>JAZGLO010006680.1:137844-447844 GCA_036873155.1 Biomphalaria sudanica | reverse complement strand
CAGCCGTGTGGTACTCTATCTGTCTTTTCCATGTGTTTTCATTTGCTCATACATGTGTTTAAGTTCTGAGTCTCTCTTGGGTACACTGATCGCAATCTGTCTAAAGTAGGACACTACTCATTCAGTTATTTGTTTCTCCACAATATTCTGGCATATCGGAGGTGGGGTGGCTGAGTATTAACTCTTTCTCTCCGAAATTATTTTCCACGTTTTGATGGAATTCTTCAATTTGTCATTAGTATTTTTTCCCATGTTATGGTTAAGCTTGAATAACTTTCGCGTTTGTTACCAGAAAGTGTTTTATTTGGTCTAGAGTTAAAGGGGGATGCATGCTCTTTTTATATAACACTACGTCAAGTTTATAAAATCTAATTTAATTTAATGAGGCCAAATCAACGATGGCATCGTCAATTAGGAGAAAAAGAGTTAAAGCTCTTGGCCCATTAACTTTCCTGTAAAGACTGGGATTCTTAATTTTCTGACTTGTAGGGAACCTCTCTGAGTCCACCGATCTAGTGGGTACTTTATATCAGTTGGGGAAACGTAAAGGCGGTTGGTCCTTGTGCTGTCCTATTGATCGCCAAGTCTGAAAGAACTTTACTTACTTTACACAAAGGAGGCGCGGTGGCTGAGCGGTAAAGCGCTTTGCTTCCAAACCGGAGTCTGGGGTTCGAATCCTGGTGTAGACTGGTATTTTTACTTTCGGGATTTTCGGGCGCCTCTGAGTCCATCCAGCTCTAATGGGTACCTGACATTAGTTGGGGAAAGTAATGGCGATTGGTCGTTTACGGTGGCCACATGACACCCTCGTTAACTGTAGGCCACAGAAACAGAAGACCTTTACATCTTCTGCCTATAGATCACAAGGTTTAAAAGGAGAATTTTACTTTTACTTTAGTTCACAAAGAAATGAAACAGTGTTAGATTTAACTTTTCTGAGTTAGTGGTTTTTTTTAAACTCAATCAAGAAACAATAACGAAGTGTAGATACTATTAGATACGGGAATAAATATATATATATAGTTCGTCTATCGTGGTGCTGAGGGCTTTGCACTGGCTTTTTTTTTTCTCTTCATGTGGCTGGTGAGACCTATGTGAGCCTGGAATGTTTGGCTGCGCACTGGGCAGGTTATTCCAGCTGGAGCTAGTGTCATTAGAGTTGCTTTTTTTCTATGACGCTTGTCTTCTGCCAGCGCCGTTCTCTTGTCCTCAGCAATTTGTGCGCCAGTTTTCACAGCGCGACGCCATGATGCTCTGTCATGTGCTTCCGTTTCCCAAATGGCAGGGTCAATGCTGAATGCTTTCAGAGAAGCTTTGAGGGTGTCCCTGAGATGTTTTCTTTTTCTACTTGGTGAGCGCTCTCCTTCTATTAATTGGCCTTACAGGAGTCGTTAAGGGATACGGGGGTCTTCCATTCTGCAGATGTGGCCTACCAATCGGAGTTGGGACTGTGCGGATGGCGGAATAACAATGATAAAATGATGATGAAAGAAACTAACCAACACTGTACAATGACTCTCTAACCTCACTTATTCTCTTACTAACATTATTTGGGAATTTCCCAACCCTTAAATGTTTCCGTAACTAGAGGCTTGTAGGACAATTTGCTTACTATCTTAGTATCAATCTTGTCCGTCACCTTGAACTGCGCTTTCATGTATATAAAAAAACAACAACTATTTTCTAGAAGATTCTGTCTGGCATTTATTTCCCGCCTTTTGTAGCATGACCTGAAATGACCCGATTTTAAGGATAGTTTTCCTTTGTGCTGTCATACACATGTGACCGACCTTGAACTTCTCGTCCAGTCTGCACGCGTAAATGTGAACAAGAAAAGGGTCGGATGAAATAACTTTAGTTTCCTTAAAACGAATCGTTTCCCAACCTAAAACAATCTTCCCCTTACCATAATTTATGTTCACAAATTCTAAGAGTGACGTCCCCTAAAACCGTCATGTCAAAAATATAAATTACTTTTGTTTCGTTCCATTTTTTTTAAAGGATTGTTCGCTAACCCAGCAAGCAAGGTCAAGGCCACACAAGAAGCAGAAGAAGATACTGAAGACCGATTTGGACAAAGTCGTGTAGCAACGATCGAGGTCTCCACTGCGCCCTTTCTAAGGTACACTGAACCCCCAGAACAAATTTGGTCCAACAATAAACACTACGTGGCGCCCGAGGTCTTGTTTGTGCTGCCGACACCGTTAGCATCCTCTAGCTCGCCTCCGCCGGGTAAAGAGCCCGCTGACGAGGATGATCTCCTCCTGGAAGAGCAGCTTAGCGACAAAGAGGGGAATGAGAAGCTCATAAGAGCTTTAACCAACACGAAGACCATCCTGGCACGTGACGCAGCCAATGTCTTGACCACGGAAGAGGCTGAAATTGGGTTGGCTGAAACTCAGACCCAGTCAAGTCTAGAGAAGCATGGCAGATTTCGAAGAGAGGTGTGTTCGGGCGATAGTGGTTGCGGGGATTTGGCAGGTAATTTAGTAATTTTTGTGATTCTTTTTTTATGATTTTATGATTTTTATGATTTTTATTTTTATTCATGTACAAGCCTACCAATTAAACTTCAACATTTTCCTATCTTTCTAATTGTAAAAAAAAAAAAAAAAAAAAAAAAAAAAAGACTAAATGACAGAGTGACGTACAGGAACTTGTTTTGCTATGATTAGCCCACTTTGTGGACATTGAAACAGAAACAATAGGAATTCAAGCTTGTCGGCTAGTAAACGCACCAGAAAAACATGTATGTTTCTTGGAACCTTAGGGCTTTCATAGGAAATAAAGACAGATTCTTCCGAAAGATTCCCAATGTCAAGGACTTTGTTCTTGTTCGTATTCGTGTCTATGACAGAGGACAATGGACAACCTAGTGACCGTCAAGTTTGGACAGTTTCTGAACAATGGACAACCTAGTGACCGTCAAGTTTGGACAGTTTCTGAACAATGGACAACCTAGTGACCGTCAAGTTTGGACAGTTTCTGAACAATGGACAACCTAGTGATCGTCAAGTTTGGACAGTTTCTGAACAATGGACAACCTAGTGACCATCAAGTTTAGACAGTTTCTGAACAATGGACAACCTAGTGACCGTCAAGTTTGGACAGTTTCTGAACAATGGACAACCTAGTGACCATCAAGTTTAGACAGTTTCTGAACAATGGACGACCTAGTGACCGTCAAGTTTGGACAGTTTCTGAACAATGGACAACCTAGTGACCGTCAAGTTTGGACAGTTTCTGAACAATGGACAACCTAGTGACCGTCAAGTTTGGACAGTTTCGGAACAATGGACAACCTAGTGACCGTCAAGTTTGGACAGTTTCTGAACAATGGACAACCTAGCGACCGTCAAGTTTAGACAGTTTCTGAACAATGGACAACCTAGTGACCGTCAAGTTTGGACAGTTTCGGAACAATGGACAACCTAGTGACCGTCAAGTTTGGACAGTTTCTGAACAATGGACAACCTAGTGACCATCAAGTTTAGACAGTTTCTGAACAATGGACAACCTAGTGACCGTCAAGTTTGGACAGTTTCTGAACAATGGACAACCTAGTGACCGTCAAGTTTGGACAGTTTCTGAACAATGGACAACCTAGTGACCGTCAAGTTTGGACAGTTTTGGAACAATGGACAACCTAGTGACCGTCAAGTTTGGACAGTTTCTGAACAATGGACAACCTAGTGACCGTCAAGTTTGGACAGTTTCGGAACAATGGACAACCTAGTGACCGTCAAGTTTGGACAGTTTCTGAACAATGGACAACCTAGTGACCATCAAGTTTAGACAGTTTCTGAACAATGGACAACCTAGTGACCGTCAAGTTTGGACAATTTCTGAACAATGGACAACCTAGTGACCGTCAAGTTTGGACAGTTTCGGAACAATGGACAACCTAGTGACCGTCAAGTTTGGACAGTTTCTGAACAATGGACAACCTAGTGACCATCAAGTTTAGACAGTTTCTGAACAATGGACAACCTAGTGACCGTCAAGTTTGGACAGTTTCGGAACAATGGACAACCTAGTGACCGTCAAGTTTGGACAGTTTCTGAACAATGGACAACCTAGTGACCGTCAAGTTTGGACAGTTTCTGAACAATGGACAACCTAGTGACCATCAAGTTTAGACAGTTTCTGAACAATGGACGACCTAGTGACCGTCAAGTTTGGACAGTTTCTGAACAATGGACAACCTAGTGACCGTCAAGTTTGGACAGTTTCTGAACAATGGACAACCTAGTGACCGTCATGTTTGGACAGTTTCTGAACAATGGACAACCTAGTGACCGTCAAGTTTGGACAGTTTCGGAACAATGGACAACCTAGTGATCGTCAAGTTTGGACAGTTTCTGAACAATGGACAACCTAGTGACCATCAAGTTTAGACAGTTTCTGAACAATGGACAACCTAGTGACCGTCAAGTTTGGACAGTTTCTGAACAATGGACAACCTAGTGACCGTCAAGTTTGGACAGTTTTGGAACAACGGACAACCTAGTGACCGTCAAGTTTGGACAGTTTCTGAGCAATGTTAACCATAATTGTTGTGTAAATCGGGAACTTGCGTTTTTTGTTGATGGCAATGTAATCTCTTCTACTGAATAAAGTGTTTTAAAAAAATAATTCGTTAGCCAATATTTTATTCCTCTTTCTTTCTTTCTTTCTTTCTTTCTTTTTATTTTCCATTGTTACTCTTTTGTCTTTTGATCTTTTTCTTCTTCTTTCATTGTATCTCTTTCTTTGTCAGATATTTTTTCATAACAAAGCGTATATATCAACTCACTCTGTCTGTCTGTCTGTCTGGTAGACGTTATTTCTCCCTCTTCCCTTTCTCGGATTAAGTTGAAACTTTGCACAATTATTCATTGTCCAAAAAAAAACCATGAATCAATAAAACTAATTGACAAATTCATTAATTAGTGTTATTTTGTTTTATAAATAGATGGGAAATAAATCTTACAGTATTAAGATATGTAACTGTAAATGTACAGTTCTTTTCCTTATATAAGCATTGTTTCTTTTAAAAGAATATTTGGGTTTTGCTGTTTTTTTTTTCTCTGTAGTATCCATCCAACTGACACTGAACGGAACTCTTGTGCACACTGATCAATTCACTACCAACTTGGCCAGTGCTGTAAGTTCAAGAAACATAACTCTCGGGGCTCGAATTTATGCCGTACAAATTTAAAAAAAAATATGCATTTAAAAACTTATCACTTAACCTTCACTCAGATCTCTCTTCTTTTGCAACCCCCCCCTTTTCCAATTTTTCTTCCAACTGGTTCAGATAAGTGATAGGGTGGCTGCCTGGTCGTGCGGTTTGCGCTCTGGACTGTCGTTCGGATTTATCGAGGGTACCGGGCTCAGACCCTGCCCGCTCCCATCCCCCGTTTGGATCAGGACGTAAATTATCTTCGACTGTAAAAGAACATTCGAAACGTAAAACATTTTACAAACATTTTCGCGCATTAAGAAAAAGCGAATAGCATGAAATCGGCTAAAACACGACATGGCCTGAATTGTGCCGATGTGCCTAAACTCAAAACTCAAAACAAAAAACCATTGGTAAGAAAATTCTGATCGCTCAGATTTATTATTGTTAGTCTAGATCTATTACATATTTATTTACATGACTGATCCAAACAATTACACTTAATTTAAGATTAATTTTTATTAAAAGTATTTTTTTTTTTATGTTTCTCTAGTTGTAAGTACGTGATTAAGGTTTTTATTGAAGAAGTCGTTTATCATGAAACTATACTTATTTAGTCTAAATCAAATGACATTACCATGTACTTTAAATAAACTGCATTGCGAAGATTTTAGAGAAATGAATTTAATACAAATAGGAACAAAAAAAAAGAAAAGTACCCCTTTGAGACCTTGCGATCTGTGGGGCAGATAATGAATGTAAAGGTATTCTGTATCTGTGGCTCATGTTTAATAAGCAGGGAGTCAGCACAACGACCAACTGACTTCACTTTCACAAAGTAGTGTCAGGTGCCCATAAGAGCTGGGTGGACTTAGAGGCACCCAAAGATCCCGAAATTCAAAATCCAATTCTTCATGCAGATTCGAACCCTAGACCCTCTCTACTACTCATTAACCATTCCCCCCGATATCACTTTTACTAATCATTATTACTATTAGTATTTTTAACAGTAAGTTTTTTAACAAACTAATATTCCAATTTGATTAGATTAACACAATTAAAGAAGAGCCCCCACTTTGTGAGTATTGTGACTCTCGCCTCACCGTGGAACATATCCTCATCGACTGCCCCAGATACCAGGATGTCAGGGAAAAATATTTTAGAGCCACTAATTTAAAAACACTATTCAATAATGTCGACCCTGGGAAGGTACTGGGCTTTATCCGGGAAGTGGGGTTGTCTACGAAGACCTAATTTTTGAATTCTGTAGACATGTACTATTTACATTAGATTTTTACCAAATTATTAAATTTTTACTACCTCTACTATTTTAACTGTGAATAGACCTTGATTTTAATGATTTGACTGTATGGAATTTGGCCTTTGTTGTGTGGAGGGAGAGTGGCCCTCGAGGGACTGCAGGCACGACATGGCCTAAATTGTGCCGATGTGCCCAAAATCACAAATCACACAATTAGTAAAATCACTAAACTTAGAGACACTTCAGGACAGAAGAATAAAAAGTAAAGCAGCTATAATACATCAAACACTAAACCATAACTGACAAATAGAAAAACAAACCTAATGAAATACTCAGAGAGACGCAAAGATAGAGGCACATTTCTTAATAGGACAAATTTGTAAAAGTGCTCCTTCTTATCTAGTGCCATTAGAGAATGGAATGGGTTGTGTGAATCAGCCAGGAAAACCAACGACTTGGCAGAGTTTAAGTCATTGATTAACATGCATGATTAGATTGACCATTCCAAATTCATAGAACGTAATTATCTTCTTTTGTGAAGTAGAATCTGTAATCTATAAGATAAGATGTAGACATGGAATGCATGTATATTTATGTTTCATAGTTTTTTTTTATTTATTTATTCACTTTGATTTTAAAAGTAAAAATGACATTGCATTAGTTCTGTGCAGGTTCCTCATTCAACCTAAAAATGTAGGCCAAATTTATTTATTTTTTCTTTTTTTCTTTGGCCAGGTAAAACAACGGCTAACAACAACACTGAAAGCTGAACTTGGTGTTGTACCAAACATCCATGCCATAGAGGATATTAAATTTATGTAAGTAAGCCATATACACTTGAATAGACAAGGCTAAGTGCTAAAAGTGAAGACTAGCTTAAAAGTGATAAAAGTGAAGACTAGACAAAGTGCTAAAAGTGAAGACTAGACAAAGTGCTAAAAGTGATGACTAGACAAAGTGCTAAAAGTGAAGACTAGACAAAGTGCTAAAAGTAAAGACTAGACATTAATTGATAAAAGTGAAGACTAGATTAAGTGCTAAAAGTGAACACTAGATTAAGTGCTAAAAGTGAACAATAGATTAAGTGCTAAAAGTGAACACTAGATTAAGTGCTAAAAGTGAATACTTGACTAAGTGCTAAGCTAGATTATTGTCTCCCACTTCTCAGTCCCAGTGTGGCGACCGTATGGAAGTAGTCTTTCAACTTCACCGATCCATTAGTCAGACGTTTGGGGCACCACGCGAGACTTGACATCCATCTTTCCCCATTCCTCTCTGTAATTTGCCTTCTATAGAACCTCTTTCAATAGCAGGCCCGTCCTTTTTTGTTGTTTGTGTCTTCCCATCGCTTTCTCTGTCTGCCTCTTCTTTTTTTTTCTGGTACAGTTCCCTGAAGGAAGGTATTTGAACGCTCCGAAGATATTATAATATGGCCATAAAGTTTTAGTTTCCATTTTTGTTGTTGGTTACATAAGTTAGCAGGTCATCGTGGGTTCCAATCGCTGTAGTAACCCTGTCTCTAATCTCTTCATTTGTGATGCGGTCTTTAAAGGTGATACCTAGGATCCTTCTGTAGCATCTCAAATCAATTGCTAGGATCCTTCTCTCTAACTCTGTAATCAGCGTTCAAGACACACAAGCGTATAAAAATTTGGCCATGACCAGGGAGCGCAATGTTTTTGTCATTCCATATTGTTTTGAGTTTTTTTCAGCGCTGCTGTGGACTGTGCAATTCGGGTCAGTAATTCGCGTTTGGTTCCCTCATCTGAGAAATAGCTCCGATGAGTATTTAAAACTGCTGACACGTGTCGTCTTCTTTTTCGAAGTAACCTCTGTATTATATAAGATAAGAAGAAGAATGAAACATCAACTACTAGTATATCAATAACATAGCTTTATTCGACAAAATTAGACTACAGTAAAAACTGAATGAAACCAGCACGTCTCGCATAACACTGATGCAGTACTATTCACACACACACACGCACACACTGGACATGAAACACACACACTGGGCATGAAACACACACACTGTACATGACCTTCTGACACGCTGGACGCACGCAGAAAATCAGCTCAGTTACACTACACTCTGCCTTCAGCTTTGCCTCGCACCGGAGCGTTCTAGGATACAAGCCATCGGTATTAGGGATATAAAATTAATGTTCGATATCCTCTCAGACAGAACAGTTAGGAGCTTCTATGGAAGTTCAAAAAGTCTTTAACTCAACTCTTGCGACCCTGCATAATTAGATTGACACATGAAACGCGTGGGTCGTAATTATTATTATTATTATTTTTGAAGTAACTTCTGTAATATATGTTAAGATAAGATAAGACACTTGCAAAGATCTTGTCTCTATTGTTAATCAAAATATTTGAAAGGTTGAATCATTTCATGGTGTGTTACAGTAGCGTCCCTTACTTCTGAACATAGTTAACCTTCCTTTTAATTTTTTTTTATTCCTTGAGCGTTGATCGTAGTGGGTCCGCAAAATGATTCATGCAATTAAAATAACTTTTTCGTTAAAAGCCAACTTACCCAATAGGATAAGTTTAATAATCAACCCGCCCATCACTACTGTTAATATCTATTACGTAGTATTCTTACCACCTAAACCAAAAATTTGAAAACATTCTTCACTTAGATATTCCCGTTTGGTTGAACTATTTTTGCGCGCAGACAGTCAGATTTGAAACACAGGAGCAGCTTATTGAAATATCCACAAATGAGAAGCGTAAACTAATATTCGAACAATGCTTGTTACATAAAACAAATTACAATTTTATATCCTGCATTGTGAGTTATTGTGGGTTATTGTGGGTTATTGTGAGTTATTGTGGGTTATTGTGGGTTATTGTGTGAAAATTGTTGACTGCTTTCCCGTCTTATTTGATAGATCTAGATATTTACGGTTGCTGTTTACACTCATAGAGCCAATCTTATTTCACTCGGAAAATCTTATCAAACTTATCCAAGTCATTAATTTTTAAAATGTTTTTTTTTAAAACCGAAATTAAACTTTCTTTTAAACACTCCCCTAACAAAATGTTGTTGTTTTTTCGATGTGTACTTATATAGGCCTAATATGCATATATGTAGTTTTTTTTTTATAGGCCTACTTAGTAAATCCTGACTACATAAAGGGGTCCCCTGATCAAAAACGTTTGAGAACCACTAGTTTATTTAATTTAAATGTGGGTTTTGAGTTGATTTTTTTTAAAATGGTAGCTTTTGAATGGCTGACTGGTCAGTAGTATGCGCTCTGGTCCCTGCCAGCCACCACCCCAAGCCGACCTGCGGAGGTTAGAGCTAGGATGTACTAATCATCAATTGACTTCATAGGATGTACTAATCATCAATTGACTTCATAGGATGTACTAATCATCCATTGACCTCACAGGATGTACTAATCATCAATTGACTTCATAGGATGTACTAATCATCCATTGACCTCACAGGATGTACTAATCATCCATTGACCTCATAGGATGTACCAATCATCAATTGACCCTATAGGATGTACTAATCATCAATTGATCTCACAGGATGTACTAATCATCCATTGACCTCACAGGATGTACTAATCATCCATTGACCTCACAGGATGTACTAATCATCAATTGACCTCACAGGATGTACTAATCATCCATTGACCTCATAGGATGTACTAATCATCAATTGACCCTATAGGATGTACTAATCATCCATTGACCTCACAGGATGTACTAATCATCAATTGACCCTATAGGATGTACTAATCATCAATTGACCTCACAGGATGTACTAATCATCCATTGACCTCATAGGATGTACTAATCATCCATTGACCTCATAGGATGTACTAATCATCAATTGACCTCACAGGATGTACTAATCATCCATTGACCTTACAGGATGTACTAATCATCCATTGACCTCATAGGATGTACTAATCATCAATTGACCTCACAGGATGTACTAATCATCCATTGACCTCACAGGATGTACTAATCATCAATTGACCCTATAGGATGTACTAATCATCCATTGACCTCATAGGATGTACTAATCATCAATTGACCCTATAGGATGTACTAATCATCCATTGACTTCATAGGATGTACTAATCATCCATTGACCTCATAGGATGTACTAATCATCAATTGACCCTATAGGATGTACTAATCATCCATTGACTTCATAGGATGTACTAATCATCCATTGACCTCATAGGATGTACTAATCATCAATTGACCTCACAGGATGTACTAATCATCCATTGACCTCACAGGATGTACTAATCATCAATTGACCCTATAGGATGTACTAATCATCCATTGACCTCATAGGATGTACTAATCATCAATTGACCCTATAGGATGTACTAATCATCCATTGACTTCATAGGATGTACTAATCATCAATTGACCTCACAGGATGTACTAATCATCCATTGACCTCATAGGATGTACTAATCATCAATTGACCCTATAGGATGTACTAATCATCAATTGACCCTATAGGATGTACTAATCATCAATTGACTTCATAGGATGTGCTAATCATCAACTGACTTGAACTGACTTCAATATTGAAGGACCGTTCGAAATATACATCAAACAAATAAGTCAAAAGCCTCCACTTTAAACCTTGTCTTAAAATCTAAGTGAACTTTTTCTTTTCCTTATAATAAGTACCATGACGTTTCACAATCAATGTCCTGCAGGACAAGATTTGTTTATTACTATTGAGAGCCATGAGAGTCACTGCTGTTTTTAAAGTAATGTGACCAGACGTCCAGCCTTAGGCGTGACAGTCCCGCTTAGGACCTTCTGTCACGCTTTTCATAAAATGCTCGGGCTAGACGGCCAATGTCCCGCTTTCGCAAAAAAAGTCGATCAAAATGTCACGCTTTAAATTTAAAATATTTCTTAATCTTTAAAATATATAATTTTTAACGCTACCACCTTTCTTCTTGGTCTTCACTTCATGTTCACTGCTTAACAAATTGTTTTTAATGCGGCCCTCCATAAAAAAAGGTTGCCCACTCCTGTGTTAGAGGAATGGGATTTACTTTACATTGTGGTGTATTGTAATAACGTCCAGGCTGTTGAAAAAAAACATTTTACTTCCTATGATCGACATGTGTCCCGCTTTGGCTCCTTAAATATCTGGTCACCTTAGTTAGAGGCTTTAGCAGCAAGAGGTGCTTTATTTTCCCTGGGAATCTTAGCCTGGCAATTAGTCTATTTGTTCCGATTATCTCCTAAACTAGTGTTGTTTTTAATTTTCCATAGTAAATCTTTTGCTCCTCTTTTAAAAACTATAAAACACAAAGTCTGCTTCGTGTATTCCCCAGGTCCAATGATACAGTTCAGTTAGATTTGACGTTTGATGACAACAGCAGTCAGGCCTGTCACAGTCTCCAGATCACCAGCTTATTAATGTCTCTGGCCAAGTCTGTAGCACAGCTTGATGCAGAGGACCACCTCTTAGTGGACAGTGTTATGTATTCAGTCAGTAATCCACAAGTTGAGGACATCGCGAGTATTCCACACCGGTTTCGTGAGTATAGTATAATTATAAATAATAGACATGCATAGTAATTAAGTAAATAATAAGTATACTAGTATAGTCATTATTAATCATTTTTATAGACCTAGACTCTAGATTCGATACTAGACTAGATGTATAGTATTATAATAGTAGCCTATATAATATAGGCCTATACAAATAAAGTTTATAAAGCCCATCATTTCCGCTTTTAGACATGACAGTTCAGATTCTAAACTAATTCAAGTTTTCTTTTTTTACAGAAATACAGATTTGGTTAATTATATTTTTAGACACTGGGTCAGACTAAAGTTAAAGGATTAATTATAGGGGGATTAACCCATTTATAGTAGTTAATTTAAATAGCTGATTAATTGGTACATTACTACTGAAAGGAACGTAGATCTAGGATGAATAGATTATTTTATATGGTGGTAGAGCCAATTATCCAGATTTTATTGCATATGAAGATTTATGCACTAACTGCATTCTGTGAATGCAAATAGATCTATACTTAAGACTAGAATCTATATAGACTATAGTCAATATAGTATTGGCCTATTATTGATTCAAAGAGTCTAGAGCTAGATTTAAATATTGTCAGATGTAGACTTCTCAGACTCCAACTTGTTTGACTTGCCTAATACCTGGATATTAATTGGCTCCAGATCTGGTTGAGATTTAATGCTGTTCTGTTTAAATCGATATCTGCCAAAAAGTTATGATTGTATACCCTCTCCAAAGTATGTTTATTACGCTCTCTCTCCTGTCTATATAGAGCCAGCAGTGTGTATTTTGTGTTCTTATAATCATCATAGATGTGTAGAAAGCTCCACCAAAGAATGGATTTGCCAGTAAGTCATTTGATAAATTATTATTAAAATCTCTTAAAATATGTGTAGATCTAAGTGAAGGTAACTAGAGATGTTATATCATTTAGTTACTAAATCAACTTCGAGGCTTATTGTTTTGTTTTAGTATAGCTGTTTTTTTTTTTGGTCTTACACATCTAGATCTATATATTTCTGCAAGCTAATAAAAATCCCTAGCTGAAAAAAAAAGCACAATGTCCAGATATCATCATCTTTACTTTGCGTATCTCTTGGTACATAATTTCAGTAAAAAAACACGCCACTCTCCTCGGTCTCTTGCTAGTTTTTTTTAAAGGTTTTCCAGCTCTTTCCTGTCCTCTCGGCTTCATCTGTTGTCCAGATAGTTTACTCTATTTACTAATTGCTTTCCTTTTTTTAGGTTTTTCAATGAATGTAAGTATTTTTGTTTTCAATTTTTAATTTAGATTATTGATATTAAATTTATTAAAACTTGTTTCTTAAAGCATTCAGTCATAATATTTATGTCTTAATTCTTAAATAATACTGTTATGTATTTCTCTGGTTCTGGCTTAATCTACTTGTAGACACACAAGTAAAATCAATGCAATTTTAGTTTTATCTAGCTTTATTTACTATAAAATCTAGCGATCAGTCACTGTATACAGGTGGTGTAGAAGTCTGTACAATATCTTGACTTCATTTTTATTCTCTGCATTCCAATTGACCATGCCAAGCACCACTACCACACTACTGATCTGTTCCCAGTTGTACTAAACTGTACCTAAATCTCTACTCAACCATACACATCACTCTTCAACTTGCATCAAGCTATGTGCAGTAAAGTACTCTCGGGGAGGGGGGGTCAATAAAGTTCAACAAAGACACCCTTAAGAGCTCCTTCGAGGGGTGTGAGATTGACATTCACGGCTGGGAGACACTAGCTCTCAATCGCTCCTCATGGCATGAAGCAGTGGGTGTGTCAGGGTCTCAAGAAATGAGGAAAGGCAATCGGCCTTTATGAAAGGATGCACATCTAAATAAAGGATGAGAAAAGAAGACAGCTTCTTATGGTGAGAATTTGACTCCATAGCCATCTTTGAGTTCCTAGGAAATGAGAAATGTGCTGTGAAGGAGAGAAGCTATACTACACTTTTTAGCCAGGTGCATAGGATAGGAACATGTAAAGGTTAAAAGTTTCCCTTTAGCCAGAGCCTAATTAAATAATTTTATTCAGCTAGAGTTTCAATTACTAAATTTTATTTCAATAAGGGATTTATCAACTGGCTAAATAGCACTAGCCTTTCACTCATGACGTTTTGTGTTGTAAAGGTTATTGATGAAAACATTGTTTCATCACAGTCGACAAATAGGATGATAATTAAAACCTGGATCTTTTATTTCAGATTTCTATCCCTTTGGCATCCAACAGTCAGATCAGACTATGCCAAGAGATGTAGAGTTAGCCTCTGTACAAATTAATATTCCATATTCTCTGCCTTTTGATAATGAGCTCTATGATAGATTATGGGTAAGTACTATGTATTGAAACTTAACATATTTACAATATATAAATATGTTTCACCTGTAAACACAGCAAATTTAACATGCTTAAGGATGAGTTAATGGTATAAAAGCTGAAAATAAAAAATGAAGTTCTGTGAGTTTAAATTAAGAAATTTTTTATTTATTTTGTAAGATAAGCTTTCATTAAGCATTCAGTTTTTGCAAAGCTTATATCAAATCACTTTGTCTGTTTGGTAAAAATTTTAAACATTCTCTGATCAAGTTGAAACTTTGCACTATTATGCATTAGAGAAGGCAATAATACATGAATCAATAAAAAAAAAAACTACTATTAGTCAATTAATTACTTCTAATTAATTTTTTTGCTTGATTCCAACAATGGAAATTAATCCTTCTGTAATCCTTCAGTATTCACAGTTATGGCTTAATATGTATATTTCTGACCCCTTAGATAATTGAACCTGTCATTTCTCCCACGCTTAAAAAATTTATTCATTGTACCTAAATAAATAAAAAAAATTAGTATATTATTGGTAATTCATTATATTGTTTGATATTGAAAAAAGGGAAATTTTGACATTATTGAGAGATAAGCTGTAAGTGTGGAGTTCCTCCCCTAAGATAAGCTTTGTTTTGCTTTTTCTAAAGTATTTTTATACTTCGATTGTTGTCTAAATGCACCAACATTGGCTTGGAAGGCGGAATGAATGAAGCCAAAACTTTTTTTACTATTAAATCTAGAGAGTGTAAGATTTGTTAAAATAACATTTCTTTAAATCAATTTTCTTTTTGTCATAGTCATGAATGTTAATGAATTAACTTATAAGGTATAAACTATTACTTTATAGTTTTACAATGTTTTTTTTTCTAGATTTCAATCAACGGCCTAATTAGTTTTGGCCACGACAATTCCAGTTTCTCACCGAAACAGCTTCCTGTGGGCACACATTCCAAACTGCTAGCAGTTTATTGGTCAGATCTAGATCTTTTATCTGCAGATAAACAAGCAGAAATATATTATCAGGTAAATTACTTATTATTAAGAGATTAACATATAGTCAGGTCAATGTCTTCTCAATATTTTGTTTTCATTAATGGTAAATGTTCCTAATATCATTGAAATATATCACTTTTTCTTCATCTGCATTCTTATTATCATGTTAGAAGTTTCAGATAACTAACTTAATATTAGACATGAACAGCGCAGTGGTGTCCAGATCAGGAAGCTCTCCAAAAGAGTTTTTCTTTTAAATGGATCTTTTTAGGCCAGAAAAAAACTTAAAACATAAAGCATTACTTTCAGACAGTCATTACTGAACAAAATATTTTGTAAAGTTAGCTTGTTGTTTCTAGGGCCTCATATTTATGTTAGTTTAGGGTGGCCACTGCCACTACATAGTGACCATTGATCAAAGACTATCATGATATAATGGATGTCTAGCCATGTAGTATGTGCTTCAGGCTGTCTCATTATAATTGTCATGAATGACATCTTTTCTTAGTCCTCCTCTGTCACAGTCTGACATTGAGTGTTATTTGTTCACCTCTGGATAGAAAGAGGAAGTGAGAATGACTACATTCACTTTAAGTAGTAGTAGTTTCCTGTACCTGGGGTAGTATATATGTCTTGAGAATTGTATGTTACCCTCTATGATGCGGACATGATTTAGTAGTGAAATTGTATGTACACCTAATCTAGAGGACTTATGATATTTTATGCCTGCTGAGATGCAGAGGTAACTGTACTTAATTATCTTGGATTATATTCATTAAGTTTATATAACTACTATAAAGGATATGCCATTTCTTATTTAGCCAGTGACTTGTAACTGGATGCTTGAAGTTGCGGTATTTTATTATATTTTTCTTATTATATAAACATTATTTTGTCTGCTGAAATTGGACTCAAGTCAATGTGTACCATTTATTTTTGTCACTTACTAATTGTGTAGTGCAAGTTAATAGTCGTAACTCACAGACACATGAACCCAGCATTCTACATCTTGGTGACCAGATCCATTCTACAGTATTACACATACATTATATTTGTGTTACACCTCTAACTTTCTGTTGGGGGCAATCCTAAACTTTGTAATTATTAACATTTTGTTCTTTCCGGCCACATTTTTTCCTACATATCTCTGTTAAACAGACAACAGGTCTGCATTTACATAAATTAGAAATTAAGTTAAAACACTTCTTGGAGATCCATTTCTTTGTTTTTTTAAATGTATACTACTAATTTCTTTCTATTTAATTATCCATAGATATACAATAAAAGTCAGTTGAACCAAAAGATTCTGGACCAAGCAAACTCTGATGTGGTGCAGAATATTGAAGGGCTGAAGTCTTATGATGCAACTAGTGTTGTTGTAGTGACTTGGGTAGAGGTTCCAGCTCACGGAAGCATTGTGGAGGTGGGCACTTTTAGACTCTGACTAATTTCTAAACAAAAATGGGTTTGACGCTGACAACTAAGACCTTTTTTATCATGCTTAAAACATCACAATTCCTGAACAAAAATTAGTACATCCTACATGATGTATGGGCTAACCTAGTCATGCATGTATTTAAGAGACCTGAAAACTTAAAGTCTTTTTTTTGTTTTTGTTGGTTGGTTTCATGCTTTAATAGTATTTATTTATTTTAAAAAATGCTGTTGACCCTTAATTATCTGATCTGACATGAAATAATCTGACACACTTTCAGTATCCAATGCAGGCTCAATATAAAATTATACAGTTAATTAATATCTTTTTAAAATATACTAGGTTTAATTAATATGTTCTTTAGTGCAGTATGTCAAAGCTGAAATTATATTTTTGGTATTTTTAGATCAATAAATGTTTCTTTCTTTGTCACTTGTTGATTTTATACCCTTTAAAGTCTTAGAGAAAATCTTATTACAATTACAGAATGAATAGAATTTCCTTCACTTATAAGTTTAAATTCATTGAGGTACAGATAACCTTTTATAATCCATTTTTGGTAATCAACACCCTCCAAGTCCACTGTACTTATAATAACTTTCCCTAGCATATGGAATAAGAAATGTGCCTTTATCAGTTTGTCTTTCTGAGCATGTTATGAGGTTTTGTTTTATTGTACTTCTAAGTTATGGTTAAGTGTTGTATGTATTATTGTTATTAAACTTTTTAGTCTTATGTTCTGGTGTATCATTTGTGATAAAAATCCTGTCTCTGTTTTGTGTCTGTTAACGTTCCTTTACTATTTCATGAGAATACAAATATCAAAGCACCTTAAGCTTACCTGATGTTTGATAAAAGCGATATATACATAAAATTTTGGCTATCATTATAATATGAAATCAATAATCCAGTACCCTTTGATTTCAGAGAGTCTCGTTTCAATGTGTGATCATCACTGATGGTTTTACAACATTTGCCCAGTACAGGTACACTAATGGAGGGATGAGATTTAACCCTGTGCTGGCCAGACCTGTAGTGGTTGGATGGGGAGACACAAACTTTGATACTCAAATCTCAAACTTTTACGTCTTTGATACTGTTCTAGGCAACAGAAAAAGTATGTCACAGGTCGTTTTAGTTCTGTTAAAGTACTGATTCTCTTTAAGAACATAAGTGTGGCCAAAAGGCAAGGCTAAGTATGCTTGAACTTGGCTTGGCTACCTCTCAAGAGGCCTCAAGGTAGTTGTGTTGACTGAGTGCATAATGGAAGCATGGAAAACCTTCTCCCAGATACCCCTCTCCAATTGGTCCACAAATGAGATTGAACCATAGCACTCTGAGCATGCTACAAGCATGAAAGTTGCTCCATATAAAGACTATTTTAAAATCTACATACATTTTAATATGTAATTGATTAATGTTTGTTAAAAATAATTTAATCATTTTAAGGGTAAGTGCTAAGTATTAGTAAGCGAGTGTTTACCTTGTACTGTGCTCAAAACTTAGAGGCATGTTTTCAGTAAGCTAACATTTGATGAATGTCTTTTTGTATTTTAGATAGCACAGTTGGTTTTTGGTTTTTTAAAGTTGGAGAATCTGAAAATTTTAACAGCAAATGTCAGAATTGGTATCTGAGAAATGTAAATGAAACAAGTAAGTAATGTGTTAGGTAACCATGCAATCCTGTTCACATTTAAACTAGCTACTAGTGTTTCAAAAATAACATTCACAGTTGACAGTTATAGCAAGTTTCTTTGAACAAAAATACTATGGCCATTGATTTTCCAAAAATTAAACCAGCCATGTTAAACTTTATAAATTCTAAACTAATATACAGTGATATTGATGATGAATAAATACAGATTTATCAACCTTTTTATTTAGTATATATATATATTATTTTCTTTTGTTTTGATTAAAACAGTTACATGTTATCATAAAACTTTGTTACATCTTTTCTCTTAATCTATGATTAATGTTAAGCTAATCTTTGTCTTGACAGTAAATCTACACCAGTGGATGAATCTCTTACCTCCCTGTCCATGTCATGAACTGATTGTGACATCCAGTGCTCTGTGGAAGAAAACTTCCCAAGGCCACTGTTATGACACAGTACCCAAGTACGGAGATGTTGGGTTGGTAAGGATTTGGAAAATAATTATGTACTGGGAATTTTTTTATTTTTTTTTTACTTTCTTTTTCCTTCTAGAACAGACTTTTTCAGAAGATGTGAAAGTACCATAGTATCATTTTCACACTTTAACCCTTAAAATGCATGTGGTAGGTTAGCATCTAGACATCAGAATTGTAATTCCATTTTGTATGCACACATTGTAAAACAGCTCAGCACTTTAAGGGTTAATGAAGTTGGAATGAAGTTTCTCTAAGTGATATGAATTTATTTTTTTATTCCCTTGCAGTCTAAAAGCTTTATATTTTGAGTATATAAATCAATCTGACAATGTTTATTTAGTAACTAAGGGAACAGAGGAGAGTGCCTATAAACCAGAGCAGATTGACATTATGGTATTATGTAAAGGTAACTGTAAAGAAACAAGTCCCTTTACCTTTAAAGTGCCTTTTAATTGTGAAGCATTTCAACATAACATATATACATGGCAACCATTATATCCAGAGAACCAACTCCACTAGATGACTTCCTCTCTTCTTGTTTACACACTCGTCACTTCCCGCAAGTCCCCTAACTCTCAGATACCCAACACTTGACCGTGTGTCACGGTTGACCACACACAGTAACCGTGTCACAACAGTAACAAACCATAAAATTTCTCTGCTCAGGAAAGTTGATATCAGGAAGTTCTTCAAGCTGCTATCTTCAACAGTATTTTGTATTTGATCTCTTTTAAAGTTGTTGCGCTTTGTTATAATAAGAAGCAACCAAGTTTCTTCCATTCTAACACAAGTGAAGATTATTTCCAGGGAAACTTCAGACAACCTACAGAATATTTTTATTTAAAATAAATGGGGATTGTCGTCATTATAACTATTGGGTTAAGATTACTGAAGCATTATTTTGAGAGTTTAGTCAGTTGTATAGCTTATCATTTGGTACAAATTTCCCTGTTGAGACCCAAATAGCTTCTTTTGGTCCAGTAGTTTATAAATTTCATAAAATATGACATTTAAAACTAAAGTGTTGGCTAAGTGTGGAGGCACTTGGGTTTTAAACCAAGTTGGATTTTAAACCAAGGGTCCTTATGCTCAAATTATGTCTGCAATATTAATTTTTGAATGGTAAGATGATTCAAATGGGTAGTAAACATTTGTTGGGTTGTGCTAGCAATAGGGCATCCTGCTAATCTATTGACCCCAAAGCCAACTAAGCTGTGCATCATCTGCCCTAAAAACTGCTAATTCCCAATGAAAAATGTTGATGCCTTAAATAAATTCAATTTCATTGATCTATATTTACTCTTTTTAGAAACCAGCCTACCATCGTTTAGAAGGACATTTCAATTTTTTTAACATACTTTTTAGCAATGCTGCTATAGGGATGGAGGTTTCTTTGAAAACCGACCCCATCTAGCTGGCTCATTTCAAAGGTACAATGCTCTTGGAACAAATCTCTATGGACATGCATTGAACGATGCCCTACCTTATTCGTGGTGTTGTGAACAATCCAACATGTGTGAGAAATATTACCAACTTAGACCAATCAGCACTTGTAATTCAGACTCATTTCAAAGAGGTAAGCTGGGCTGTTTTTAGTTTTCACTACAGAAGTTAGAAATACCTTTAGTAAATTGTTTACTAAAGTAACTTGCTTCCACATACACTAAATGCCATTGGAGGACCAAAGTCTTAGTAAGTCCTAGTATCCCTCTCATGTTGGCATAACTTTTTAATATCCTTTAGCAATGTTTTTCATCGAAGTTGATTTCTTGTCTGAAAAAATCTCTTATCTAATGAAAAATTGTGTAATTGTACTAGATACTCTATCTTGGACTCTTCAGTTTTTTTCATTTACATACAGGGGAAAAAAATTATTATAAAAAGAAATTTTTAGATTTACACAGTTTGAAAAATAAATACAATATTTCTAAATGTCATCCATATCTTGTTGAAGTTAGACCATTACATTACAGGTTAGCTGACAAGTTTTAGGGCTTGGTTTCTATTTGAATCAATCCATCTAATAATGCTCTAATTTTATTTTTTTAAAGCCCTTTTGTTTGGTGATCCACACATTATTACACTAGATCAAAGTTTGTTTACTTTCAATGGGCTTGGGGAATACAGACTTCTAGAAGTTGTTGTATCACAGGAAAATTATTTTATCATGCAGGTAGGTGTTGAAGTTACATTTATAATAATTGTTGGCTCATTTATGTCATTGCATGTTCAATATCTTGCTTACTGTTACAGAAAGGTACCTTGTTGTAGATTGTACTTAGTCTTGTGTGAGGCTTGAACCCTAAACCCTCTTGTATTACTGGTTTGTGAGTAGCTTAAAACATAAGACCATTTTCTTATGAGCTTTTTGTAAGGCCTGAAACATAAGAGCTTCTCTTTATGTTCTTTTTGTAGTCTTGGCTTGTGAGAGGTCTGAAGCAATTGACCTTCTTATGAAGTTAATGTGATTTCTGAAATGTGATACCTATTGTAGTCTTGCCTCGTATGAGGTCTGAAGCAATAGACCTTCTTATGAAGTTAATGTGATTTCTGAAACGTGATACCTATTGTAGTCTTGATTTTTGTGAGGTCTAAAGCAATAGACCTTCTGATGAAGTTAATGTGATTTCAGAAACGTGATACCTATTGTAGTCTTGATTTTTGTGAGGTCTAAAGCAATAGACCTTCTGATGAAGTTAATGTGATTTCAGAAACGTGATACCTATTGTAGTCTAGATTTGTGTGAGGTCTAAAGCAATAGACCTTCTGATGACTTAATTTGATTTCTGAAACATGATACTATTGTAGTCTTGATTTGTGTGAGGCCTGTAGCAGCCTCATATTAAAAGACCAGAATGACAAAATAGTTCCTAGCATGTTTCAACATGCATGTCTAGATTGAGACATGAAATGTGTAGAAAAAAAATTATTTTCTCTTTTAAAGTAATGTCTGTAATATATAAGACATAACCAACACAGTACACACAAACTCAGATGGCTGCCTGGTCCTGCGGTTTGCACACTGTACTATCGTTCGGACTTAACAATGGTCCCGGGTTCAAACCCTGCCCACTCCCATCCCCAGTTGTCCTGCAGGAGATTAGGACTAGGAAGTAAATTATCTTCAACTCTAAAGGAACATCGGAAACATGTAAAACATTTTACAAACAGACATGAAGCAAGCTTGGCTGACCAGTACAAACTAGTTGACTACACAAAAGATATAATAAAATTATAACTTTTTTATATAGTGCTACTTTCATGCTAATAGCAGCATGCTCAGAACGCTATGCTCCAACCTCATTTGTGGACCAATAGGGGAGGGGATGTTTCCGTGCTGCCTTGTTGACACTCTGCCTGAGTTGGGTGCCGATCCTCAAGCACATTTCATAGGTAGCCAAGACAAGCCAAGTTCAAGGGTACTTAGTCCTCTCGGCCATGCTTCCCACAAACCAAAGATAAAGTATAGATACACAATAACGCCTGAAACATGCTTTTCTTCTTGCCCTAAATTCTTATTCCCTTATCATGTATACTCTGTTTGTTTATTTATTTTTAACTGTCATTGTAATGTTAAATGGAGGCGCGGTGGCTGAGCAGTAAAGCGCTTGGCTTCTGAACCAGAGTCCGGGGTTTGAATCCTGGGAAAGATACTGGTTTTTTTTTATTTTGGGACCTTCGGCACCTCTAAGTCCATTCAGCTTTAATGGGTACATGACATTAGTTGGTGAAAAGTAAAGGCGGTTGGTCGTTGTGCTGGCCACATGACACCCTCGTTAACCCTAGGCCACAGAAACAGATGACCTTTACATCATCTGCCCTATAGACCACAAGGTCTGAAAAGGGGAACTTTACTAAATGTTAAATAAAGTTGTTTTCTATTATCCTCTAGTGTGGTGTTTAATTAAAAACAATGACTATGTTTGTATATATTGTCTTTGAAGGGTCGTACCTGTAGAGCCCAATACCTTAATGGAACATTTACATCAGCTACAGTTTGGTGTGCCTTGGTTTTTAGAACTACAAATGGAGATAAAGTCAGTGTGGAATTAAACACAAACAAAACATGTGGGCTTTTTTCTACTGTTAAAATATTTAAACTAGCAATAAATATTTTTTTATTTACACCTTATTAATGATGCCATGATTATATAATGGTGTACCACAGTAGCAGTACACTGTCATCTGTTTTAAAAGTACCGTATTGATGGATATGTTAGTAGCGAAAATGTATGACAATTTTTTACTACAATTTCAAAATCATAATAAACAAATGATCTTAGCTGCTCCAATTACAGTGTTTGATACCCCAAAAAAACTTAAGTCTGGACAAGATGATATTTAATACATTTATTTGTAATATTTCAACAACAAATCAGTAAAAACTATTTAACTCTTGATATATTAGCTACAGTTGGTTAAATCCTGGCAGCAATATGTAATTAAAAATTGGAACAAATTAATGAATTAGGCTTTGAATTCTAATTCAAATCAAAACATATTCTTAGGACTTGGGTTGAAACAATAAAAAAAAATATAACTCACTGATTCCTGGATGCTGCTATCACTCTGATTGCAGACTTCTCACCAAAGCACAATAATGAGTCAATAATCCCGGTAGAAGAAATACTTTACACTACTGCAGAACAAATTCACATACACTGATCCACATACACATAAAAAGAAAACAGTCCCAAATATTTCAATCAAGAAAATCCAAAACTAATGTTTCATACCACACTAACACAATTCAGAGGTGTGTTTACGCTCTCCAGCATAAACCAAAAATCACGCTAGTTCACACATGAAAAAAATGGTTGATCAGGGTGGAACAGGTTTTCAACATTATTATTGTACCTAGAGATATATTCATACATTTTAGCATTAAAAGCAATCACTAAAACCACATTAGTTACTTTCGCATAATTTTTTTTTTATTGCTCATGTCAATTTAACTAGCCTGGTCATGTACTGTTTTCTCGATGGTCCTGGATTTGAACACTGTTGGTTTCAATCCGCCAAAATCTTGCGGAAGGTTTGGGCTAAGATATAATCTTCAATTCTAAAGAGAGATTTGAAACAAAAGAAACTCAACAAACATTTAGACATTATAATGAAAGCATTTCATTTTCTCTTTTACATCTAGCCTTGATAGTCTACATAAATGAAGTTGACATGTCCAGACGTTTACTAGAAGATGAACAATTGTTTGATGTGATCAGTAATGTGATTGTAGCAAAAGATGGAGAATTTCTTCAAGTAGTCACTAAAGATGGTAAATTTGTAGACCACACTACGCAGTCCTACCTTTGATAGGCTAATTATATAAAATAGTGTTATACCTTCAGTCTGCATTAAGTATTTAAAATTGATAAATTTACTTGCACAGGCAATACCACTCTAACTAAATTAACTAAACTAACTAAATTAATTATGTATCTAGTTAGATTACTTTAAGTTTGCCTTTTGGTTCTTTGCTGTTTTCTTCGCAAGGCTTTTAGATTATTCACACAATCTTTTTAAATTCTAACATGCCTTGGCTTGTAATCCTAAATATATCATACTAGTTCTAAAAACAAACAATACAGTTTGTATTAATGTTTGTTGTTTCAGATATCAGTGTGAGAATAAGACTCATGAATAAAATGTTGCATTTCTCTGTTGATCTACCACACAAGTATCAACAGTTGACTAAAGGCTTGCTGGGAAATTTCAGTGGCAACAGTGAGGATGACTTCCTATTCCCCAATGGCACACTGTTGCCTAACCACTCAGATGAACGACTTTGGTTTGAGTATGGGAAAACTTGTAAGTACATTTTGTTGTGAGTGTCTCCAAGAGGTTAGACATTAATCCAATTAATGCATAGGGCCCTCCCTCAATACACACATATACATAGGCCATGGGTGTGCTTATATTTTTTTTTAGTCTCTTTGACTAGTGCTTTGTGATTTTTTTTTTTTATCCTAAAATAGAAAACTAATGTTTTTACCAATTTTTCTTGAGATTTTTTAATGGTATAAATCCTTGCAAAAGTTATGACTACTGTTACATTAATAAGTGCAAATAGCTAATTTATTATAGGATGAGTGTGAGACTACAACAGATAATTCCAATAAACTTTGTATATAGGAGGGGAATAATATTGTCACTGGCTAATGATGTGACATTTTAAAAAGTAAATTGTTACTTTCATACAAAAAACTTTTTCTTTTACATTTGTCTCAGTGTTTCAGAAAGAATAGATATTTAACTCTTTCTGTGCAGGGTTACTCTCGGAGTAACTTCACTAGCACTGCTGAAGGAGACCAATTTTCTTTTAAAATAAGATCCAATGCTAAATTCTATAATAAAATTGTAAAAAGTTACGATAGTTTTAGTAACTCTAACCAGCCTGAAGATCTTTTGTTAAATTAGGAAAACTGAAATCTAGAAGATTAGGTTTTCTGTGCTGCCTTTAGGCGCTCAGTAAACGCAACCCTGCCCGAGACGGGTGTCGAACCTAGAGCCCCCTTCAATGGTAGCCAAGCCAAGTTCAAGCGCACTTGGCCTCTCGACCACGCTTCCCACCCAGATCCGTCCATTCCTAAATATCTCAACGCAACCCTGCCCGAGTCGGGTGTTGAACCACGAGCCCCCTTCATAGGTAGCCAAGCCAAGTTCAAGCGCATGTGGCCTCTCGACTACGCTTCCCACCCAGATCCGTCCATTCCTAAATATCTCAACGCAACCCTGCCCGAGTCGGGTGTTGAACCACGAGCCCCCTTCATAGGTAGCCAAGCCAAGTTCAAGCGCATGTGGCCTCTCGACTACGCTTCCCACCCAGATCCGTCCATTCCTAAATATCTCATACGCCAAAATGCCTCTTATAAATTTTCTTATTTTATCTACATATCTACAGTCCAGAGGATTTTGTGCTAGGGCCATATTACCTGAGCTTACAATTTATTTTTTACAATGGTTAGGAAGAAAGGCTAATAAGATCCAGTTTACAATTAAATTTTTTCATCAGTGTGTTTCAATAAATTACATGTAATAACAAATAGCATCTCATCCCTCCATGGTGTTAAAATGTCTTTCTAAGGGTATAAGATATACAACTTCAGCAAAGTCATTTCTTCTTCTTCATTCTTATTTGACATGTTGGAGGGTTCAGATCAGTAATCCTATCTCTAAGAAGAACTGCGCTGTGGTTTCCAGATCAGGCAGTTCTCCGCATAGTTTTTGTTCTATAGGAGGGTTTTGGGGCAAGAGTCCAGACAAAAAAAGGCATTTGACAGAATAAAATTTTCTATTTTAATATTTGAAATGCTGAGGATGAATGTGCTTTTCATTCTTGGGGTTGGGGCGGGGAATGATACTGAAAATAAAAAATGTCTGCACATTTTTTTTTTGCTTCAAAGGGAGAGTAGTGGACTCTATCTTCCCCTACAGCTATGGTCAGAACTCATCATCTTTTGTTGACACTGGCTTCCAGCCTCTGTTTTTAGATGATCATCAGGTGTATATTGAGAATGCTTCTCAAGTTTGTAATGGGACCAGATCCTTGCCCTGTCTATTTGATTACATTGCTACTGGTAATGTGGAAGTGGCAGTGAGCTCATTAAATACACTTGAATCACATGAAATTTTTGTGAATGTTAAAGGTGAGTTACTTTTCAAAGGCTTGTTGATATGCAATGCTTTCAATATTTTTTTGATAGATACTTAGTTAGAAAGGCACAATAGTTGATGGACTTTGAACACGACATTTAATAACATCACGGCTTAGTGGGATATTGATGTTATTATTAGTCAGCTGGTGTTGGGATTTCAAAGGGATGACTTCGTGTTAGAGACAGACTCTTCAACTGTGGCCTTTTCAATATTAAACTTCATTCAAGTATATAACGGTTTGGACCTAGTCTATCTACTTGTTACTATTTTGAAAAACTTTTAGAACCATATGTTATGGATGCAATATATTATATCAGTTGCTGATCTTCTGTTTACATGTACTTGTAATTTATCATGAAAATTATTCACACCATGTTAGATATGTGTATTATGTTCAATTAGTCAGTGTATCAAGGTCTATAAGGACATGGTTTTTATAAAGTGTATTATTATGGCAGGCACAGTAGCTGAGTGGTAAAGCGCTTTGTTCCCGGGTTCAATCCTGGTGAAGACTGGGATTTTTAATTTCGGGATCTTTGAGCGCCTCTGAGTCCACCCAGCTCAAACGGGTACCTGACATTAGTTGGAGGAAAGTATAGGTGGTTGGTCATTGTGATTGCCACATGACACCCTTGTTAACCCTAGGCTACAAGACACATTAATTGTAGGCCACAGAAATAGATGACCTTTACATCGTCTACACTATAGATCACAAGGACTGAAAGGGGGGCTTTAGTTTTTATTAAGGTCTATAAGGACATAGTTTTCATATAGTTTAATTTGTTAATTATAAATGAAGTCTTAGATGCAAAATAGGTTTAACTATTACATTTGAAATACTTTTTTTAAAATGTGATTTTTTGAAAATTAATAATCAATGAAAGAGATCAACTTTTAGTGTTTGTAAATCTTTTGCTTGGCAGATCAAAGACCACTAGTAATTTCTAAAGTCCAGGAAACACTTGTGAAAGCTGGTGATAAGTTTAGTGTCACTGTATTTGTTCAGAGTTATGATGGTCAGAATTGGACATGCATTAGTGTCAGTGGCAGTAATTACACTGTGTCTAGAGATAATATGTCATCCTGTGTAGTACAAGGTGAAGTGAACAATGTACTACAAGAAGTCATCCAGTAAGTCTTTTTTTTTGTTTGTTTTTTGATTGACATGCCAAGTATGGTATACACATATTACATTTTTATATTTATTACAATGAATGAGTTACTTCTTCTTCTTCTTCTTCATCGTTCTCATTTTTTATGTTGGAGTGTCAACTCCAACATAGATGAGGTTGCGTGTCAATGTGTTATGCGACAGGAGGCCCATTGACTCTGACTTAAGCCTGCTTTTCTTTCTGGGTGTGCTCCCATAGCCTTTCCAAGATCATCTGCAAGGCAGCAGGTGTTAATTTTCAGAGTTTTTTCTCCTAGATCCCTAGCTAACCAGTTTCATCTACCCAGGTTTAGAGTTAGAGCGCCCTATACTCGCTTTTTGCCATCATTTCCCTGGATTTCTGAGATGTTTTTAGTAAATATTCTAACCACTGGAATACTCCACCTCATCCTCCAGGACTGCAAACCAGTTGGTCCGCGGCTGTTTAATTGCTAATCACAGCTTACCCTTATATCTAAGGGTCTTTCCCCTATCCGCCACCTCTGGACCCGCTTGGTAGAAGGTGGTAGCTCCCCCAAGAATGAGTTACTAATACTAGACTACTGTATAAAAATAGTTTAAAAAAAAGAAATTATAGACATTAGATTTCTCTTGTAAACTTTCAGGATAATTTCCTTTTTATATTAATACAATTAAAGAGTGACGGTAGTTGTTTGTTTTAAAAATATATTTTAATATCTGTTTTATCGTTAACATTTGTTGAGCAAGAAGTTAATCATAAGGTCCACTTTGTTTGTTGAGACTATATATTTAGAAATGTGTATCTATTTTAATACAATATCAAACTAATTTAAAACTGTTTCTTGAAGGAATGTCTTTGGGAGCCCAAAGAACCTTGTGATGTGACCATAGAGTTTGAATTTATGTTTTTTTTTATTCAAAAGAAAACAAGAAAATTATCATTAAATAAATGTAAACGTTTTTATTTTTATTTCAGAATAGCCTTAATGTCAGAAAATGGGCTGATGTCAACAGTTGTTGACATTCCACTAATCATATGTGACTGTCAAAATAATGGCTCATGTGACTTTAAGATTGTAAAAACTTTTGGAGCTAAGTTCAGCCCTGTGGCTGCATGTGTCTGTGGTCCAGGCTATACAGGTCAGTGGCTTTTAGTGAGCAGTATTTAGTTTCCCAATGAAAGTTGTAAGCTTTCGTTGACACAAAATAATTTTTTTTTAAAAAGATGTTCATGAGACATTGTAACCATTTAGTCTTCCCTCTAAATATTCTTTTGGTCTATCTTTCAAAATGTCGTGCATTAAAGAATATCCACAGCAGTTGGGGAGAAATGGTATTCAGAATACCAAAAAATAAGAAATAGAATGGGTTCGAAAAAAAAAAGTTTTTTTTAAGTATTTGAAAATGGTATTTCACTCAGACTAGACTATGTAGCATTAAGTTCTTGTTTAGGACATTATTTTCTGCAGTTTTATGGTTTTGTAATAGCTTAAGCAATATAATACTTCCTGGTCATGTGGCATGGGCTTTGGACTGTCGTTTGATGGTCACTATTGCCCCTGGTTTGGACCCTGTCCTACCATCCTGTAGTACGTTGAAGCTAAAATGTTCTTGTCTTCACCAAATCTGAAGGAGCATAAAACCAACAAGAAATTTAGGAAGCCTTCAGGACAGAAGACTCAAAAGTAAAGTAGCAATTATACATAAAACACTGAACCATAATCTTCAAATACAAAAACAAAATCTAATAAAATACTCTGAAAGACACAAAAATAAAGGAACATTCCTCGTCCCATATGCTAGGACAAATTTGTACAAATACTCCTTCTTCCCTAGTGCTATTAGAGCATGGAATAGGTTGCCTGAGCTAGCCAGAAAAACCAGTGACTTGGCAGAATTTAAGTCATTGGTTAATATGCATGACTAAATGCATGACGCGTAGGACGTAATCATCTTCTTTTTGAAGTAACGTCTGTATTATATAAGATAAGATAAGATAATAATCCTCCTGAATTGCTGTGAATTAATATTCTTCAATACATGACATACATTTACAAAATAGTACGGTTGAAACTTTGGAAGGGACTGCAGGCACGACATGGCCTAAATTGTGCCGATGTGCCTAAAATCAAATCAAATCATTGAAACTTTGGAAGATAGACCAAATGAATATTAACAGAGGGAACACCAATTGTCTTTCTTAAATAGTATTTTTGTATACAATAAAATATTGTGTATTAGATAGTTTCTAATGATCATTCCCCTACAAAAAGAAATAGGTCTCCATACAATGTAGAGATTACATCAAGTTGAAAATACAAATATCACCAAACTCAGTATAACTGGAAAAGGTATAGAGGCCATACAATATTTAAAATACAAAAGTAACATGGTTTCCAGTTAGCCTTTAATAAAAGAACTGATCACATTTAAGGCATGATTAGATTGAGCATCGTTTGGTATGGCTAGCTATATCTCTTTATTTCTTTGCATGGATACTCTTGTATTGTTTTCCTAGCATTGCCAGGAATAGTTTTAATTTTTTTTCCAATGCAAGGATTAAGCTGTGAGAAAGATAAAGATGGCTGTGCCTCCAGACCTTGTCAGACCAACTGTACAGATGTTCCTGCATACCTGGAGGTAATCACAGGCCTGGCCTATCAGTGTGAAGAATGTTTTGATGGATACATCTTAAATGACAATAAGACCAAATGTGAAGGCATGATAACATTTTTTTAAACATTATTTTACTATTGTTATGAATTATGAAAAACAAAATAAATCAAACATAGAACTTAAATAAAACTTAATCTTGGAAATGTAAAAGTCACTTGTATATAGAAAATAAAGACTATCTATACTTTTCTGTAATCTTCAATTTTTAAAAGATGCAGGTTAACCAGCACAGCTAACAGATGTTTATTTTTGTCTAAATACTCAGAAACATTAAAATTGGACTAGAGAACTCCTTATAGATCATGCATATAAAACTTTTTTTGGTCTCAAGATGCTTGAATTAAACTTGGAAATTTGGATCATCAGAATACATCTCTATACTACTAAATGTACTTTCATAATCTAATTTTCAGGCAAAAAAAATGTGTAATGTAAATCTGATACAAAATTAGGAAGTCAGCATCACTTAAAATTGGTATATAGAAGATAAAGACTATATACTTTTCTGTAATCTACAATTTTTAAAAAGATGCTAACAGCTAACAGATGTTTTTTTTTCTCTAAATACTCATGAGCATTAAAATTGGACTAGAGAACTCCTTATAGATCGTGCATTAAAAACCTTTTTTTGGTCTCAAGGTGCTTGATTCATAAATTATAAAAGAAATTAATGTTTAAAGTGAAAGTTAATGTCAAAACTGTAGAACTTTGTAACCTGTATATTTTTAACCCTTCTTCTTTCCTAACAGATATCAATGAATGTGAAAACAATCCGTGTGGTCCCAATGCTCAATGTATTAATTCAATAGGCAGCTATTACTGTCAATGCAATAATGGTTTTAGACTAAATGAGTCGAATAAAGACATTTGCACTGGTAAGTCTATAGACTTATGGTAACCAGGTTACTGGTTCTTAAACTTTAGTCTTTACCAAGCTGTATAGTTATACAGTAACTCTTTCTAGTTTCAAATAGTATGAGTATGTTTTCTAGATATCAATGAATGCAATGAGAACAGCCATTACTGTATCCAAGTGTGTATCAACACCAAAGGATCATTTTACTGTGACTGCCAGTCTGGCTTTGAACTCAGAGATGGCTTCAATTGTACCCTGGTATTTGGTGAGTATGATGATAGTTTTAGAAGTGTTTTTTATTGTTCAATATAGATGTCTGTTTCATAAGTTTCATTGTTCAATATAGATGTGTATGATGATAGTTTTTCGAAGTAATTTTTTTATTGTTCAATATAGATGTCTCTTTCATAAGTTTTGGAGTTCCTATAGAGAATTTTTGTTTATATGTCTTAGCCCAAACTTTCTTTAGGATAGCAGCTGGCAGAATTTTTCTGTTTCCTAATTTAAATCAAATAATTGAACATATGTTGTGACATTGGGTGTAGAGTGGAATCAATTAATTTGTATTCTTTCTAAGCTATTTACAGCTTGCTATTAATTATATCTCTAGCAAAGATCCTCATGTACAGGATAATTTTAATTTATTTTTTTTTAGACTACAATCATTTATTTTGTCTGTGTTTCTAAAAAACTGAACTTGTTATTAAATATTTCAATAAAATAAAACTAATTAATTTTCTAAAGATACTAAGTAATGAAGAGTTTGTGTCAGACTGTTGCAAAGTCTCTCTTTTACATATATGCCGACTTTAAAATTGTTGGATTAGATCATTTTGCATAATGTGTTCAGGGTACTCTAATTATATTGTTTGACAGATGCCTGCAGTAGTTTTGATTTGACTGACAGAAAGTGTGACTATGGATGTCGCAGTGTTAATAACATGCCAGAATGTTTCTGTAAGACAGGATACAGTTTGACAAGTGATGGTCTGCACTGTGAAGGTAGAAAAAAAATTTTCTAGGCACCATTTAATAAGATTAGATTCCATTAGAGCATGGAATGGGTTGCCTGAATCAGCCAGGGAAACCAATGACTTGGAAGAGTTTAAGTGATTAATCAACATGCATGACTAGATTGACATAGCCATATGTCTAGGACGCAATCATCTTCTTTTTCGATGTAACGTATCTATTTGATAGCATAAAGATATCAGAGCTGAGGCACACCATATTGTAAATTTTATTTAGGAAGTTTAACTTTTTGTCTGTTTCCACAATCTGACAGATATTAATGAATGTGATGAACGACTTTGTTCACAAGGCTGTAACAACACCATAGGCAGCTATAGATGCTCTTGCTTCGCTGGCTACACACTTGTTGACCATCACACTTGTGAAGGTATTGTTACAGGAAATATTTTCAGCATTGTTTCATGTCTTAAATGAACTAGACAGTTTGGTAACTACATTGTTCCTCTATGTTTCCATTACAATTACCTGCTTAGAATGTCCTGAAACAAAATATGGTGTTGGCTGTCTCAAGACCTGCAACTGTAAAGGCAGAGCTTTGAGCTGTGATAAAGTGGAGGGATGTATATGCCGCAGTAACTGGAGAGGAGCTAGCTGTGAAGTTGATGTAGATGAATGTGTTGAAACACTTGCCAACTGTCGTCCAGATCAAATCTGTCAAAACACAATGGGATCTTTTGCTTGTCTATGTCATCAAGGTTTTAAGGAAGTGAATGGAACTTGTGCTAGTAAGTTTCCACCATTTTGTTTCTTAGCGGAAGTACATGCCATTGGTTTAGAATTATAAATTTAAAGCTAAGATAAGAAGGGTTTCTATCAACTAGTAGGTATTATATAAATATATAATCTAGCACAACGTAATAATGGAATACATTCTTTACCTTTGAATAATGCTATTTGAAATTCATTTGAAAAAAAAACAAAACAAAATCTGACAGTTAAGAATGTATAAATAATCTGAGAAAATCAATATCAAGCATATAAATAGGACAGAACTAGGATCAATGGAGGGATTTGGTTATGCAAACTGTCACAGCACCCTTGTAATGAAAGTCAAGGACTGATGAAATGAGAAATAGTAATTACACTTTCTTTGTTACCAATCTACCTGGTGTTACTAGTTCAGATGTTAATACATGTAACAATACTTTACTAAACTGTATGTTTCTAGTTCAGATCTAAATAAATGTAACAATACTTTACTAAACTGTATGCTCCTAGTTCAGATCTAAATAAATGTAACAATACTTTACTAAACCGTATGCTCCTAGTTCAGATCTAAATAAATGTAACAATACTTTACTAAACTGTATGCTCCTAATTCAGATCTACATAAATATAACAATACTTTACTAAACTGTATGTTCCTAGTTCAGATCTAAATAAATGTAACAATACTTTACTAAACCGTATGCTCCTAGTTCAGATCTAAATAAATGTAACAATACTTTACTAAACTGTATGCTCCTAATTCAGATCTACATAAATATAACAATACTTTACTAAACTGTATGTTCCTAGTTCAGATCTAATTAAATGTAACAATACTTTACTAAACTGTATGCTCCTAGTTCAGATCTAAATAAATATAACAATACTTTACTAAACTGTATGCTCCTAATTCAGATCTACATAAATGTAACAATACTTTACTAAACTGTATGTTCCTAGTTCAGATCTAATTAAATGTAACAATACTTTACTAAACTGTATGCTCCTAGTTCAGATCTAAATAAATATAACAATACTTTACTAAACTGTATGCTCCTAATTCAGATCTACATAAATATAACAATACTTTACTAAACTGTATGTTCCTAGTTCAGATCTAATTAAATGTAACAATACTTTACTAAACTGTATGTTCCTAGTTTAGATCTAAATAAATATAACAATACTTTACTAAACTGTGTTTTGCTATTTCAGATATAGATGAATGTAAGGATGCTACATTAAATTTGTGCCAACAAATCTGTGTAGACACTCCGGGTTCCTACGTATGCAAGTGTAAAGATGGATTTACACTTGATAACAGAACTTGTCAAGGTAAAATAGGTTACCTTTCTGCTTATGTGCTTCAGGTATTATCATGGGATGTCCATAATGGTTGAATATATTTTTTTAAATTTAAAACTAGTACCTACCTGTCCAATATTATCACTCAATCATCTTATTATTAGTCTGTAGTAGAGCTGAGCAGTATTATTTTCCTCAAACAATTTTTCACCCCCAAAGCTGGTAACATTGTGCTAGATAATTCTCACAGTTCTGTCCTTGATTAAAAAATTTCCTTTGTTATGATAATGTATGGTGAAAAGATGTCCACAAGTAGGATTCCTCAACAGACTAAAAGATAGGTGAAGGTCAAGCTTACCTGAGATTGGTGAACATTAGCAGTGTTGCCCCAAAAATATCCACAATCTGGTTACAAAAGCATGACAATAATTCAATGAAATCAATTAGCAATGCCAACTTTGTGCATATGTGCAAAACAGTTCCTTATAATGAAAGTTATAACAAAATTTAACCTTAAAAAGTAAGAAGTTGATTGGCATTAAAACTGCTGTGCTTTATTTAACCCCTTTATTTACATTGGTCTGTTAGAAAGCTCCATACGAAGCAACTGCACAATTAGTAGTTCCCTTGGAAGTTGTAAAGAAAGATAAACGAGTTGTCACTGAGTTTGTCAACAACTTGACAACGTGTGCTTTTGTTTGTGAAGACACCTTGAAATTCTAATGTGTGAACCAAAGACTTGAGATCTGAACAAGTGCCATTTATATCCAGCTTTGTGAATGTGTGTATCAGACTAGTCAAAGCTTTTCATTGTTTTAGTTTTCATTTGTTTATTTCTTGAGCTTATATTTACATATGCTTGAAAGTGTTACTTCTAGAGCTAAGCTCAACAAGGTTTATTGGTGTTAAAGTTTCTTCTTTTTGGCATTACACAAACTACAATCAACAGTCTAGATGTCTTGTCCAAATCATTAGGCACCACTATAAATGGCAGTTTCACAGGTTTAAAAAACATATTCTTTTCCCATTCTATTCCCATAAAACACTGAAAGAATCTTTATTCAGTTTGATGAATATTGTGCATCTTTCATTTTGATGGCATTAAGCAAATCTTGTTAAGAACATTGGTTTATTTATTCTTCAGCCAAATGCTATATGTTTAGATTTGTGGAGCATTAGTTTGTGTACTCTTGAGCTAAGAACAAATCTGAAAAAAAGGTTGAACTCTGCAGCATTTTATTTTTGAGATAGGGAGAAAATTAAAGTGAGATTATAAGTAATTTTAATGGCAGAACTTCAAATATAAAAAGCAATATTGAGTGGGTACTTCATAAGAACTTTATAAAAATTAATGTAAAAAAAATTAAAGAACCTTTTTCAGACCTTGTGAACTATAAGGCAGAATGTCATATGATGTAAACGTCAGCTGTATCTTTGGCTAACAGTTAACAATGGTGTCATGTGGCCAGCACAATGACCAATTGTCTTTACTTTCTCCAATTAAAATCAGGTACCCATTAGAACTGGATGGACTCAAAACAAACCTCAAAAAATTAAGTATTTTTTTTTTTATAAAGAAAAAGTGGTCATGAAGAAATAAAACAACAACTGTGTTAGTAAAGGACATTCTTTTGCTCAAGATATTTTCCATCTGCTTGAAGTAAAACATGCATCTCTGTATCTGGTCAGATGTGGATGAATGTGAGCTGGAAACATCAGAATGTCAGCACAGGTGTATTAACAATGTGGGTGGCTACAGCTGTGGATGTTTTGATGGATATACACTTAAGGAAGACAGAAGGGCATGTTTTAAAGGTAGGTACTTTTTTTTTTATATTAATGCACATTCCTGTGACTAAGTAAATTAATTCGTTTCTTTTACCCATACCTTTTAATTAAACCATACTATCATCGCAACATTTTATTTTTAGTATCTTTTTACACAATCTGTCTTTCTTAATGGAGTCAATTTTTTAATCATCAGTCTCCTTCACTTGTATGATAGGTCTCATCTCATAACCTGGGCATTGGCTATGGTCAAAACCTTGCCCACACAGCAGTTCTTCAACCCGCTGTTTAGTCCAAAGGGACAGAAAATAACCAATACAGTTTGAGGTTAGCAGCACCGCAAGGTCTGCCAGAGTGCACAACTGTGTAATACAAACTACCTAACAGTCACTAGCTCGGGTCACTGGATGTTTTCTCATCGTTGACTCATACCCTTACAGAACCACTTCTGGCAATACCCTTACAGAACCACTTCTGGCAATACCCTTACAGAACCACTTCTGGCAATACCCTTACAGAACCACTTCTGGCAATACCCTTACAGAACCACTTCTGGCAATACCCTTACAGAACCACTTCTGGCAATACCCTTACAGAACCACTTCTGGCAATACCCTTACAGAACCACTTCTGGCAATACCCTTACAGAACCACTTCTGGCAATACCCTTACAGAACCACTTCTGGCAATACCCTTACAGAACCACTTCTGGCAATACCCTTACAGAACCACTTCTGGCAATACCCTTACAGCACCACTTCTGGCAATACCCTTACAGAACCACTTCTGGCAATACCCTTACAGAACCACTTCTGGCAATACCCTTACAGAACCACTTCTGGCAATACCCTTACAGAACCACTTCTGGCAATACCCTTACAGAACCACTTCTGGCAATACCCTTACAGAACCACTTCTGGCAATACCCTTACAGAACCACTTCTGGCAATACCCTTACAGAACCACTTCTGGCAATACCCTTACAGAACCACTTCTGGCAATACCCTTACAGAACCACTTCTGGCAATACCCTTACAGAACCACTTCTGGCAATACCCTTACAGAACCACTTCTGGCAATACCCTTACAGAACCACTTCTGGCAATACCCTTACAGAACCACTTCTGGCAATACCCTTACAGAACCACTTCTGGCAATACCCTTACAGAACCACTTCTGGCAATACCCTTACAGAACCACTTCTGGCAATACCCTTACAGAACCACTTCTGGCAATACCCTTACAGAACCACTTCTGGCAATACCCTTACAGAACCACTTCTGGCAATACCCTTACAGAACCACTTCTGGCAATACCCTTACAGAACCACTTCTGGCAATACCCTTACAGAACCACTTCTGGCAATACCCTTACAGAACCACTTCTGGCAATACCCTTACAGAACCACTTCTGGCGCATCCCGAGACAAGACGTTAAACTGCGCTCCTCTTTCCTTAGCACTTTTGGAGCTCAAAAGTGCTCTACTTCTTTTCTATCATTGTGTCTGCCTCCTCCTTTCCTCAATCTGCCTTCATTGATCATCACTCTGTCTCCTTATCTCTAAATATCTCACTACGTCCTAGACCAGTCCGTTTGCCGTGGACTGCGACGGGTAAGGGGGGATAAAGAGATCCTGGTGTTTGAGTGATGGCTATCTGAGGATAAGCCACCACAACACAATACTTTGGCTCCAAGTTCCCCTAGACCTGAGGCCCAGATGGCCCGCTCTGGGTCAACCGGCTGGTCATGCCGAGCTTCCAGCATAGGTCTTCGACCTATGCTGGAGGGCGGTGGCTAGAGGGTCAATCAGGGAGCTGCTGTATCGGGCACATGTCCGATGCAGTAGCTGACTGAGTATAGCACCTGTGTAGCCCTGGCGGGCTCATTCTGGACTTCCGAATGGCCCGTCCCCTTGTTGGACTCGATGGCGGGTGGGGAGCACAGGTGCCGAACTAATATATAACACCCATGGAAAAAAAAACTTCAAAAAAACTACTTGCCCCAGACCTATGTCTGGGCAAGAGACGCCGCATGGAAGACAGAAAGGAGGAGGCCACAAAAAGCTGTGCTACCTGGCCATCATTTCTGGTGGTTAGGTGCACAGATGAGGGGAAAAGTCTGACAAAGATGAGCCCTTTTGTCATCTACAAGGGACTTAAGTCAGTAGTGGGAGAGCCAAGAGTGTGTCTAAGCTACACAAGTCTTTGGAACTTCTAGTAGAAGTTGATAGCAAGATACACTCTGATGGGCTTTTAAGATGCAGAAGACTCTGTGATCTCCAAGTGGAAGTCATGCCACACAAGAGTCTGAACACCAGCAGAGGTGTAATCAGCTCTAGGGACCTACTGGAATGTTCCGAGAAGGAAATAGTGGAGGGCATTGAAGGAGTCACCCATGCCCGGCGCATTACCAGGCGCAGGGATGGTGAGGAGGTCAAAACCGCCACTATTATCCTCACATTTGGAACTAGGACACCGCCAGAGTATGTGAAGGCAGGATACCTACGAGTTCCAGTGAGGCCCTACATACCTAACCCCATGAGGTGCTTCAAGTGCCAGGGTTATGGACACGGCGCGGCAGTCTGCAAGAGGAACACTGTGTGTGCCAGATGTGCTGGAGAAGGTCATGAGGACAAGGGCTGCACAGCCCAGTTCAAATGCCCAAACTGTCACGCTGGCCACTCAGCCTACTCCAAGGACTGCCCTGTGTGGAAACAGGAGGTTGCCGTGCAGGAGTACAAGGCAAGAAATGGATGTACCTTCAGCCAGGCGAAATCGGCTGTATTGGCCCTAGCCAAAGGCCAATTCGGCTTGACAAAAAACCTATGCCCAGGCTGTTGCTAAGATAGGAAGATCCATAGCCACACAGACGGACACATTGACCCCACCACCCCCTCCTCCTCCTCCAACTCAGAAGAAAACACCGCCAAAGAACACACCTCTGAAGAAACAAGAAAGCCCTGTTGTCATGCTAAAGAACAGGTTCTCTGTGCTCGCTGATGAGAGCATGGAGACTGAGCAGCTAGTCAAAACCAATACTCCGGGAGAACCCGGAGACATCATGTCTGACACAGGTTCTCCTCAGAGAAACCAGTCAGACACCCCAACCTCTACCGAACTAGAGGTTGACCAACTCCCTAAGGGGAGAAATCAAAGCGGAGAGGATGCCCGAGGTGAGCGAGGAGGAAATAACCTCCGCTCTAACCAGAGGGATCTCCCCTCTCCAGAGAGAAAGACTTCCCCCAAAAGGGGGTTGTCCTCCTCTCCATCCAAACCCAAGAATAAAAATACCAAGGTCACTGGAATTAAGGGAAACCCCTCCGGGGGCCTCCCAAAGCCAAATAGCTCCAAGTAGGTCATCTAGAATAAGCCATGGATTCCAGAATTGTACAGTGGAATTGCAGAGGCCTCAAGGCCAATTATGAGGAGATGCAGCTACTGATGGACTCTGAGACTCCTGTAGCTGTCTGTCTACAGGAAACATTTCTGAAAGATAGCATCAGCTTCCGAAGCTACAGTGCTTACAGCAAGAATGTTGAGGATGCAGAGAGAGCATCAGGTGGAGTCTGTATCCTGTGAAGGATAGCATCCCCCATGAGAGGGTTGAACTACAGACCATACTACAGGGCCGTAGCAGCTAGGATAACCCTTCACAAGGTTATCACTTGCTGCAGCCTGTATTTACCACCAGGCGCTCCATTAAACCAAACAGACATGGAGGACCTATTGAAACAACTCCCCCGGCCTTACATAATCCTTGGGGATTTCAATGCCCATAACACCATTTGGGGCTCCAACAATACCGACACAAGAGGCCGTATGCTGGAGGATATCTTCCTCCAACATGATTTATGCATACTTAATGATGCATCACCGACCTACTTGCACCCAGGAACTGGATCTCTCACATGCATTGACCTCACCGTATGCGTCCCTGGACTTCTGGACGACTTTAAATGGTCAGTTAGCAATGATCTACGGGGAAGTGACCACTTCCCAGTCATCATTGCTAACAATCTCCCCTCATTGGGACGACCTCAGCGGTGGAAACTGAATAAGGCCGATTGGGAAGAATTCCAAAAAAGATGCTCAGAGGATATTACAGAAAATATCCTCGATGAGCAGAACCCAGCTGATACCTTTGCTAGCAAGCTACTTAGTATAGCCAGGAAAGTTGTCCCCCTAACCTCCGCAAATCCAAAACGGCCTAGCAAACCATGGTTTGATACAGCCTGCAAAGGTGCTATTGGCGATAGGAAAAAACGACTGGCTGCATTTATAAAAAATCCATCCCAGGAAAACCTAAAGCTATTCAGAATAGCTAGAGCAAAGCTAGACAAACCATACGGTCAGCCAAAAGGAATTCCTGGAGAAGTTTTGTCGGCAGTCTGGATGCCAAAACTTCTGCTAGAGCGGTCTGGAAGGCAGTAAGGCGAATCAAAGGAAAGAATCAAATGCAATAGGGCATCTGAAAAACCAAGGACGAACTGTCACGTCCCCCAGAGAAATAGCTGACTGCCTTGCATCCTCAATAGCAGAAAAGTCATCCACTGCACATTACACGCCAGAGTTTCAAAAAGTCAAAACCAGGGAGGAAAGACACTCCATTGATTTCAGGTCAGAAAACAATGAAGACTACAACAAACCGTTCTCGCTTGAGGAACTGAGGGAATCGCTAGACAAGTCACATGACACAGCGCCTGGAGAAGATGAAATCCATTACCAGTTCCTCAAGCACCTTCCCGAACCCTCATTGGCAGTCCTGCTAGGGGTCTATAACTGTGTGTGGCAAACAGGCGCTTTCCCAAACAGCTGGAGGAAAGCCACAGTTATACCGATACCTAAACCGGGAAGAGACGGCTCTGACCCAGCTAACTATCGACCAATAGCACTAACAAGCTGCATCTGCAAAACCATGGAAAGAATGATTAACAGTAGGCTGGTCTGGTACCTGGAGAGGAACAAAGTGATCTCTAACTACCAGTGCGGATTCCGGCAAGGGCGGACAACAACTGACCACCTGGTAAGGCTGGAAGCTTGTATCAGAAATGCATTACTCAGAAGAGAACATCTAGTAGCTGTATTCTTCGATATAGAAAAGGCCTATGACACAACCTGGAAACATGGCATTCTACGTGATCTGGAGCTTATGGGGCTTAAGGGACATCTCCCCCGTTTTGTGGGGGAATTCCTGAAAGACCGAAAATTTCAGGTTCGAGTGGGCAACACCACTTCTGACACTCATGACCAGGAAATGGGTGTACCCCAGGGCAGCATTCTGTCAGTCACCCTGTTCAACATAAAAATAAATAGCATCATAAATGCTCTGTCCCCTGCATAGAGTGCTCTTTGTATGTTGATGACTTTGTCATTTTTACTTATGGGAAAAACATGAACACCCTAGAAAGAAAATTACAGTTATGCTTAAACAAAATTCAAAATTGGGCAAACGATAATGGTTTTAAATTTTCGGACTCCAAAACAGTTAGTATGCATTTTTGTAATTTAAGGGGACTCCACCCAGACCCTGAACTATTTATACACAAAAAGAAGATCCCTGTCGTGAAAACTACAAAATTTTTAGGCCTCACTCTAGATTCCAAATTTAATTTTCTCCCCCACATTAAGGAACTTAAGAGAAAATGCCAAAAGTCATTAAACATACTTAGAGTGCTCAGCCATACGGACTGGGGAGCTGACAGAGATACTTTGCTGCTGCTATATCGGAGTCTAATTCGATCCAAGCTAGACTACGGATCCATAATATATGGAGCAGCAAGGAAGTCGTACCTAAAAATACTGGAACCAATACAAAATGCTGCCCTGCGTCTCTGTCTCGGCGCGTTTCGTACATCACCTATCCCAAGCCTCCATGTGGAGGCTGGAGAACTCCCCATGGATATAAGAATGAAAAAGCTTGCAATGCAGTATATAGTCAAGCTAAAATCCAACCCTACGAACCCTGCTTTCGATTCCATATTTAACCCCACAGAGGTAGAATTATACAATCGAAGGCCTAACGTCATACAGCCGTTAGGCCTTCGAATGAGAGAACCATCCAAAATTTAACCCCACCCATTAACCAAATCTCTAAAATAGAAACCCCTCAGAATCCTCCTTGGCTAATGAATAAACCCAAATTAAATTTATCCCTCCTTAATTTCAAAAAAGAAAATACAGACCCAAGCATACTACAAGTCCACTTTAGGGAACTGCAAGAGAGCTACGGAGATTGTGGCACCATCTACACAGACGGATCCAAAATGGATGGAAAGGTCGCGTGTGCCTGCTCCTTTCGGAACAAAACAATCTCCCGTAGACTCCCCGATGGCTGCTCCATCTTTACGGCCGAATTGCATGCAATATCGCTTGCACTTATGGCCGTCAAAGCATCAGAAAGGAGGAAATTTATAATCTGCTCCGACTCCAAATCTGCATTGCAAGCTTTGGGGCGGATGAAGACTGACATTCCACTGGTACATAAGAGCCTGAAGCTGTTGGACCAAATAACAGCCGACCATACGGATGTCACCTTCATCTGGGTCCCTTCTCATGTGGGCATTGAGGGAAACGAAGCCGCAGACAGAGAAGCAAAGAGAGCCCTAAATCATGCGGTATCAGGAACTCAAATTCCCTGCTCAGACCTGAGACAAAGTATTGCCACTGCCATCTACCAAGAGTGGCAGGATCGATGGGAGGCTGAGACTCACAATAAACTCAGGCAGATTGTGGCGGATGTCAGGTGGCGGTCCACATCTAAGGGTCTGACAAGGCGTGGTAGCACGACCATGTCTAGACTTAGGATTGGCCACACCTACATCACGCACTCTTTTGTGCTGAAGAAAGAAGAGCCCCCACTTTGTGAGTATTGTGACTCTCGCCTCACCGTGGAACATATCCTCATTGACTGCCCCAGATACCAGGATGTCAGGGGAAAATATTTTAGAGCCACTAATTTAAAAACACTACTCAATAATGTCGACCCTGGGAAGGTACTGGGCTTTATCCGGGAAGTGGGATTGTCTACGAAGATCTGATTTCTAAACTCTGTACTTTTTACATTATATTTTTACCAAATTATTAAATTTTTACTACCTCTACTATTTTAATTGTAAATAGACCTTGATTTTAATTATTTGACGGTATAGAATTTGACCTTTGTTGTGTGGAGGGAGAGTGGCCCTTGAGGGGACTGCAGGCACGACATGGCCTAAATTGTGCCGATGTGCCCAAAATCACAAATCACAAAATCACCACTTCTGGCAATACCCTTACAGAACCACTTCTGGCAATACCCTTACAGAACCACTTCTGGCAATACCCTTACAGAACCACTTCTGGCAATACCCTTACAGAACCACTTCTGGCAATACCCTTACAGAACCACTTCTGGCAATACCCTTACAGAACCACTTCTGGCAATACCCTTACAGAACCACTTCTGGCAATACCCTTACAGAACCACTTCTGGCAATACCCTTACAGAACCACTTCTGGCAATACCCTTACAGAACCACTTCTGGCAATACCCTTACAGAACCACTTCTGGCAATACCCTTACAGAACCACTTCTGGCAATACCCTTACAGAACCACTTCTGGCAATACCCTTACAGCACCACTTCTGGCAATACCCTTACAGAACCACTTCTGGCAATACCCTTACAGAACCACTTCTGGCAATACCCTTACAGAACCACTTCTGGCAATACCCTTACAGAACCACTTCTGGCAATACCCTTACAGAACCACTTCTGGCAATACCCTTACAGAACCACTTCTGGCAATACCCTTACAGAACCACTTCTGGCAATACCCTTACAGAACCACTTCTGGCAATACCCTTACAGAACCACTTCTGGCAATACCCTTACAGAACCACTTCTGGCAATACCCTTACAGAACCACTTCTGGCAATACCCTTACAGAACCACTTCTGGCAATACCCTTACAGAACCACTTCTGGCAATACCCTTACAGAACCAATATTTTGTCTGAATTCTGTGAGTCATTCAAATCTATTTAGACTATTCCTTAAACCTTGTTCTACTTGTCTGGATGAAAGTCTCTCTAGTTTGCTTTTGTTTTCCAATCAGTACTTGAGCTGTGTAAGAATGAACATCTCAACTGCAGCCATGGATGCACCCTTGTGAATGGAACTGAAGTTTGTTTTTGCAACATAGGTTTTAGACTGGCTGACAATTTGATGGATTGTATAGGTTAGTGATAGAAACAGTGTTATTGCAGATATTATCAATGGTTCAGAACTCAAATAAACATGACAAGTGGTAATGATTGCAATACCACTGGTCACATTAAATCTAGAAACAATTTGTAATTGTCAAGACAATGTATAGCATCATAGCAGAATGAGAATGCTAAAAGCATCAAATTGCGCTAAACAAAAACAATTTTTAAAAATATTTCTAGTCACACAGATTTATTATTGCTAGTCTAGATCTTTACACACTAAATTAAATGGCTGATCCAAACTAATTGATACACTTAATAGAAGCTATGTTTAAATAAAAGAAAACGTTGGTTTTTTTTTGTATTTTCCTTATTTTTCTTTTTGGTTTGTTTTCATTAAGTAGTCTCCCCTTGTCATAATGTTCAGTGTATTGACATTTTTTTCTCAAGTATGTTATTAGTATGTTGGCATTCTATTGCTTGCATTTCAGATGACCTCTGAAATCCTCTCAAATGACCTATGATAACCAGTCCATCTCCTGGCATTTACATAAGCAAAGTAACTTTTTTCAGACCCTATGATCTATGGGGCAGATGGTGTATAGGTCATCTTTTTCTGTAGACCATAGTTAACAAAAGTTTCATGTAGTCAATCTTACTTTTCCCCAACATTAGAGTTGGGTGGACTCAGGGGCACCTTAAAAATCCTCAGTCAAAATCCCTCTCTTCACTTGAATTCAAACCTGAGACCCCTCCCTTTAGAAAGCAATCTTTTTACAACTCAGCCACCAATTTCAACCCTTAGGCAGCTTGCTACTCCACAGATCTCTAACTGTATTCCATCTGCTGTTTCTTTGGATACATCGGCTACGTTGAACTAACAGAATGGCTGTGGCAACCACATTTTTCAGACTATTGCTAATGTTCAAGGTTTCATCTCATTTAATGAGATGATCTACATTGCTTGGTGACTGAAGGAGGCCATAGATTTTATTCAATGTTAGTAATTTAGACTTTAGACTTTGTTTTTTCCATATGAATTGGGACAATATGCTACAAAATATTTCCATTGAGATCAGTCTCTAGCATCGATTAATTGTTAATACATTACATGTATATCATTAGGGAATGGCAACAAGCGTGATGTAGACAATAACGAGTGTGATATCACCTATTGTCCAGGAAACCATGTCCAGTGTCATAATCTGAATGATGGTTTGGCTGAATGCAGATGTACCTCTGGATATGAGAAAAAATTCAATGAGACTCTTTGTACAGGTGTGTCCTCTGTTTTGAAAACCTATAAAGTATAAAATTTGGTTTTATGTTAAAGATGTAGCCATTGTTGAATGCTTTGACTGACTTAATCTGATTGCAGAGTGATATAGAACTTCATTAGCATCATTGGGGCCAAGTACTTCCAGAAATTACTTTGATAATAAATATTTCTGTAATGATGTAGATAAATGATTGAAACAAATTAAACTTTTTTTGACTAGATATAGATGAATGTTTTGATCCATTGTTGACCCACTGCAACAGTACTTCGCAAGACTGTATTAACATGGATGGAACATTTGACTGTCTCTGTAAAGCAGGGTACAAACTTGGAAGTAGTAGGACATGTATTGGTGAGGACTTTTTCATTGATTGTGTAGGACATGTATTGGTGAGGACATTTTCATTTTGTAGGACATGTATTGGTGAGGACATTTTCATTTTGTAGGACATGTATTGGTGAGGACATTTTCATTTTGTAGGATATGTATTGGTGAGGACTTTCTCCTTCTGTAGGACATATATTCATACCTAAATGAGAGCTGTTGATACAACTATTGGCCTAAGGATGACATGCTTGTAGATTAAATGAACTTGTTAAGATTAACTTTTGAACATCAATATATTGTTATAACTTTGAGGGTAAGGAAAGACTTGTTCTATAAAATGTAGCTTGGGGACATGCAATTTTCTAATACTTGTTGAGTTAGAACATTTCATAAACAAAGTTTAGCATTTCCCTTAGATTTTTGTAACATAAAGAACTTCTTGAAGTTACTGCAGAAAGGGAGAGCTAGGAAAACTTTATTTATAGTATCATATGAATGGTAAACATTTAGGCAACTGTTTTACACTATCAACTGGATGGCTGCCTGGTCTTGAGGTATGTGTTCTGCACTGTCGTCCCGAAGGTCCTGGGGTTGGAACCCTGCCCACTGCCTTCTACTGTTTTTCCTGTTTGGGGACGGATGTGATAAACTTCAAATTTGGAGGAACACCCAAATGATGTAAAACAAAACTGCTATTAAATGAAAGACTGTTTTTACACTATCAACTGAGAAACATGGAGCGACTGTTTTACTGTATTATTGATTGGACTTCCATCTTGCTTTTAAAATGAGGATTTAAGTCTCTCAAGCCCTCACTCAAGAGGTGTTTGGGATGATAATGGAATAAAAGATTGTTCACCACTTAAAGAATCTTAGAAGTAGACAAAATCTAAAAATTATTTAACTGTCTTGCATACAATACAAATATTTCTATTATTTCATTCATTTTAGCAGAAAATACTTTTTTTTTCAGCAAATTTCAGGAGTTATTCACTTGTTCTGAAACTGGATTATCCTTACAGTCTTATAAGTGAAAATCTATTAGACAGCAACACACATGAATTTATGGTCATAGCCAAACAACTAGAGCAACAGGTAATAGCTTTGAGAATCATCTCATCAGTTCTTTTACATTAACTTCAGTCCAGAATTACATTCAGTTCAGATTATTGTTAATAATTGTCACTAGAAAAATGGATTTTCCTAACTAATTTTTTAAAAAAAATTCTATTTTTCTCTCTCAGTTAGTGAGCTTGTATACTGGGACCAAAGAAGCCTTTCTTCCTCCAAAGATTGTCAAATTTGTGTGAGTATTCATGTCAAAAGTAAAACTGCCTTGACTATTAATTATCAAATAACACTACTTACCTTCAGGCTCATTGAGACCTAATTTGGTACACCTTAAATATCACTTGTACCACATATGACATTGTTTGTAGCTTATCCTGTTGACTATAAATAGCTGGTTTTCTTTCAAAACTCACTTGTCTATATACACTGACTGATCAGCTTCACTCTTTGACAATGTACATACACATTACACACTTTTCAGGGCAGACAATGTTTCTATGGCCTTGGATTAATGAGGGTGTCACATGAATTCAGCAACAATGATTAACTACCTTTACTTTACCCAACTAATGTCAGATACCCATTAGAGTTTGGTTGACAATGTACTTATACTTACAAAAGCCTAATCACAAATGAAGTGATCAGAAACAGATTAATATAGCAATTGAACTCCACGATGACCTGCTAACCACTGTCAAAAATGCAAACTACATTTAAGTTGATTAAAATTAGCTCTGCATAGATCAGACATACAATAGGTGTTTAACTACTAGACCTATAATACATACAGTAAAATAGAGTTTATAGACCTAATAGAAATAAATAATTAGATAGACACATTGAAATACCTATCATGCATCAATTCTTCTTTTCAAAAAGACTATCCATTATTGAAAACATAAGATGTAAATATACACTTTATAAAGCCTTATCTGAATATTTAGACTTAGAAACCTTTATTGATTGCCAAATCATCCAAAATATGTTTCTCGACTTTCAGCAAAGGTTCTCTCATTGCTGATGTGTTGCTGCGGTTTGATTTGAACTATTCCACCAACCCAACCAATGATGTAGCAATGTATGTTCACGTTATTCAATCTGCTAAACAGTTTACTGTAGGAAATAGGACAGTGCCGATCTTGGACCTTGCTATCGATAACCAAACAGGTAACATTTATTTTTCTTATTTCTATAACATTGTATATTAATAGCTTGTAGTATTTATTCATTGCAGTAGATTTCTGTGTGGGAGTAGGGTTTTTAAAACAAATCCTATTGTTGGCTATTGTCGCTGGTGCGAAATTCTAGACTATCACCACTTAATATTCTGTTCCTGTTATGATAAGGGCCATAACTATGATGCTTGAGTTCACAATGGGGCATAACCAGATTGAAAGTAGGAAAGATGTGGGATGAAATCTTTTTTTTTTAAATAACAATTTCTAAAGTACTTTTCAAAAGTACAAGAGATGCACACACATTTCATTATTTCTTCAAAGGGGATTGTTTCTCCTGTCTATTTGGTCAAAGTAGAGCTTAGAAAGTATTGTTTTTCAAGTCTATTGCAGCGATTCAGTTTATTTTAGCTTTGGTTTTGTATATTACAATTTCTTACAAGTTCTTTGCTTTCATTTTTTCTCCCAGTTCCAAATACCGACAACTATTGTGATGTATACAGTGTGATCAAGAAAGCATGCCTCACTGGGAACACTTGTGTAGGAGACACAGGAAATTTACAGTGTGAAACAAACAACGGTGAGTCAGTGTTAATTGCATTTGAAACACTTTAAAAGCTACCAAGTATTAATTTGAATGTTTAAAAAAAAGTTAAAAACAATATTTCCCATGCCATTCTATTTATCCCCCATGTTTTGCTTTTTTCGTGTTAAGAAAAGTGAAAATCCTATACATTTATTGTATAAAAGAATGGAACATCTTTGTGCATTTCTAAAGAGGATTAAGAAAGTGGCACACGTACAGAAACCTGGAAGTGCCTATTTTGATGGCTTATAAAGCTTATTTTAGAACCAGTTATTCTCCATGATTTGTCTCCATGATTCATTCTTGTATGTAAAAGTCATCTTAGCTCTCTCAGAAGTTTAGTCCTTAACATTCTGTGTATTGTTTGAATTGGTAATTTCATGACTAGAAATTTCATGCCTTTAAATCAACATTCCTATAACTGCTTGGTTGTGAGTTTTGTGCTGTCATCACAATGATCCAGAATTAATCACAATGATCCAGAATTAATCACAATGATCCAGAATTAATCACAATGATCCAGAATTGAAGCCCTGCCCGCTGCTATTTCCTGGCATCCTGCTTGAGGTTTGGGCTTCAATATATCAATCTGCTTTACTGAAGTAAGGTCCAAACTTTATAAAACAAACAACACCAGGGTGGTCAAATGTTTAAAAGGAACACCACCAAAGGGGGTCATTGAAATACATGTTGGTAACCTTTATCTAATTCTGAAATCAAAAAGTAGTAGACATTTATTCCAATGTAATTTTGTTCTCTGCATCTTTCGTTTCATGTTTTAGAATGAGCACTAATTATCATAGCTTTTGTTATCATTGACCTTTGCTTCACTTAAAACAGTTTGTTTTGTTCAATCTTGGAATCATTGTTTTTCAATCCTTTAAGAAACAAATAAAGAAACAGGCCAGGCCAGTTCACTTCTAATTGGCCATTGAATTTTTCTTCATGTCACTATTTCTGCTTACTAGCTCCTTCTAGAGCACTGATCTGACTGCCTGGTCATGTGGTTTGCGCGCTGGACTGACGTTCGGAATATGTTTGGTCCCTGGTCCAAATCCTGTCCGCTCCCATTTCCATCATCGAGCGGGAGGTTTGACCTAGAAAGTGAATTATCTTCAACTATGAAGGAACATCCAAAACATATGATGCATTTTACATTTTACCCTGTCAAGGTTTTTCTTGAACTAAAAATTGTGTTTCTTTTTCATTGCTTCAGAGTTTTAAGCTTCTTCCATCTGCTTGTCAAATGAGGAATTATTCAAATGATCAACATGTATGATTGTTCTTCCTGATAGTGTTAAGGCGCACTATGGCCCAAACTCTTTGGTGGACCAGTGAGGGAGGAGAAATCTGGGAGATGGTTTTTATGCCCCCTTTAGGCGCTCAGCAAACACAGCTCTGTTCAAGTCAGAATAGGTAGCTATGCGGTTTAGGACACTCACACATCCCATTGTCTAGAAAGCACAGTTATTTGTGTGTGTTTTAGCAATTGATGCAAATTTTGTAGCTTGGTACTTGGTATATTTCTTGTTCTATATGGTGTGTTTAATTCTAAGTGCTCTTTCTTCCCTTGTGCCATTAGAGCATAGAATGTGTTGATAGAAGTAATATAAAGTGATATAAAGGTTATTTGTTTCTGTGGCACAAGTTTAATGAGGGTGACAAGCAGCCAGTACAATGACCAACCTCCTTTACTTTTCACCAACTAATGTCAGGTACCGATTAGAGCTGGGTGGACTCAGAGGCACCCTAAAGAACACAAACTTAAAAATCCCAGTCTTCACCAGGATTCAAACCTGTTTCCCTTGGTTCAGAAGCCCAGCGCTTAACCACTCAGCCACCTCGCCTCCACTTAGTCGAGTACAAGTCTCTAATAAACATCTAATTAACATGCACAACTAGGTTGCAACTTGGGTAATTGTAGGTCAAAAAATTATTTTTTATTTTAAAGGTACATTGTGTAATTTACAAGATAGTGGGATGAATAGGGTGTTGATAGCAAATTTGGGAACAAATGATAAATAGTTTAATGACTAGGAACTTGATTAATTTTTATATTTAACTTGTTTTGTTCAGGACAAACAAGTCACAGCTTGATAGATATTTCTTCTGATGTCATTCCAGATAACAAAGATTTAATCATTGGCCTTGCAGTTGGACTACCACTAGGAGGACTTCTTATTGGTGTGCTAGTTGGATTTATCCTTTGTAACAGAAGAAAACGTCACCGAAAACCAGAGGAAATGAGTTTAGTTTTGACTCAGCGGTAAATACTCTATCTTATCAATGTTTTGCATATCAATTAAACCAAAATGTATTCAGGATATTAATATGTCCCAGAGTGTATATATAATTTAAAGATGTCCCAGAGCGTATCCAGGATATTAAGATGTCCCAGAGTGGATCTGTAGGTGCAGTGGCTGAGTGGTAAAGCGCTTAGCTTCAAAACCAAAGGTCCAAGTTTCGAATCCTGGTGAAGACTGATTTTTTATTTCAGGATCTTTAGGGCCAAAAAGCTCTAATGGGTACCTGATATTAGTTGTGGAAAAGTAAAGGTGGCTGGTCTTTATGTTTGCCACATGAACTGATAACCTTTACATCATCTGTCCCATAGATCGCAACGTCTGAAAGGGAACTTCTTTTTTTCTAAAAAGTGTATCTAGGATTTTCTGATGTCCCTGGGTTGCTAGTGATATAAAGTGTTAGCCACCGTAACCAATGAAATATATTTCATTCTGTACAATGAAAACCTTTCTAAGCCCAACCGACTTAAAAGAGTATTTTTCAAATAAAAAAAACTCCTGGGACTTTGAGATGTTACACAGTTAAAATAATCACCCAAGAATAAAAACAACAAACCTAGAAAAAATCAGTCATAAGTTTAAAAATCTAATTTATGTTCTTTGGTTTTGTTTACATTAACGATGTAGTCTACTTGAATAGTAGTACTGCACCTTCACTTTTTTTTTCACTTTGTCTTTTAGTTTTCCTGCTAAAGCGAGAGAGTATGTGGATGCACCAAGAAAATATTTTACTAAGCCAACGTAAGTTAGTCTTTTTTAGCGGCCCCGATAGCGCTATTAGTTTTGTGCGGAATGTCTGTCCGTCTGTCCCGTTTAGATCTCGTAAACTACAAAAGATATTGAAAATCTGACATCACAATATTTTAGACCATTCAAAGTTCTGATGCAATGGCTACTTTTTTTTTTTTGAAAGTGAAAAATCTCATTTTTAAAATCAGTTATGCAAGCAGTTTTCTAAAGAGAAAAAGCTAATTAGTATGCAATTTAAAACGAATAGTAATCTTGTAAACTTCATTTTCCTGAACTTTTTTTTTACGTTGGAAATTTATTTGTTTTGTTTTGAGGATTCGAATAAGAGATTGAGCCTTTTCAAAACAATTAGATCAATCATAAGACATCAGTAATGCCAGGGGAGGCGCGGTGGCTGAGCGGTAAAGCGCTTGGCTTCCGAACCGGGGGTCCCGGGTTCGAATACTGGGATTTTCAACTTTGAAATCTTTAGGCGCCTCTGAGTCCACTCAGCTTCAATGGGTAATTGACATTAGTTGGGGAAAAGTAAAGGCGGTTGGTCGTTGTGCTGGCTACATGACACCCTCGTTAACCGTAGGCCACAAAAACAGAAGAACTTTACATCATCTGCCCTATAGACCACAAGGTCTGAAAGGGTAACTAGTTAGGCCAGGTTCACATCTAACTTTACATTCACTTTCACCTATCCTTTGATCTGCGGGATCGTTGGGGCACTACACAAGATCTGTTAACCTTCTTTCTCCATTCTTATCTCTCATTTGTTTTTTATATAATTTCATTCGGATGTTCTTTCTGAAAATATTGAAGCCTGCTTGGGTGGACCACTTCGGGGGCCGATTTTGAGTTTGTGTTTCCACACAAACTGTCTTTTGTAACCTTTTTTTTTTATTTGTGTTTATGTTAAAAACTCAATTAATATTGCAAACACTTTGACAGGCTATACAAAAAAATATACAAAATCATAGAATTTTAATTTAACTTTGAATAATTTTCACTAAAATTGGACTCAAGATTCTGTAAAATGCAGCCAACAATAGACGGAGAATGGATTTAGCTTACTCTCTAAGAACCAAATGTTGTCTGTCTGACTTAACTTCCTTAATCCTTAATTGTGTCCCAGTGGAATGTAGCGCTGCTTTAGTAATTCTTGATTGTTGACCATAAATTACATTTAAAAAATACAAATGTACCCTTCTAACTTTCAGATCACATGTTGTGAACAGTGACTACAACCAGTTGTCATTTGAGAATGATATCAAAGAGGATGCCTACATGAGCATTCCTGAAGATATACCAGAATCACTAACACAAGATACAACATTTACTGTGCCAGAAACGGAAGTTGACTATCAGGAGATTCCTGGACACCAAACAGAAAATGAACACTTGGAGACGTACAGCAGCAGAGCAGATATGGAACAACCTTACCACCGCATTTCTGATGTTATTCCAGGTCTAAATGTTGCTACCACAAGACTTCCAAACACGCATTTGGATATAAATGGCACTGACAAGGAAAATGCTGAATACTCTTCATACATTACAGATGGCCACTTGGAAGTTTCTAGAAAGACGTCGGGTGGTGACGAGAGTTATGTGAATGTTTCTGACAACAATCCAGAAGTAGGGAGGTCTGACATAGCACAAAGTGACACTGTGTCAGAAGTTAATACAAGACACAATCAACTGCAACAAGTCCATTCAAGTGGATTAGAGCCAGAACAACCTTACCAAGTCATTTCTGAAAACATCCCAAGTCCTAATACTGATACCTCCAAAATGCATACAAACCCATACACCAATGATGGTAAATTGGAAGTCTCTAGAAGCCAATCAGATGCCAAGGGTTATATGAACATCCCTAGACACATGCCACATGTGCAGGAGACAGATAAAATAATTGCAGAAAATTTGTCAGATAAAGATAGTGACTATCAGGAGATTCCTGGAAATAAACCAGAAGATGATTACCAGGAAATTCCAGGCAACTGGCTAAGTCAGAGTTCTTGGAATAATTCCAACATAACTTTTTTATAAGGGAACTTCAAGAAACTTTTATTGTAATATTTTTAAGAAGTTTATATATTCTAAAAAAAAATAACAAAATTAGATATATTTTCTGTGAGTATAATATTTGCTGAACCAATATCTTTTCTCATCTATTCTTATCTTATATTGTAAATGTTCTTTCAAATAGAGATATAGAGCCTATGCCCATCCATGTGTTAATTTAGCAGGCATGTTAAAATCTTCAAGTTAATTATTTTTCCTAGCTGATTCGGGCAGCCCCTTTCAAGCTATAATACCACTGGTTGAAACAAAAAGCACTTGTAGAAATTTGTCCTAGCATATGGAAGAAGAAATATGCTTTTATCTAAAGCATTTTTGTGATGTCTGAAGTACTGTATTTATATGACTACACTTTATGAATCTACATTCTGTTGACTTATTAATATTGATCAATTATTTTGTGCTGTATTTAGAAATGTTGGCATAAAATGTAAACTACAATTTATTTATAACAGTAATTCTTGTTGATTCCAGTGCTGATTTCAGGGCTTAAATATCAAGAGATATTTACCATAGCCATGGTTCAAAGAGTTAATTAAGAATTGTTGAGTCTAAAAAAAAATATTTTAGGTTTAGAATGTCGGCATATCTTTTCATGAGAAATGAAAGCATCTGATAACACACCATGCTGAAAGGCTAAATTGCAGATGTCAAATCAACGTGACTAGGAAACTTTCTAAAGGAAGCAACTCTCTAACAGGCTATTTATAGCTCAGACTTGAGTAAAAATTCCCTTTCAGTCCCTGTTTTCTATACTCTATAGGGCAGATGAAGTTAAGGTCATCTGTTTCTTTGGCTTACGGTTAACGAGCAGGGTGTCATGTGGCCAGCACAATGACTAACCACATTTACTCTCCCCAACTAAAGTCTGGTACCCATTAGAGTTGGGTGGCTCACTGATGCCTTAAAAATCTAGAAATTCAAAATCCACATTTTCACTGAGTTTCAAACCCAATACTCTATGTTCTGAAGCCAAGTGCTTAACCACTCAGCCACTGCGCCCCTGTAATGTATCCAACTTTGAAATATTTGACTATCATTGTATAATAAATGTTCTTTATTTATTATATTAATATTATATATATCATGTGTTTTTTTAATGTCATTGTGTTAAATGTGGATTTAATGTGAGAAACATACATATTGTACATTGAATTTCCTTGTGGCACTAAGACATTTTATTCTGACTCCCTAATTAAAGAATCTTAAACAAATCATTTTATTCTTATAAGTGACTTGCAATATTTATAGACTGTCTATGGCTACTACTTGCATTGAATATTTTTTTTAATGTTAGTTTCTTTTACCACTTAAAGTAGAGAAAAAAAAATCTTTATAAATATTTGTTAATTTTTTTTTCTTGTTACTAAAATGTTTCTATTACTTTTCTTGTATGTTGGCATTATAACTCACGAGGACGTCACAGCTTTGTGACAAAATAGTTTTTTTATTTAAAAAATTCATAGCATATTTAAATTTGTAAGCATTTACTTCAAAATTCAACATTAAAAGTTTATTTCATACAAATTATATATATATATATATATATATAGAGAGAGAGTTCTTCCATCGTAGTTGCAATACTTTTTTAGGGCTTTGCGCTGGGTTTATTTGCCTTGTGGCTGGTGAGACCAATGTAATGGAATGTTCAGCTGCACACTGGTTGGGTTTTTCCAGCTGGAGCTAGTGTCATTGGCTATGCTTTTTCTTTATCAGATTCAATGCTGCCATTCAATGATTGAAAAAAATATTGATACCAAAATAACACTGGTTAACTCCTTACACTTGTAGCGACAATCTCGGAACTCTTGTGCTGCTAGTGATTCAAAAGATAAATTGTATGTCTAAATTTTACTTTTTAAAAAGTGCATTAAATGTTTAAATTTGTGTAAAGGCTACTAGACTCATAGATGTTGTATATATTGACTAAGAAATGCATCTACTGACTAAATCAATACAAAAATTCTCTTGAATTAGCATATAAGAATTTCAGAAAGATAACCCTAAACATCTAAACATTTCTACATACACACCCCACCCCACCCCACTCGTACAAAACAATGTCGATAATTTAGGCCAGAGTTTCCCCAGGCTCTCTTTGTAAAGGGACACTTCACACATGAGGACAATTTAAGGAAACACTTTGCTAAGTCTCAGTTGGATTATATTCCTTTTTTTGTGTGTTTTTTAGTTAGTAAATTAATAATAATAATAAAACTCAGACAAACTCGACCTTGAAATCATCATTTAGCCGTCACGGAAAATCCTGTTCCAGGGATCTGCCTTAGTAATTTTCAGCAACTAGGAAATAACTGTAATCTACTTGTGGTACGCCTACACCTAATCCGTTTTTAGGAAAATGGACGTCCTAAAGTTGTGATCTTTTTATGAAGTGTTTATACACAGATTACCACGAATTGACTCCCTTTTAATGTGTTTTTCCCCTACCACTTGTGTCTTAAGCACCTTCTAAAAAATATGAAACAAGGTACTTGATATCCCTAAAGTATAGGCTACTTAGAATATTTAAACACTTGACTATGTTCTCTAACATCCTGGAACTACCAGCAACAATTGATTCTTCTGCTTTATTTTTTTATATTTTTTTTGTACTCTATTATTGGATAAGCCTACGATTAGTTAGATACAGTGGTTCTCAAACTTAAATCTGTAGAGTGTTAGACACTTAGTTTAGTTTAGGAACGCACTATAGTAGACAGACTTTGAACGCGACATTTTAGTGACGACATAGGCATTGGGTTAGAGATTAGTGTTGTAGACTTATAGGACAGTTACTGCTAGGCTCTTGAAGGTTACTCTTATTTACTGGCTCGACTGTGGCCCATGCTGTATTGAAGTTCATTATTCTACCTCATCACGAGTGAACTTAGGCTTTCTGGGCATTGGCCTTTTTCACATTTATTTGTGACGTTGTATGTCTTAGTAGTAGAGCTCGCATCTGTATATACATCGTACAGCAGACCCAACGTCACCCAAAGCATCTAAGGCTTATTATCAAGATACTGCAGAAATACATAACTCACACTCAGTACTCAACTCACAGATGCATCCGTTACAAGAGCCTTCTTAGAACATAAAGTTTAGGTTCTACCAAACACACACACACACACAGCCAAGCAAGCCCCCACACTGGGATCCGGGAAACAATCTATCCTAATAAAAATGTCACTTAAAAAACAACTTGAATTCAGAAAGTGTATGACTGAGCAATTCTGAAGTGGTACAGAGATCCTATGCAGCAGAGAATTAATGTTCGTTTGAAATGGGCTGGATTGTCGTAATATCTTCGCCTTCAGCAAGACATCTTGTTTTATCTGCCAAAAAAAAATAAAACTACCAACCAACTGACGATGGTAGGGCCTACACGTCAATGGTACAAAATTTAACCGTTCTGGCGTCTGAAAAACAAGTTAATCCTTGAATCGCATTGGTAAAGCTATTTCTTCCAAAAATGTTTCAAAGTCACCTTGTATCGCGCAACAAAAATTTTAGAAGGGTCTGAAATAGCATTTTATGTATTAAACAAAATTGATATTAGGAATTAGTTCTTTGTTTCGAAAATAAGAGAAGTTTTGACTTGGAGACAATGGCGCGAGGCCAGGACTTTAAGGAGAATAGCGAAACGTTGAGAGACCACTTTTGTCGTCTGCCGAGAGAGGCAGTTACAATATGTATGGACGTAGAGATTTAGCTTGACGACATTCGACGGTTCCCTTCGGTATTATTAAACGTCTTGTCGACATTCGCTATCAGCGTCCACTAACTTATCTTCTTGGCCTTTTGCCTGTGTTATTTCATTTCGTTATTTGATTAGTACTTCAGTTTCACTTGCCTGTATACGACAGCGCGGAAACCCCTAACTATTTTTTTCTGCTTGATTAAAACTTAAATATGGATGTGATTACACAATTTTGAATAATCCCTAGCTAAGGGGTGCGCCCCACAGTTTGAGAAACGCTGGTTTAACTATTTTAAGTCGCACAATATTTTCCAACGCTGTGCAGTACTTACTGCGTGCCTAGCCTGGTGGATTATCCTCCCTTAGTTCTATGTATAGTCATTTTATATTAACTCAAATTCCCTACCGTTTGAAATTATACAGTAACCACATTCAAAGATCTCTATCGCATTACTGATTCTGATTACATTCAGGGCCGGCCTTGCGTAATTGGAGGCCCCTAGGCAAAGTGAATTCGGTGTCCCCAAAATGGAAATTAAAACTATACATCTGAACTAAGGAAATCACTATATTTATTAAAATATATCCATATCTGTTACTATGTTAAGAACATGAAGTCTAATAGTTAAGAACTAGTATATGTGGAGTAGTCTCCCTTGAGCTTTATGTTTGTTTTTTGATTTCATCTAAAATAGCGGCTGCCAGAAATTCAGTTTTGCTACTAAACTAATATTCGTTAATAATTCACTAATTGTGTTGTTAAAACTTTGGTCTTCAAGCTATTAAAGATATCCAAATTAATCAATATGTTTTCAACAAGTTCTTTAATGCTAGTTGAAGAGGATCATAAGCCTGGACCAGACCTTTCCAAATGAAACCGATATGCTGACTCTGCATCAACTTGCATCTTCCGTGAGCGCAAGATCGGACTGGATGTCAAAATCGTCCCGGGCATTTCTATACAATCCGGCCCGAAAATTGGAGATCATATAATGGGCATCCAGTTCTTGGTCTACCTGTCCTCAAAATCATTTTGCCAAGTTTAATAATGTATCGATAACTGTACGCATGCTTTATATCTTTATAAGAAATATAGGCCTTATGTTATTTTAATCGCTAAGTGTGTAGACCCAAAAGGGATAGAGTTTACCAGTAGCACTGTCTATGGATGTAGACCAGGGGTGAGTTTTATGCGGCCCGCGGACACTTACAGAAAACAGGTGTGCCCACAGTATAAACGTGTAAAAATGCAAATATATTAAAAACAATATCTATATAATTTATTGAAACTGTCTATAAAACGTTTAAAGTAAACGAAGATTAAGCTAATTGGCTATACTACAATATACTTAGTCAAAGGCAATTTCTGGTCAGTAATTATTTAATGCTATGATGAATAGTGTTGAGTGTTGGGTATGCTTGCATAGGACTTGCTTTGGAAAGGCTATGTACTGGCAAGAGAGACTTAAAAATTGCTCCCCTTTCATAGATGCTCGCCAGCGACGGAAACAAGTCAAGACCAAACTAGACGCTACGCACTCTTTGGACAGAAGTTGCAAAGGGAAAAGGTCGTCTCTCAAAGCGTAAAATGATACACATTTGGGTTGGCTTGGAACAAGATGGCAAGTGTAGCTACTGATGGAGCTCGATCTTTGACTGAGAAAAACAGTAGTTTTTTTTTAATGAAGTATAATCTCTAAACAGGAAAGTTTGCACAAAGCTCCATAAAATAGTAAGACATTATTGGTTACTATACTGTAGTGATCAAACTTATCAGAGCTAGAGGTTATAACCACAGGCAGTTCCGACAAGTACTTGAATATTTAGTAACAAAATATTCTGATGTATCCGCTGGCTTAGCATGGGCACTAATATTTCTAATGAAGAGTGAAAGACAGATTTCATGTTTTTCTATACATAATATTACAATGTGTGGTTTGCGTATGAAATGTAAATGCTTGTTAAATCTTTTCAAACAAGGCTTTCCCTTTTCTCCAGGCAAGCAAAAGAGAAGAGGTTTTGTCATTTTCCTTTACTGACAGGGGCAATTTCTTCTAGCGAAATAGTTAAAAACGCAAGACTTATTTAGATTCCTGAATTGTGAAATTTATAAAGGCAAATTTTAAGACGTCAAGAACCAGTTTTCAATACCATCAGCTCACCATTTAGTGCATAAGCTGATTCAGTTCCTGAAAACATAACTCCAAGCAAATTTTGACCTGAAAGAGACGTTCCAGTCAGTAATTGCCCGTGGGCTTTGTGGCATCCAGAAGCTGTATTTCAACACTTTAAAAAAAAAAAAAATCTCAATCGGGATTTGAACTTGGGCCCCAGATTCGGAGGCCAAGCGCTTAGCCACTCAGCCACCTTTAATAATTTAATACATGCCATAGTGGCATCCATGCGTTCCTTTCGGAGTTTCGGTGGCCCTGCCAGCCCATTTGGGTAGGCCTACTGGCCCATTAGCCCGAATACCCATATAGCCAGTCCGCTATATGCGTAAGCTTGTTCATGACTTTTTCTTAGACACATCTTTTAAAGCCATCCGCTTTTCGTTTGCCTTTTGATGCACCAGACTCGAAATAGCGTCTAGACATTTCACCAATTGATATTTTAACGAAACTTTGTCAATAAACTTTGGGTCATAGTAAAAATTTAGGTCTACTCTGGGCGACGTAGATCAAATGAGCTCTTCTATGTTAAGAGTTTTGATCCAATTTTCACTTTTTTTACTCTTGAATTTATTTTTAGCTTCCTAATTTTAGTGCAATACCACAGGTAATCAACTAATACATGATAACAATATATACTAAATTTGTGTGAAATATATAAGGTCTCTACCAATGTGAATCGCGGCTATCACCTAGTATATATATAGGCCTATATCGACGTCTACGTAGGTGTATGTGTAACACCGATTAACAATTTAGATATTAATAAAGACAAAAACTTTTAAGGTTTATAACTTAAAATAGTTGATTACACTTGCAATTGTGACGACTCGACCTAGGCCTAAATATTTTTGTTCCAACTATGACGTTTTCTATGGTAGACTCATTGGCCTAAGTCGTCTGCTACTTTTATAGATAGATATTTCAATTGTAGGTGTGTCAAGAGCTTGAACAGTAACCTACATCAGGCTCTCACACTCAAGTATTGGTAACTCCATGGGAATGTCTAAACCATCAGTTCATCATCGCAAATTTTTTGCTTGCAAAAATATATAAAAACTAAATACATCTCAAAATCTCCAAATGATATTTATTTCAAGCATTCGTTGGAGAGATTCGCAGCTCAACATTTTAAGATTTGCACAACTATAAAAAAGAAAATATCTTTATAATTATTTTGTTGTGCTTGAAACGCCAGAATGGAAAACATATTGTTCTATATATGTATAAGCTTTCTAACGTACATCGAATGTAAGTATATGTGTCTTTTGATCTTAGTGGTACATTGGCAGGGCCGGTCCTACAGATAGCGGGGCCCATTGCGAAACGGTTTGCGCGGGGCCTAGTCTGGGTAGGGATAAGGATAATTGAGATAGTTAAATTTAGATGTTGTGTTAGAAAATAAATTCTTCTTTGGCTTTGCATTTTATACATACTAGGAATTTAGCGCGGGGCCTATGAAAGTGCGGGGCATAGGTGCTTGCACAGCAAAGTTGGCCAAGGTTAGCGACAGAATAGAATGGTGTTGAATCCTAAGGGGAAAGCAGTATTTATAAGCAGTATTTATAAGTAGTATTTATAAGTAGTATTTATAAGCAGTATTTATAAGCAGTATTTATAAGCAGTATTTATAAGCAGTATTTGTAAGCAGTATTTGTAAGCAGTATTTGTAAGCAGTATTTGTAAGCAGTATTTGTAAGCAGTATTTATAAGCAGTATTTATAAGCAGTATTTATAAGCAGTATTTATAAGCAGTATTTGTAAGCAGTATTTGTAAGCAGTATTTGTAAGCAGTATTTGTAAGCAGTATTTGTAAGCAGTATTTGTAAGCAGTATTTGTAAGCAGTATTTGTAAGCAGTATTTATAAGCAGTATTTATAAGCAGTATTTATAAGCAGTATTTGTAAGCAGTATTTGTAAGCAGTATTTGTAAGCAGTATTTGTAAGCAGTATTTGTAAGCAGTATTTGTAAGCAGTATTTGTAAGCAGTATTTGTAAGCAGTATTTGTAAGCAGTATTTGTAAGCAGTATTTGTAAGCAGTATTTGTAAGCAGTATTTGTAAGCAGTATTTGTAAGCAGTATTTGTAAGCAGTATTTGTAAGCAGTATTTATAAGCAGTATTTATAAGCAGTATTTATAAGCAGTATTTATTAGCAGTATCTATAAGCAGTATTTATAAGTAGTATTTATTATAATGGTAGCTGGGGGAAAACAAAAAAAACATTTAATTGTTATACTGTCAACACCCGAAAAATGCTTCTTGGCCTCAACGTGGCGCTCGGCTGGAAATGGTCGCTGAAGAGACGATAAGACCAGAAAATGTTGTAAACACTAAACGTGTAGTCACATACCTTTCGATATTCAAAAGAGTATTAATAAGTCACGACACTACAATTATGATCAGTGTACTTTACCTACGGGGATCCCTCCTAAGTCATCAGACCAATCTGTCAGACAGAGCGGCCAATCTAAAAAGGTCTCTTTTTTCTTTCTTTCTATTTTACGCTTCTTTTCTATCAACTCACTCTGTCTGTCTGTCTGGTAAAAACTGTGTACGCGTTATTCATTTCTCCCACGCAAACTCTCAGATCAACTTGAAACTTTGCATAATTAATCATTGGCGTAGAAAAGACATGAGTCAATACAAAACATTAACCAATTAGTTAATTACTAGTAATTAATATTATTTTGTTTGATATCATCAAGTAAGATTAATCCTTCAGTTTTCATAGAAATGGCTAAATTGTAGGGTTTGGTCCCCTTAAATAATTGCTAATGCTATTTCTCCACCACACATTCTCCGATCAAGTTGATACTAAAAAAAATTATTTAACTCTTTCTCTCCTAACCGACGATACCAACGTAGATTTGATCTCATTAAATTAAATTAATGTTTAATTTTATAAACTTTTTTTGTCTTATATAAAAAGAGCATGCATTCTCCTTTAATTCTAGACCAAAATAAAACATTTTCTGATAACAAACAGCAAAGTTATTGAAGCTTAGTCATAACAGGGGAGGGAAATAGGAATGAGCAAAATAAAGAATTCCTTCGAAACGTGGAAAAAATAATTACAGAGAGATTTAGCATACTTAACAAAACATGAATCAATAAACAGAAATACTCAATTAGTCAATTAATATTTTGGTAATTATTTGTTTTGGTTGATATCGAATAAAGGAATTCACTTGTAAATTATTGGTAGATATTGTTTTATGGACGGAGTTCTTCCCCTCTAGATGAGCTTTGTTTTTTTTTTTAATGATTTTTTAAATATTTTGCTTGTTTGGTGACATGTTCAAGTGCTTAACCCTTAAAGTGCTGAACTGTTTTACAGAGTGCATACACAATTCTGATGTTTAGAGGCTAAACTACCGCACGCGCTTTAAGGGTTAAGATCATTCCCGAATTAGTTCATAGCGAGAAAAAAAATCATTGGGCCTTGTAACAAACTAACCAACCCAGTAATATAACGCACATGTGGTACCCTTATATCACACGCTGAGAACAGAGGAGCCCCCTCTCAGCTGTGTCATGATTACATTTGTGGTCGCTCTGTAGAATACATTCTCTTTAGCTGCCTCAGACTCTAGGAGAGGGGGTTCTCAACCTGTGAGTCGTGTCAATTTACCGTTTGCCAGGGGTCGCCTAAGACCACCGAAAATATGGATTGGTATTGTCTACTCTTCTATTGCTGTATGTGTGTGTGTGTGAGGGGGGGTCGCGGCAGAGTGGGGGATTGTAAAAAGGGGTCACCGAGTTTAAAAGGTTGAGAACCGCTGCACTAGGACATTAGAAGCAAATATTTTAATTCAAACAACCTTAAAACACTGACAGCGTAGATCCTGGAAAATTACTGGGTTTTAAAAATGTAAGAGTATTTATTTATCTCTCTTTCTTGCTCTCGTCATCGAGTCCAAAGATCAAAGAGGAATGCAGTATCTCCCGTGGTTACGCATCCCCAGCTGCGACCTACATATTTTGCCACACTGCGCAGACATCACAATTGTCCTCCGGTGGTTGATTTGGATTCTCTTTTCGCAAAACACGTCTGTCCTCGGCAGCAGAGATTCTCTCTCATACTTATATAATAAAGCTTGTCATCGAATCCGAAGATTAATGAGGAATGCAGAATTTCTCGTGGCTACAAGGCCCCAGCTGCGACTTACATATTTTGCCACATCCATTGGCCACCGAAAATGTGAAGTCTGTACATGTTAAGGCGAGACTGAATCGCGTCTTCTTTATATGCTATCTATTTTAAATCCGCTTACAGACTTACTGTCAATCAAAATGGACCATTAGGCGCCAGCTTACCGGGCATACGCACAAATACCCGTATGACTATCCACGTAGGTCTGCATACGTAACTGAACTTGGTCCATTTTTTAAAATCTAGCTTGTAAAAATGAACCGCATGCTTACTCTTTCTCTCTCTCTCTCTCTCTCTCTCTCTCTCTCTCTGTGTGTGTGTGTGTGTGTGTTTCGGTATCTAAACGTAATTAGAGAATATACCTTCCTGGAGTCACAGATGACTGCTTCCATACAGTCAACTTCCCCCATGTTGACCTTGTTCTGCATTTCTGACGTAGTTGTCATCTTGTGACAAGACTCTATTTATATCTAGTTATCTTATCTTATAAATTGCAGACGTAACTTCAAAAGCGAAGATAATAACATGCGCACATCCATGTGTCAATCTAGTCATGATATGTTAATCATAGACTTAAAACTCAGCTATGATATTGGTTGTTCCTGACTGATTCAGGCAACCCATTCCATTCTCTAATGGCACTAGGGAAGAAGTGTTCTAACGTATGGAATAAGAAATATGCCTTTATCTTTGTGCCTTTCTGAGTATTCCTTATGTTGTGTTTTTATATTTATGAGTTTTGGCCCAGTGTTGTTTTTTTGTGTATTATTGCTACTTAACTATTTAGTCTTCTGTCCAGAAGTGCTTTTAATAATGTCCATGTTTTCGCTAGTGTAACGTTATCTCCGCTGAACTGTCAGTCGGCATGCGGTAAATTGCATTAGAATGAAAATGTTGACAATAAGGACCGTCTAAGAAATATATGAGAGAAACGTAGACATCCATGTCAAATATTTAGATTCGTACATACCCGGATACGCCGTTCTGCCTCAACGTGGCACTCGGGTGGGAACGGCCATTAGAGGAAGTGGTTATGCTAAATGAATGTCGAAACAAAACTTCCGTGGGGGGTGTCCTCGGGTAGGTAAGAGCTCACACGTTGCACGGCGCGGGGTTGAATGAGAGCTCCACGGTCCTGTCGATAATCCATGCGCCGTTCCCCAAGGGACCATTTACAAAATGGCGAGTCCTCCACGGTTAGCTTGGTCAACATGGTAAAATGGCGGAGGTTCTCGGTGCACTAGGCCTTTGGCCATGTCCAGCCCATGCGCTCGGGGACCAGATGCATTGGAAGTAGCTTTACATAGGCATTGACTTGGGTCTCTTCCAAACAGAACTGTGTTTTCACACAGGTTTTTTTTTTTTTTTTTACTGTTTGACGCTCAAACAGGTATTATTTTTTTTTAAACTTAGAGCTCGAAGAGCCTTCGGCTCAGCTCTTAGACGATCAAACGGTTAGTACATAAATATTTCTTAATGACAGTAAGACATTGAGAGTGTGTCTTTTTTTTCTTTCAGTTGCGCAAGTCCATGGCTCAGTATCACGTGACTTGTGCGTGACACGCTACAAGGAACTACTGGACAGCATCCCCAATTCAGCCAGCGCGGCAGAGCGGTGTGAGTACATGTCTCCAGTGTTTACCTGCCAACTCAGCATCACGAACGACGGTCAGCCTACACAGAAGGAAATCGGTGTGGTCAAAGTTCAAGCTAGGGGACAGTGCAACGACACGATTGATGCCATCGTAGAGGCAAACGAAGTCAATCAAGGTATTGTGCTCGCGTCATGATACATTTTTATAAAGCCTTTATTAACCCACTGTCAGTCTGGGTGGATTCTTATACACTTTTTTTTTATTTTTTTTAAAGGAAACCTCAGAATTTGCGCTATTCAATTTTAGCTTTATCATCATAGGAATCCTTGGGCCTTAGGCCTCTTTTCTTCTCTTTGCCTCTTTTTTGGGCTTAATGTGCCTCTTGTACAGGCCATCTTGCCTCTTTTGTGGGCTTTGTTTTTCGCAATTTAGGAAATAAATTACGTTTATCGATTTGGTTTTAAGTTTCTTGATTAATTATTTTTTATTATTGCAACATAAAAATAAATAGAGATTCAACCTTAGGTCTAAAGCAGAATTTAAGTCATTGGTTAACATGCATGACTGAATGCATGACGCGTAGGACGTAATCATCATCTTTTTTTTGAAGTAACGTCTGTGTTATATAAGATAAGATAAGTCTACATTCGTTCTTCTGAAAGAGATAAAGAGTAACATAAAAAAATATATCAACATTTTGTTCTTCTTAGTAATTTGTTAAATTACTCTTTTATTTGGCACGCATTTTTTTTTCCAGATTTTCAGAAGATGACGTTTAATCGGGAGGTCTCATTGAAGTGCTTGGAATATTTGAATGAGAATGTAAACTACACACTTTCCGATGACGTCAAATGCGAGATTTTAAAAAACTTTTCCAAGTGCATTATAAAGACGTATGGGTCGAGCCGACCCGAAGAGGATGTGGTAAAACGCGTCTCAGAAGTGTTAAGTGATGCAGGCTCGGACTCACCGTCCACGTGTGCGATTGACCCGGACATCTTGATGGACGAAGTGTGGGGGAGGAACCATGCAGTGACAGTCACGTCAAGTTTCTGGGTCACAGTCACACTTTTGCCAGTTATAACTTTCATGATGTCATATTGAGATTTTTAAATATGAATTCATTCTGTCTGTCTGTCTGTCTGTCTGTCTGGTCAAAAGTTTGTACACGCTATTTCTTCCACATCCAAACTCGGACCAAGCTGACAACTGTGCTAAATTATTTATTTTACCTGACAACATAAGAATCAATAAAATAAATTTTCCAATTAGTTAATTAACTATTATTAATTATTAATTAACTATTAATGATATTGTTCGGTAACTTGAACAATGGAAAGAAATCGTACTTGACGGATGTGGTGATATAAGTTAAATTAGTCCCATTGAGGACTCTTGAGCCCTAAGTGAACTTTTCTTATGCATTTAAAAAACGATCACGTAAACATTCACAAGAGACCCCCCTTCTTCCCTCCCCTTTCCCAACTTGTCCAGACAAAGTGATAGGATCACAGCGCATTGAGAAAGCTAAAAGCTAAACATAAACAGCACTTAGCAAAAATATTTCTAATCACACAGATTTATTATGGCTAGGTTTGTAACGCATTTAAATAGCATGAATTATCCAAACTAATTTATACATTTACATTTAACAAAAGCTTTGTTGTTTTTTTTTCAAAAAATATGTATATTATTTTTTTAAGGCTTTTCTTGTTTTTTTTTTTTTCTACAGACGTGATGAGAGGAAAGCAAGCAGAGAGAATGTGACAGTGAGAATGTGACAGTGAGAATGTGACAGTGAGAACGTGACAGTGAGAACGTGACAGTGAGAATGTGACAGCGAGAACGTGACAGTGAGAACGCGACAGTGAGAACGTGACAGTGAGAATGTGACAGTGAGAATGTGACAGTGAGAACGTGATAGTGAGAACGTGACAGTGAGAATGTGACAGTGAGAATGTGACAGTGAGAATGTGACAGTGAGAATGCAAACGTGAAAAAAAAAACGGAGAACAAGTTTTTAAAAAGATAATTGAGTGCATGTAACGCTGATAACAACTATAGTGACTTCAATGCTGTTTAGACCAATGGGGAGCGAGTGTCTTACCGTTGGTCTTTGCAACAACCCCCCCTCCTCCCCGCCAGCAAACCGTAACTATTGAGGAAGAAACTTTCCGATATTACAGAAAGTCTAAGGGGGGGGGGGAATTTAAAATTTGTTACGGTTTGATACAAGAAGAGGTAGGAGGGTCCGAAGATTGGTTACGTAACAAATAAAAATATATTCTAATGAAATGACAAGATGCAGTGGTCCCTTAACTTTCGCGGAAGGACTATACCACGGGTTGTCAAAAAAATATTATTAGTGACGAAAATAGCCTCGCGGTTCATTTGAATACCACGGCAATATGTACATATTGAGAGAGAGAGAGAGAGAGAGAGAGAAAAAAAAGCGGAACACATCATAGGAGTGCCGAACGAAGCCAATACTTCTTTAAATATTTATATCGATACTAATGAAAAATGTGATTCGGGACAATGATTATATAAATTATGAATAAAAACCGTTAAATATGTTCTTTTGCTAAATTCGAATGTTGGGTTGCTCAACCGAGGTGGGGGGAGGGAGGCGTTGAATCTTGATAACATTAGTTACACAAAATAGGGGGGTGGGTGGGGGTAAAAGAGATACGCTTTGGCGTTACTGAGTATCCGAACTTTCCCTAACGGCATTACTTTAGTATCGATCCACTGATGACAAATTGTGGCCAAATCGATTTCTGCAAACACTGGTAGACAATACAGTGTGCGTGCGCAAGAGAGTGGTAGCGAAATCTCGCCTTGTCTGAGTATAAGCTACCCTCGCAGCGCTGTTCTGAATTCGCTGCAGCTTAGCAAATTTGTCATCAGGTATAGCTGCAGATATAGAGACCTTTTCTAAGCTGATTTATGTATGGCTTGAAAGACAAAGTTAAGTTAAAGAAAACTCCCAGATGGCAACCTACATGGACAAAAAAGGACTCTGACAGTTCGAAATAAGGAACCCGAACTTTCTACTTATTAGATGTTACATCAATTATCAATTTCAATGACAGCTGACACGTTATTTCTAAAAAGAAGATGATTTCGTTTTAGCGTTGTTCGTTTAAGGTTAAGCCTCTATGGTGTAGTGTTTCGCACATTCAAGTATTTAGTGAAACACTTTGCTATTTTTTTTTTTTTTTAGAGATGTTAATTCACGTGGTGGCCTGCTAGTTCACTACTTCTATAGATCGTGGAACACTAGGGTTTCGCGGAACACAGTTTGGGAAGCGCTGGTCTATGGTATAAAGAAATGAAGAGAGAACTTTATGAGAACGAGAAAGAGGAAGAGATAAAACAGAAAGAAAAGCGAAATAGTGAGAAATAGTGAGAAATAGTGAGAATTCGGTGAAGGGAGCGGAGGCGGAGGGAGACTAGTGAGAAAAGAGATAGAGGAGAGAGAAAGAGAGAGGGAGAAAGAGAAAGAAAGAAAGAAAAGAAAAAGGGAGAAAATACCTTTGCCATCTATGGGAGGAGATGATGTAAAGGTCATCTGTTTCTGTGGCCTACGGTTAACGAGAAGGGTCATGTGGCCAGCACAACGACCAACCGCCTTTACATTTCCCCAAACTAGTGTCAGTGACCCATTAGAGCTGGCAGGACTCAGAGGCACCCTTATTATCCTAGTCTTCACCAGGATTCGAACCTAGGACCACCCATGGTTTGGAAGCCGAGCGCATTAACACTCAGCCACCGCGCCTTCGATGATTAAAGGAGGAGTGCAGTATTTCACATGGCTATGAAGTTCTTTCTGCGACCTACATATTTTGCCACACCCAACGCAGACTTATCAATTGAAGAGGGGGAAAACAAGAACAAAGAGATGAGAAACAGGATTAACACAGCAATCGGACCCTACGATGACCTAAATACGACGGCCAAAAAACATAAAGAAAAAAGTTAAAGAGAGAGAAAGAGAAAGAGAGAGAACGAGAAAGAGAGAGAGAGAACGAGAAAGAGAAAGGGAGAAAGAGAGAGAACGAGAGAGAATACGAGAGAGAGAAAGAGTGAGAGAGAAAGACAGACAAAGAGAGAGAGAGAGCAGGAGAGAAAGAGAGAGAGAGAAAAAAGAAAGGGAGAGAGAAAGAGAGAGAGATAGAAAGAGAGAGAGATAGATAGGTTTATAACATACAGAATGACAGAATGAGAGAAAAAGAGAGTGGAAATGTTCTACAATACAGAAAGACGTTGAGCGAGAATGATAAAATGTAAGGAATGAGATTGAAAATGTAAAAAGGGACAGCGATAATTTATTTCTTTTTTTTACATATTTCTATCAAAACGCTAATTACTGTTCTTTTATAATTCTATTGAGCTTATATTTATAAATATATCTATTTGCATTTTTTTAAATAAATGGAATGAAAAACAAAAACCGAAATAAAACAAAAAAATAATAGAGCAACAATAGAAGTCGTCATTATTGTTATTGCGTTCAATACTGCACAAATAGTGTTTCCCATTCATTACTTTAAAGATTCTTCATACCCTGTCTGGCTGCTTAAAGAAATCAAATTATTTCTTTCATTATTAGTACTGTTTAGTGTTTACTAATTAAAGTTTCTTGAAGTTTGCCTTCGCTAGAAGTGGTAACGGATACAGGCACTTCACTACCTCTAAAATGCTTCCTAATGGCATGTGTTTCCAATAGCATCTGACAACCAGTCCAACTTCTAGCTGTTATGTGTAGCTCAGGTTATTGGGTCAGGAGAAACTGTTATTACTGAAAGGAAAAGAGATCAAAGACGAGAAGTTGGCCCCTAAACCAGTAAGCTTTGGGCAGGAGGGGATTGTTAGCTGTGGCTGGCTACCCACCTACGAGAAGTTGGCCCCTAAACCAGTAAGCTTTGGGCAGGAGGGGATTGTTAGCTGTGGCTGGCTACCCACCTACGAGAAGTTGGCCCCTAAACCAGTAAGCTTTGGGCAGGAGGGGATTGTTAGCTGTGGCTGGCTACCCACCTACGAGAAGTTGGCCCCTAAACCAGTAAGCTTTGGGCAGGAGGGGATTGTTAGCTGTGGCTGGCTACCCACCTACGAGAAGTTGGCCCCTAAACCAGTAAGCTTTGGGCAGGAGGGGATTGTTAGCTGTGGCTGGCTACCCACCTACGAGAAGTTGGCCCCTAACCCAGTAAGCCTTAGGCAGGAGGGGATTGTTAGCTGTGGCTTGCTACCCACCTACGAGTATTTGGCCCCTTACCCAGTAACCCTTGGCAGGAGGGGATTGTTAGCTGTGGCTTGCTACCCACCTACGAGTATTTGGCCCTTACCCAGTAACCCTTGGCAGGAGGGGATTGTTAGCTGTGGCTGGCTACCCACCTACGAGTATTTGGCCCCTTACCCAGTAACCCTTGGCAGGAGGGGATTGTTAGCTGTGGCTGGCTACCCACCTACGAGAAGTTGGCCCCTAAACCAGTAAGCTTTGGGCAGGAGGGGATTGTTAGCTGTGGCTGGCTACCCACCTACGAGTATTTGGCCCCTTACCCAGTAACCCTTGGCAGGAGGGGATTGTTAGCTGTGGCTGGCTACCCACCTACGAGAAGTTGGCCCCTAAACCAGTAAGCTTTGGGCAGGAGGGGATTGTTAGCTGTGGCTGGCTACCCACCTACGAGAAGTTGGCCCCTAAACCAGTAAGCTTTGGGCAGGCGGGGATTGTTAGCTGTGGCTGGCTACCCACCTACGAGAAGTTGGCCCCTAAACCAGTAAGCTTTGGGCAGGAGGGGATTGTTAGCTGTGGCTGGCTACCCACCTACGAGAAGTTGGCCCCTAACCCAGTAAGCCTTAGGCAGGAGGGGATTGTTAGCTGTGGCTTGCTACCCACCTACGAGTATTTGGCCCCTTACCCAGTAACCCTTGGCAGGAGGGGATTGTTAGCTGTGGCTTGCTACCCACCTACGAGTATTTGGCCCTTACCCAGTAACCCTTGGCAGGAGGGGATTGTTAGCTGTGGCTGGCTACCCACCTACGAGTATTTGGCCCCTTACCCAGTAACCCTTGGCAGGAGGGGATTGTTAGCTGTGGCTGGCTACCCACCTACGAGAAGTTGGCCCCTAAACCAGTAAGCTTTGGGCAGGAGGGGATTGTTAGCTGTAGCTGGCTACCCACCTACGAGTATTTGGCCCCTTACCCAGTAACCCTTGGCAGGATGGGATTGTTAGCTGTGGCTGGCTACCCACCTACGAGAAGTTGGCCCCTAAACCAGTAAGCTTTGGGCAGGAGGGGATTGTTAGCTGTGGCTGGCTACCCACCTACGAGAAGTTGGCCCCTAAACCAGTAAGCTTTGGGCAGGAGGGGATTGTTAGCTGTGGCTTGCTACCCACCTACGAGTATTTGGCCCCTTACCCAGTAACCCTTGGCAGGAGGGGATTGTTAGCTGTGGCTTGCTACCCACCTACGAGTATTTGACCCCTTACCCAGTAACCCTTGGCAGGAGGGGATTGTTAGCTGTGGCTTGCTACCCACCTACGAGTATTTGGCCCTTACCCAGTAACCCTTGGCAGGAGGGGATTGTTAGCTGTGGCTGGCTACCCACATACGAGTATTTGGCCCCTTACCCAGTAACCCTTGGCAGGAGGGGATTGTTAGCTGTGGCTGGCTACCCACCTACGAGAAGTTGGCCCCTAACCCAGTAAGCCTTAGGCAGGAGGGGATTGTTAGCTGTGACTGGCTACCCACCTACGAGAAGTTGGCCCCTAACCCAGTAAGCCTTAGGCAGGAGGGGATTGCTGGCTGTGGCTGGCTACCCACCTACGAGAAGTTGGCCCCTAACCCAGTAAGCCTTAGGCAGGAGGGGATTGTTAGTGTAATGAAACAGCAAATACTTGTTACCACAAAAATAGCTTTATTTGACAAAATTAGACCACAGTAAACAGTGAATGAAACGAGCACGTCTCGCATAACACTGATGCAGTACTATACACACACACACACACACACTGGACATTAAACAAACACACTGGACATGATCTTCTGACACGCTGGACGCACGCAGAAAATCAACTCAGTTACACTACAGTTAGCTGTGGCTGGCTACCCACCTACGAGAAGGAAAATTCTGAATTCAAACCTCTGCTGTCTTGCAGTTATACTCAAAACATGGGAAAGACTTCGTGAGTCAAACCTTTATGTTCTCTTCCCATCGTTTTCTCTGTCTGCCTCTTCATCTTTTTCCTGGTACTGTTCCTTGAAGGAAGGTGTTTGCTAGCCCTAAGGGACTTGCAATGTGGACGTAGAGTTTTGAGCTTACTTTTTTTTGACAGTGGTTAGCAGGTCATCGCTGTATTAATCCTGTTTCTAATCTCTTCATTCGTTATGCGGTCTTTGTAAGAGACACCTACAATCTACAATCTGTCTGTAGCATCTTAGCTTTATATTAAAACACATTTTATGTTGTATATGAAACTAGTTATGTGTTTATATTTGAGTATTTTCTGAGATTGGATAAAACGAGTAGAATTTTGGATCATTTGATGGTTAAACAAGGTTACAAAGACAGTTTGGGTGGAAACACAAAATCAAAATCGGCTCCCGAAGTGGTCAACATAGAATCTTCACCAGGATTCAAACAAGGGATTTCCGGTTCCAAGTGCTTTACCCCTCAGCCACAGCATCTCCAAACATTCGTTTAGCGTACTTATATTTTTTAAAATCCATATACAATACAATGCACATCTCTCCAAAATACAAACGTGATGATTATCGTATAATGAAAGTGTACAGAACGTTGAAAAAGTTCCACATTGATGGGTTTTGTATTTCGAGTTTTTTTGTTTGTTTATGTTTCTTATAATGTTTATCCGTACATTAACAAACAAGCGAACATATCCACGTCCAGACCATGTAACACTGTTGAGCCGTCAAAGTTATCGAGATATTGTATGTAGATCATGATCATTTCCGGTGTTCATTGTAATATTCCCACCGCAGCTCATCAATTATAATCGTCGCAAATACAGGAGCATATTAAGCGAGTAGTCAGAACGAGATCAGTTTGTAGCGTTAATCACAGAATAAATCAGCTGACAGTCCCCAGATTCCCGGAGCATGGCCAAGGGGGGGGGGGTGTTGATATCCCCCCTGCCAGAGTTTTTTGACGTTAAAAAGGGGGCGGCATATTTAATTTCGCACGCAGGCGGCCTCAACCCTCGCGTCGGCCCTGGTGGTAATGAGGTGTTGGCTGTGGTTGTATGTGGTAATGAGGTGTTGGCTGTGGTTGTATGTGGTAATTGAGGTGTTGGCTGTGGTTGTATGTGGTAATGAGGTGTTGGCTGTGGTTGTATGTGGTAATTGAGGTGTTGGCTGTGGTTGTATGTGGTGATTGAGGTGTTGGCTGTGGTTGTATGTGGTAATGAGGTGTTGGCTGTGGTTGTATGTGGTAATTGAGGTGTTGGCTGTGGCTGTATGTGGTAATTGAGGTGTTGGCTGTGGTTGTATGTGGTAAATGAGGTGTTGGCTGTAGTTGCATGTGGTAATGAGGTGTGAAAACTTAATGTAACAAAATGAAAAGCGAATAAAACGTAAAAACGAAGTGGGTAAGAACAAATGTAGCATAGAACAAATGTAGCATAGAACAAATGTAGCATAGAACAAATGTAGCATAGAACAAATGTAGCATAGAACAAATGTAGCCTTATAGATACGTTGTACGTTATTTCAAAAGAACAAAGAAAACGAAACCAGAAATTTTTTCAATTTTTTTTTGGGGATTTCGGGAGGAGCAAACTTGGCGGTATAAATAAATGTTCCCAAAAACATATTTATTTAGAGCAAAATGCTCGCTCTATAAGTTGTCTAAAGGAGAAATTGTCTTTAAAAAAATATTTTATTTATTTTTCTTGTCTTTTATTTATTGAATCTACCTTTAGAGTCGTTTAACTAAACATTGCATGCAACTTTTAAAAATCTTCGACTATCCACGCTTAGAGTTTACCGGAAAAGTAATAGCTCTCTATCTCTCTCAACTGTTTGTCCCCATAATTATCCTTTATTTCTTTCTTCTAATTGCAAAGCCTACATACGAAATTATATATAGGCCTCTCTCTGTCTCTCTCTCTCTCTCTATATACATATAGTTCGTCCATCGTGATTCGATGATGACCACTTTTTTTTCATCTAGGGGGCTGGGGGGCTTTTACTGGAGTTTTGTGCCTCCTCATGTGGCTGGTGAGAACTATGTGAGCTTGGGATGTTCGGCTGCACACTGGGCAGGTTCTTCCAGCTGGAGATAGAAAATATAATAAGGCTTGTCTTCGAGTCTGAAGATTAGTGAGGAATGCAGTATTTCCCTTGGCTGCGCAGCCCCAGCTGTGACCTACATATTTTGCCACATCCAGGGCAAGCATAACCCTTGTCCGCAGGTGGTCGATTTAGATTTTCTTTTCGCCGTCTGCTTTTGTCCTCGGCAGCGGATTTTCTTTTGGTCTCAAATGTGTATTCCGCAGCCTTCGTGAGTGACCTCCAGCCTCCAGCTGTCTCGTTCTGAGGCCGCATGCAACCAGGTGCTCTCTTCTATGTCTTCTCTTCTAAGGAAAGTTGACGCCTAAGAAACTATACAGAATCTATTAGAGCTATACGAAGGTGCAATCTGTATAATAGAAGCACGGCTCGTTAGACCACTCCTATATGTAAAAATGTTTGTTTGTAAGATGTTTTACATGCATCGGATGTTTATTCAGTTTTGAGAGACGACCCAAGAACAGTCCTGCGCGCGTACCGCGCGACCAGGCAGCCGTCCATTAATTTACAATAACATACAAATAAAAGGCGACTCTTCTAATTTTTTTATTTTTAAAGACAGTTTTGTCTACAAAGCCTATAGTTTTTATCAAAATACAGTTTTTAAAAACTATCACATATTCATTAGTTTACCTATCCCATAGTCCAGTGATGCCCAACCTAATTTGACCTACTGGCCATTTATATTTCCGACACTCGTGACGCTGGCCACAAGACAGAAAAGGTACAAAAACTAAACGAAATGACCCGAAACTATTTTTATTAGTAACCTGCGGACCTAGTAGGCCTACGTACATTAGTTTATGGGATATTTGAAGTTAAAGATTTTTTAATGCCTTAAAAATGACTTCATTTCTCTACTTCGAATGTGAGCAAAATTATAGCTAGCCTGACCACCGACCACCTTTTTGATAACTTTGCTTATAAATCTTCCTAGGCGTAGTTTAGCGATCTTTTATTGCCAGCTCAAATATAAAAAAAAAGCCGTCTCATTAGTTTTATAATGCCGTTTATGTGTCTTTTTTTAAAACAGTCAGACTTTGTTTATGAAACTATATAGAAATGAAATAAGAACATAAAACTAAAATGTTATTTAACCTTGGTTAGGCCAATAATAGAAAATGCATCCTCCGTTTGGGACCGCTCAACTCAAGAAAACATTAAAGAAACTGGAGCAGACACAAAATAGAGCAGTGAGATTCATAACAAACGAATATTCACATTTGACTAGAGTAACACCTTTAGTACAATCATTAAATTTAGAAAGCCTTCAGGATAGAAGTCTTAAAGCAAAGTAGCTATTATACATAAAACACTGAGCCATAATCTTCAAATACAAAAACAAAATTTAATAAAATACTCAGAAAGGCACAAAAATAAAAGCACACTACTGATTCCATATGCTAGGACAAATTTGTACAAATACTCCTTCTTCCCTAGCGCTATTAGAGCATGGAATGGGTTGCCTGAGCTAGCCAGGAAAACCAGTGACTTGGCAGAATTTAGGTCATTGGTTAATATTCATGACTAAATGCATGACGCATAGGACGTAATCATCTTCTTTTTGGAAGTTACGTCTGCATCATATAAGATAAGATAAGAAGAAACAAATATGTTGGCCTATTATCATGTTCCACATACAAGTAAAGATCTCTTCAACGTATTTTTAGAGTCCGATTTCATAAACACACAATTGTTAAAGGTCATGGTAACAATTTCCGGCCCTAACGTGGGTGAAGATACATTTTTGCACTTTTTTGTTTCAACCCTTTTTGCCGAAATGTTCGGCGGGCCGGATGGAACCACGCTGCGGACCGGATTTGTCCCGCGGGCCGTATTTTGTGCATCACTGCCATAGTCTTTTGGACCGTTGGGGCACCACGCGATATCTGTCTTATGATTTTGATAGAACTTCTTTCAATGGCAGGCCAGTCCATTGATTTATGTAGTCTTCCCATCTCTTTCCCAAATACCTGGGGAATTTTTAAAGCAGCTTTCGCATGAGTGACTTCACTATTTTTTGCAGTATTTTTAGACCGAAATTTACTTCCTTGTTAAATAAAACAGCTTAGCTTTGTAGTTAAACAAATAGGCCTGAACATAACTAGATGTTAAATTATGGACGTTTGATAACACGTACTGAAAACAATTTTAGAATAGTGATAGCATAACTCTTGGAGGTAAGATAATAACTGTATATTATATGCATGCTTTCCTTTTATTGGTAATCTCTTCAATTTTTAACCTTCTGGCTAATTAGTCGGCTATATTTTATTTATTTGAACAATCGCCGTTTCTATGCATAAGACTTAAATGTTCCATATTTCATGATTTCTTGTCCTAAACCTTTTATTACAAAGCTTAAATCAACTCACTCTGTCTGTCTGTCTGTCTGTTTGGTAAAAAGTGAGTACAAGTAATTTCTCCCACACACTTTCTCAGATCAAGCTGAAACTTCGCACAATTATTCATTGACATGGACAAGACACGAATCAATAATAATAACAAAACGTAACCCATTAGACAATTAATTACTGGTAATTTTAAAAAAGACAAAGGAAACTAATACTTTGGTATTCATATATATATATATATATATATATATATATATATATATATATATATATATATATATATATATATATATATATATATATATATATATATATATATATATATATATATATATATATATATATATGTATATATATATATATGGCTAAATTGTTGGGTCTAGTTACCTTAACTTAAATAATTGTTAACTATATGTCTTCCTCACGTATTCTCCAATCAATATGATACATTTAAACAATTATTTAGTTTACCTAACGAAACATGATGCAATAAACAAACGTACTTAAATAGTCAATTAATTTTTGGTAATTATTTATTTCTGTTTGATATTTTAAGGATGGAATCAATCCCCTTTAGATAAGTAGTTGGTATTCCTGGTTGATTCACATTCCATTCTCTAATGACTCTAGGGAAGAAGGAGCATTTGTACGGATTTGTTGTAGCGTATGGAATAAGAAATGTGTCTCAATTTTTGTGTCTTTCTGAGTGTTTCATTAGGTTTTGTTTGAAGGTTAATTTTATTAAATAATGAAATCAATATACTATATTTTGTATTTTAATGTGTCAAAGTAAAAAACTATATGTGCAAAGTGTAGTTCTTAAAAGTAGATCTAGATCTAAATCCTTTCGATCTTTGCTCATGTCAACATTGTAAACAAAGCCTAGATCCATAAAATACTATAGCTTTAATAGAGTCGGTCAACTTTTTTTGGAAGATCTTAAGTTTGTTTTAGGGCTACATACACTAAGGTCTAAGTAAGCACCCAGGGAACATTTCTGCCAAGTTTTATCAAGATTGGTCAAGCGGTTTTGATTTCTATTCGTCACATATATATGCCTCACATTCTACTTTATAATATAAATTGCTACTTTACTTTTTCTTCTTCTGTTCGGAAGTGTCTCTAAGTTTAGTGATTTTACTAACGATTTGTCTACAAATTTAAATCGTTTTTGAAGTATATAGATAAGAGAAGAATTACTTGCTCGGTGGCCACAAGGGAAAACTCGAGTTTGACCGTTATAATTTATCAAAGTAAAAAAGAAATATATGTAAATTTGGCTACAGAACGTGCATAAAAACATTTGTAACGGGCTATGCGTCTTTGGTTTTTTTTCAGCCAAGTCTAGATGTAAAGCGTCTATCATTGGAATATTGAATATTATAAAATAAAGTGTAGTAGATCTATACATTTGCCTAACCAAGATTCTTTTCTGGGGGTGGGGGGGGGGTAAAAATGTTCCATCGTATTTTAATCTAACATTCTAGTTGTTCTTTTTACCAAGCATTATAAGTTATGTTGATATTGTGTTTACGTGGATGGGTTTGTTGTTAGAATGTAGAGTTATCCACCTTGGTAAGAAAGTTAGGATTGTTGTGTGTAACCTGTTTGTTTGATTTGCATGTTTCGGATGTTCCTTCAGAGTTGAAGATAATTTACTTCCTAGTCCAAACCTCCCGCAGGACGACGGGGGATGGAAGCGGGCAGGGTTTGAACCCGGGGCCATCGATAAGTCCGAACGACAGTCCAGCGCATGTTATGAGTAAGTGTGTTATTAAAGAGTCTGATGTATTCAGCGTCTTAGTGCTGGCGTCACTTATTGAGTTCAGGGTTCTTTGTGTAATATTAAGCCCAATGTCAGATTTGGATTAAGAATTTCCTTTTTCTAGATAGTCAGTCAGTCAGTCAAAGTTGTCAAGTTTCAACTGTCCGACCCTGTATGTAAACTAATTAATCTATTATCATTTTTGTTGTTCTATTTTTTTGTGAGAATATTTATAATAATAATAATAATAAAACTACAAGATATTTACTGCAATATGCATTTCATCTGGAAGAAATGGAAAGGCTGGTATAATAATCACCACAAGATCAATATGTTTTAATGATGAAAGGAAACATTTTTTAAAATATAAGCGGTGTACAGTTTTTTCTTTGCTTATCATAACAAATTATCATTTCTGAATATTTCTGAACATACAGAAAATATTTAATTAAAAAAAATAAACTTTCAACCATGACTTGTCTTAAGATCTTTAGGCTGAATCAAATACTTTGATTAATATGAATAAAAAAAAAGCTTTTATGATCTGTATTTCAAACTAATGCCTCCAACTAATAGAATTTTCTTACTGTTTCATTCAGGAGATTATTTTCATGCAAGAAAAAGTGCAATGAAGGAGAGCAAGAGACCATGAAAACTTGGTCGTGCTCTTTCAAAAGTAAACAATCGATGCAATTGGATGTGACAATTGAATGCACCATCTTTTGTTGTTTAGAAAATATTACACTTTTAAATTTAAATATAGAAAAAAATACTTGTGAATTTGAAACCAGAACAAACGTAACGAAAAGTGGAGACATTTGCTGTTCTAAAAGTTTTGAAGTAAATGTGACTGGTACACCTAAGAGAACCTTCACTTGTAATCTTTATGACGCTAATTTGACTAATACTACAAAATTACTTTCAAATGAAATGACTACAATGTTAGTAAGTACCTCAACCACCACGAAAAGTACACATTCACAAACAACATTAACTGTACCAAAGGAAGCGTCTACATCGTACAACACTGTAAGTAAACCAACAGAGTCACCTAACAGTACTAAGTACGAAATAACACCATCACAAAATAATGCCAGGAACGAAACAACGCAATTACTTATTGGTGTAATTGTCGCTGTCGGTATTGTTTTGATCATAGTAATTATAATCTTAATCCTTTGTGTTCGACGAAAATTGCGAAAAGCTGTGGACACGAACTCAGACCCAGTAAAATTTACTCATGACAACTACGACAAAACACTGATCGACTCTGAACTTCAATCCAATATCTATCAGCAGATCAATGAAACTAGCGATCAGTCAGATCATTACCATCACATCTCTACACTAGGATCAGACGCAAGTCCTAACGAACTCTTCAATGACAAGAGATCATTGTTTGTGTCAGCCAATCATTTTGAAGGAGACAACAGCAGTGATGGCAACACTGCAGGACAATATTTTCATTTGGAGAAAGACGCTAACGCTGATAAGACTTACACTACAGATAAAGACGATGCTGGCGGCTACTTTGTCTTAGAAGAAAGAGAAATGCTACAAAATACAAATAAGGTTCAAGATATTAACTCATCAGATGACATCACCACCTCAAGCCACGGCTATTCCAAACTTGGCCTGATAGAAAGACAAACCAATGACCAGTACGGAATGTTATCCAACTCTAATAAAATGCAAGCGAATAAAACAAACACACCATACGAAATGGCTAAACCAATACAGACAACTCAAGGAACGATAACCAGAAATCAAGGAGATATTCTGACTTCAACTTCGGAGAATGATTCAGAGACCAGCAGTTCCACGTTACCAAGTAATGGATATGCAAAACTTGGCGAGGTATCGAGGCAGACAAACGATTTATATGGCGTATTATCGAATGTAAACGGTATGCCATTACAGGAAATTGATGACGCACCCTACGAAAAGGCCAAACTAGTTGAAAATCCTCAAGATAATTACTGTTTAGCTTCCAGTAGCTCTAACCTGGATAATGGTTGCGTAAGCCCAAACGATACGCCGACCAACTATTTCGTTTTAGAGAGTAATAGCTGTGGCATTGAAAATGAAGGCAATGACGTAATAGATTTAAGTGAACAGAAAAATATGGCTGAGATTAACAGCTACTCAAAGCTTGGAGATGGCCAGGAGTTAGCGCCCCGTGTCTACGATGTGTTGCCACTGAGAGAAGCGACATAAACTTTAGGGTAAGCAGAAAAGAAAACTGAAACACAGAAGGATGTTTATTTATTAGATTATACTTTAGCGTTCTTAGCCTCTCGGCCAACACATGTATGTTAGTTGTATGTGTTGGTATGACAAGTTATGTAGGTCAGAGCTGGGTCTGCTTAGCCACATAAAACACTGCATTTTTTTCTCTTGATCTTTAGATTCAAAAGTGCCTGTATTTCTGTTATCAACTTGTTTAGTTGTAGCCCTACAAGATTAAGGGTTTTGTTTCTTGACCTCCTATAGTCGTAACGATAAATGGACTATGGTTCATCTCAGAACACTTTGTCATGTGACTGTGGAGCCCTATTTTATAATCCCGTCTACATGTAGGGCAGGCTAAAGTATCATTTGCTTTGGAGGTAGAGGAGTCATCTATTTTTCTTTTGGCACGCTTTTCTTACATAGCTGAGATCCATAGCTATCTTGGTCACCCACTCTCTCCACATAATGAGGTCCTCCCAGTAGTCAAAGTACATGCCCACTGTTTTAAGGTCAAGTTTGATTACATCCACAACTGCGAGTTGTCCATAAAAGATGACTTTGGTGGTAGAGGAAAGTGATGCATCTTACGAAATGGCCAAACTGGACATGGCCAAGCCAGCGTTCACTGAGGATTGCGAAGATGCTGGAAAGAACCGTTCGAGGAAGTATCTCTTTGTTACACACTCTTTCTTGTCACGTGATATTCTCGATCACCTGGGGACGGCGATAGTGAGTCTAATGTAATTATCGATTATGCTTTGCGTAGGTGGCCCATGACCGACTGCCGTATTGGAAAACATGTAAAGTACAATATAATCGAAATACATGCTTTTGGCTTTGTACATAATGTGAATAATATGAATAAATGTGCTTATGTTTTCTTTTCTTTTAATAGTTTTTATATTGAGCAACTTTCATGTTTATAGCAAGCTCAGGGCGCTATGGTCCAATTGCATGCGTAGACATACGGGGGAGGGGGTATCTGTGAGACGGTTTTTCCTTGCTTCTTTAAGGCGCTCAGTAAACACAACTCTTCTCGAGTCTGGTGTCGAACCTGGAGCCCCCTTCATAGGTAGCCAAGCCAAATTCAAGCGTACTCACTCTCGGCCACACATATCACGCAAATGTTGACAAATTTTATTCATTTTATACAAACCTGAAATTTCTTTTAAAAATATCATTATAAATAGCATAATACATACCGGACAATATCGTACTACACACAGTATGGACTAAAAGATATTGAATGCATTACATTGTGAATGTTATGTATCCAATATATTGTATGTAGTTTTCGTCCATGTAAATATTGATGTAGATAATAAAGTCAAATGACATTACCCAACTTTGTGACGGAATAAAATGTCATTGTCATCGTCGTTTTTTTTCTTCACTTTTCTTTCTGATATCAACGAATCGTTAATGTATTGATTATAAATACATTTTTTTCTTACAAATTATTATCCCAATTCTTAAAATAGATTTATAAATCCAGGCTGACAACGGCTTTGTATGTTAGTTCTGCGTGTTAGATGTGACAAGTTATGTAGGTCATAGCAGGGTCTGCTTTGCCATATGAAATAATGTACCCCTTTCTTAATCTTCAGATAAAAATAAAATCATAGTTGTATTATTATTCTTGTAAGTGAAAAGTTTTCCTTGATATAAAAATAATAATTAAATAACTCTGTTTTTCTTTCACCTCGATAATTATAACATTGTTAAAATTGTGAACAAACATAATTGTTGTTTTTGTAAATATATTAAACGACACGTAACTTTGATGAAATGTCAATATGTTTGTGTGTTGTTTTTTTAAATTATCATATATAGACGTATGAGGGTGAGGAAGTTAACGCTAAACGTTAAATGCTATTTTCGCGTCTGTTTCGAAATAAGACGTCATCAATACGACACTCCTCCATCTGTGATCGGTATCTTGTTGGATGCCCTGGTCTCAGTCCCAGGCAAGGCGCGAGAATAGGTGGAAAGAAGAGGTGAACTCTTCACTTATTTTGGTTAGTTCTTCAACACCTATGTTTAGCCATACTACTTTATGGAGCAGTGGCGTAGATAAGGATTTGGGGGCCCGGGGGCTTGACCTCTTGACCCATGACATGAGATAATGTACGTAATATTTAATGTAAACATGCATTTCGAAAAAGTGGGGGCCCGGGGGATTTTCAAATTTGGACCCCCCTCCCACACCCTAGCTACGCCACTGCTATGGAGCATAGACCTGGAGAACCGACGCCACCACAATGAAACAAATTCATGAATTTATCAGTACCTGCCTGAGAAAGATTTTTATGGTCCGCTGGCCAAACCAGATCAATGAGGAACCGTGGCAAAGAATAAAGTAGCGCCCTATTGAAGTGGATACCCCGTTAATCAAATTTAAATATAGAAAAGAAAAATGTTACTTCTAAAAACTTGTGATTTTGACACAGTGAGAATCTGATGTACCTCTAGATCTAGAATCTATACATAATCCTTATTAGATTTACGAAAAAATGAAAGCGAAGCTTAGATAATCTATCAAATAAACTTTAAGCAGCTTTAATAAACAACTCAGCTATCGTACACTACGGCTGACTAAGACATGTTTTTTATACTCCAATGTATTGCCAAATTTAAATTAACGGTCCAGCAAGGATTTTCCACGTGAGGCCAATAAGCTGGTAATTCTTTTCTCAACAATATACATCAACACCTTTTTTGTACGAAATCGTTAGAGCCTTTTCTGACATCCTCGTACAGGTTCAGCTCTCTATAAAGTTGTGACTTGAATAGACGTAATAAGACTTACGTCCTCCCGCGCCGTTCGGCGCATTGGGCGGCAAGCTGTCTCCACAAAGATCTGTTGTTGGCAATATTTGAAGCCTCCTCCCACATGGTTCGGCATTGAATTTCCTTGTTTGAGACCAGATCTGTGTAACTGACTCCCAAAATCCGTCTCAGCCATTTTTGTTGAGCCACATTTAGTCTTTTCTCAATTTTGACAAATGATTTTTTATGTCTCACATGCATATGTTGCTGTTGGGATGACGATTGTCTTGAGAAGGTGTATTTTTGTCTCGAGTCCAATGGCTTGGCTAGTCCAAATAGGCTGCAGTCTTTGGAAAATGCTCCCTGCCTTTCCTATTCGGCACGCTACATCATGGTAAGCATCTCCATCATTTGGTATGATGCTGCCAAGGTATGTGAACTTGTCCAGCTCTTCAAGCTTTGACTCGCCAAGTCTGACGGGGACACCCTTTGCCGTAAATTTTTTAGTCTTATCCATGTTTGAATAGAAGTATAATAAAATAAATTAAATTAAATAAGACTTGAATAGAAGTATAATTTTAAAAAAAAATTTTTAATTTGACTTTTGTTGATTATTAAGTAAGGAACTAGAAAAATAAATAGGTCATTCTAAAACCAAGTGTTGATTAAAATTTTGATGATTTAACATAAAAGTCATGAGGACGTTTTGAAGACACTAGCCTGTTGATCAATACGACATCTAATTAGCAGGGAAACTTTATGTCTGCAAAGAATTAATATTAATTGCACTTTAAATTGAGTTCTATCACACCTGGGGCGTTTTCCTTCACTAGACTCACCCGCTAGCATACAGCTTCAGTCGAGAGAAAGTGATCGTGAAGAAAGAAAGAAGAGACGCAAAAGAGATGAACGGGAAGAAAAGAGAAAGAGAGAATGAAAGAGAGTGCGAATTTTTTTTTTTAAAAGTGATGAAATAGAGAAACAGGAAGAAAAAAAAAACAGAAAGATAAAAAAGAATCCTTAAAAAAAAAAAATCTTATCTAAAGGGAATTAACTTAGTATTTACAACTAAATTTCTTAATAACGTAGAGGTTATTCCCCTTATTCAATAACGCCCATACTAATTAATCACCAGTTATTAATTGACTAGTCGGTAATTTTTTTAAATTGATTCACATCCGGTCTATTACTATGAATAATGTTGCAAATATTTCCACAAACAGACAGAGAGAGAGAGAGAGAGAGAGAGAGAGGAGAGAGGAGAGAGAGAGAGAGAGAGAGAGAGAGAGAGAGAGAAAGAGAGGAGAGAGAGAGAGAGAGAGAGAGGAGAGAGAGGAGAGAGAGAGAGAGAGAGAGAGAGAGAGAGACTATATGTGTATGAGGGATTGAATACAACTAGAGAACAGATAAGAAAGAAAAAAAAATAGGGAAGTAAACAACTTTTGAATGAGAAGTGGGGACGGAAAGGGAGATAACACAGGAAGAGCTGCAAAGAGAGTTTAACCTCATTATTTTAATGAGTTTCATCTTTATGAGACATTTATAGGGTTTTAATTATAGACGTACATGGATATCTTTTCAATAAAAACGTTTTTTTTTCCCTTTTCAATATCAATATCAATGATCTCATTAAGTTATTCTACCTCTGGTATAAATACTTATAAGAACTGAGTGCATTGTAATAGATGAACACTACTTTATCACTAGGTATGTACATTACACATATTATTTGTTATCTGTCTGTGTATCTATCTCTGAATGTATCTATTCATAACATTTCTATCTATCTATCTATCTATCTATCTATCTATCTATCTATTTATCTGCCTTTCTGTCCGTCTATCTCTCAGACTGTCTATATTGTTGTAACTCCAGTGGCGGACTGAAAGGGTTAATGTGTGTGTGGCCTACTGATACACAAGACTCAGGCCGATCACACTGGTCAACGGGTCAACGGCTGTCGATAGACTGGGGACAGTACTGCTAATAACCGCAAGTATGACTTGTGTTGTGGTCATGTGATCGGAGGAAATTCCAGCTACCGTCGCCTCAGCGTGGCGCCTCCGTGGAAACGTCTGCCAAGGGAGTCAGATAGGCTAAGAACGGTAGCGCACATAGCTCTCAGTGGGCTACCCATGTATGGTCGAGAGACTGTACCTGCACGTGGTAGGGATGTAACAAAGGCTCGCTAACCAGTCCAAACCCCCACCGATTAGTTCCCTAACGGGGGCCATACGAGCTGTGATGGACCCTCGCACGGGTTCGGTGGCACATTATAGGCATACGAAAGGCCCCCACGTGGCTCGGCCTCCGGCCTCGCACGGGAAAGGGGAAACCCGTGCTTGGCTCAAGGGGGTCGTGTCCTGCGACATACCGGACGAGACTATATGATCGTTGCGGATAAGGCGGGATTTCGGACAGAGGGATCGGTGAAGAGCTGATGCCTCATCCTGGCCATGGATAAAATCCTTTCCTTGGTCAAGAGGTCCATTAAAGGGAACCACAGTTCTCGGACCTTCAGGACATCTGTATCAGGTCATGTGATCAAGAGCCTTCACGGTCGAAAGACAATGTGTAAAGAAAGGACAGTTGAGTCCAGAACAGCAAGGCATAAGGACTGTGGTACCTTGTGAGTCCTCGAGAATGTAGCTGTACGAGCTAGAGAGACTAGTAATGTTTAGTTAGGCAGTTCTGTTAAGCACAAGAAAGCATTTGAATTTGATGTAGCCAATGGTGTTCAGTTGGCTGTCGATGTATTTGTTATTAAACCGCCACATTGTTTATTGAAGCTCTCGTTGTCAAGTTGATGTTTTAGATGTGCTGTTGTGTTTTTTAGCAGTGTTCACAGACGGCCTGATAGAGAAGATCGTAACAATATGTAGAGAAAGATTAGCTTTTGTGCTGTCTGTATATTTGTCTGTTCTCGTAGTACAAAAATTGATCTAAATTCTGAGAATACATTAATAATGTAAACTGCATCTAGTTTCTACTACAGCTGGATCTAAATCTAGACTGCCATTGTATCAAATATACAACTTAAAAAAAATACTATTTTATCTTCGTAGTGTTTGACTTAAGCCACGTTAAAATTAATACACTGGCATCGTCTTCTTAATAAATGTGAACTCACATCATAAAACATTCTAGCCAATATTAAATTTTCGATAATGAGGCATTTTCAAACCGATATAACGGTCGACCTCGAGTTTTCCCGATGTGGCCAATGAGCTGAGAATTTTGTTCTCACTAATATGCACATACCTTGAAATTTTAAAGAAAATCGTTTGAGCCGTTTAAAAAAAAATAAATTATATAAATATTATTAAATATATATACATAAATACATACATACATACAAACATACAAGAATTGCTCGCTTAAAGGATTTAGAAACAGAATCTTTTATTTAGAAACAGAATCTTTTATTTAGAAACAGAATCTTTTATTTAGAAACAGAATCTTTTATTTAGAAACAGAATCTTTTACTTTTATTTAGAAACAGAATCTTTTATTTAGAAACAGAATCTTTTACTTTTATTTAGAAACAAAATCTTTTCTTTAGAAACAGAATCTTTTATTTAGAAACAGAATCTTTTCTTTAGAAACAGAATCTTTAATTTAGAATCATAATCTTTTATTTAGAAACAGAATCTTATATATGGAAACAGAATCTTTTATTTTGAAACAGAATCTTTTTGTCACAAATCAATCAATAGTGCTAATGTCACAATCTAAGATGGTGCCAGATGTTACGATTATACTTGAGCTATATTGCACTACAATGATCGTGATTGTCGAGGATCTTGAATCGTCTTTTAATAAGATGATCGTATAGAAGTAGCTAGATCTAATTGATAATACGATCATTCAGAATGTTGCCAGTTGATAAGAGGATCATCTAAAAGTTGCCAATCGCTAAATCGATCTAAGTATGTTACTATATTCAATGAAGAAACTTCTCTTCGTCTAAAACAATTACTTTAATTCAGAACTTGAAAAAGCTATTCACAAATAATTACAATGGTTAAATGTACTTGAATGAAATAACTGATCTACACAATAATATAATTGAGTTCTAATACTAAACTCTAGTACATGTTCTCTCTAACACGTTCCATACAAGACTGACTAAAAATCTAGAACCTTTCCCCGGGTATAGCGTTGTCACGTGTCTAACACCCCTCGTTGCAATGTCAACCAATAAATGCAGCTCAATGTACAATAATTAATATTTCAAAACCAATCATATTTATTTCCAAACATGATCCTGCTGCGTGAAGAAATTCCCCGAGCTAATAAGTTCTGTCTGGTAACCTTGGGCGGCTAAATATAGATACTGCGTACGTGACACTTTTATTTAGAATCATAATCTTTTATTTAGAAACAGAATCTTTTATTTAGAAACAGAATCTTTTATTTAGAAACAGAATCTTTTATTTAGAAACAGAATCTTTTATTTAGAAACAGAATCTTTTATTTAAAAACAGAATCTTTTATTTAGAAACAGAATCTTTTATTTAGAAACAGAATCTTTTATTTAGAAACAGAATCTTTTATTTAGAAACAGAATCTCTATTTAGAATCATGATCTTTTAATATCAGGTGACCGAGCCTCGCTCGCATGAATAATTTGTTAAGGAAGGATATATTCCCGAAGTCATTTTGGGAATATTGTTGTAATTATGAAAATGAACGATCGGGTAAAGACTATCAATCCGAAGAGTTGCTTTAGTGTTCTGTTAGTTCTAAATGTAATTGTACATGGCGATTAAATATAAAGTCTCTTAAGTCCTTCTATAGTCTAGACAAACCACAGCTCACGTCCGTCTTAAAGTTTTACAATCCATCTTTTGCGTAAAACTATTGTAGGCCTACTATTATTGGCTTGGAAGAAAGTCTTTGCAGTGTTACTTCTCAGATGGTAACGTGCAGACATTTAATTATGGAATTAGTATATATTCATTATGGCTTTAATACGAAACATCAAGTGATGCAAATCTCTACGTTATAGGGTAAAACAGGCACTTTGTGTCAAAGTAAAATGGCAAATTTTTTCTTCATAGACTTAAATCGTTGCATTAACTTTCTAAAGAAACGTTTCTGTGGGGCACCTCCTTTAGGCCGAACAATATGTTCGTCCCCCATACGGGATACGTGCCCTGCCCAGCCTGACTGTCGGACTATAAGAAGTTCTTACCAGCTTTTGTCATCCATCCATCCATCCCAGTGGTGCTACAGCCCGTAGAGGGATATGGCCTGCTTTTACAGATCTCTCCATTCAGATCTCTCCTGGGCCTTCCGTCAACACGCCCTAACTCCAAGCTTTTTACCGAGGTTTATAATTAAATCATAAGAGGCTGCAGCGTACGCAAACTCGTTGACCGCTAGATGGATGTTTAGTGTGAGCAAGTAAGGCGTAGAGAAGCTGTGTTATGACCACTTCCTTTGTTTTGGTACAGGACAGTAGACACCGAAGTATGAAAACATGGTAATAATTCACCAGCAAAATAATAATAAGGCTTGTCTTCGAGTCCGAAAATTAATGAGGATTGCAGCTGTGACCTTCATATTTTGCCACATCCAGGGCAAGCATAACCATTGTCCGCGGTGCTCGATTAAGATTTTCTTTTAGCGTCTGCATCTGTCCTCGGCAGCAGATTTTCTTTTGGTCTCAAATGTGTATCCGCGGCCTTTGTATAGAGGGAATTCTATAAATCCTACAGTTACGCTGGATAGAGCAGTATGCTGTATGGGAGACGAATCTCAGACGAACGTATGCCAAAGGCAGTCTTTTTTGGTGAGCTAACAAGTGGTCGACGTAACACCGTAACGCTTAAAAGACCAGTTTAGGCGCCAACTTGCCTTAGCTGACATAGAAGAGAGCACATGGTTGTATGCGGCCTCAAAACGAGACAGCTGGAGGTCACCAGCAAAATAAACAACAATGTAAAAGGCATCTACACCGCTCTATGCAATTAAAGAGTAAACAATTTATTAAGCACTTAAAACTAGGGGTGCACCGGATAGTCCCTCCGGCTCCGGCTTCTGGCGAATATCCGGCATATTTTACTATCCGGTGCTATCCGGCTCCGGTCGGATATCACTACCGGATAGTAAACCGGATAGTAAAAAATACACCTATTTAATATGCATAAAGTGGACCTCGTTCCATTACTGTCTGTTATAGAATTTATTAATGTTTTTATGAAAACAAAATGTGCTTAAAAATAGAGCCATTATAAATATGCACCAAACATCGTTTATTATAAAGACAAGGCATGTTAATAACTTAATATAAATAGAGATGAAACTTTACATCATAAATGCGCTTTACAGACAGAGATGCAATGGCTGGCACTTTTTTCAATTTGTCTTGACCTTAACATGTTAAAATGTTTCATTCCTTGACTACGTCATGCTGACCAGACGTCTGTCTAGCTGTGCGGGAATATCTCCAGAGGTAGAGATGAACAACTCCCACCCCCTTTTATTTGTTTAGTCCATCACATTGAGTTTTTTATAGGCAGGTAACCACAAGTTAAATACGATAGACGTAGGTTTAATGTCAGCGTATAGACACTCTCTAGTGGTCACTCCTTTCGAGGGAACTGAGTTTGTTTACTTAGTAGTTAATCTTTATTAGGGGGGGGGGGCTGGACTACAGGAGCCACACCTCTAAGGTAACTAGGTATATTTTTAGATGAACAACTCCCTCCCCCTTTTATTTGTTAAGCCCATCACATTGAGTTCATTGATTGACAGGTGACCCCAAGTCAGATACGATGGACGTAAGCACTCTCTAGAGGTCACACGAGGGAACTTGGTTTGTTATTTGGGAGGGGGGGGGGCTAGACGTTACATTATAAATTCGTATTACATACGTAGCAGCGATGACTGGCACACTGGCTTGTCTTGACCTTTGAGTTTTCTAGTAAACATGTTATATTCCTTAACTACGTCACGCTGATAATCTGCCTAGATGTGCGGGTATATCTCCAGAGGTAGAGTTGAGCAACCCCCAACCTCCTTTTGTTTGTTTAGTCCATAACATTGAGTTCACAGATAGGCAGCTGACCACATTAAGCCAAATGTCAACGTGTTGACACTGTCTAGAGGTCACATCTTATGAGGGAACTGAGTTTGTTTACTTGGAGTAGAATTTTTATTAGGGGCGGGACTACAAGCAAAATTTCTATAAGGTTAATTTGGTATGAGTTTGTTTATTATGAGATAGGTTGTCAATTAAGGGTCTGGAAACAAGCCACACCTTTTATACTATTGGCCGGGACAATAAGTTTGTTTACTTTAAGTCTCAATTAAAAGGCTGGACTACAAGCCAAACAGACACTGACCAGGGGTATCTTTAAAGGGAGGGCTCAACACCCCCAACTTCTTATTTGTTTAATTCATGACAATGTATTGATAGACATTGACCATTCTTAAACCAGAATGGATTAACGCAGATTGTTGAGAAATATTGACACTGTCTAGAGGTGACTAGATGAAGAGACTAAGTTTGTTTACTTGGAGATAAATGTCATTTAGGGCGCTGAACACACGTTCGTTGCACAATAAAAAAAAACAAATATGTGCATGTGTGCGTCTATGTATTTTTCCCCTTGTATTAAAACTTTTAGAAAGAAAACCAATTTCATTGTTTAATTCTATTAATTTATATAGGAAAACCTTACAGTTAAATTTAACATCGCAGAAAATAAATTGATCTAAAGCACCACAATTAGATCTAGCAAACAAAGAGAAATATGCTGGAATGTTAAGAAACACTTGACCTCGGTAACTAAGGTACAGAGATAATTTATCTATATGCTTGACTGATCATGCCAATGTGTTATCTTTTTTCGCCTGCACACTAAACACTATTGCGTATGCCGAAGGAAAAAAAAACGCGTGAAGGTCAACACCATCAACTATACACACTACACTAGGACTACATGTGTAGGCTCACTACGTCTATCTGACCAGGTTGTTACAATCAGTCGAACACAAAGTCTATTTATGTTGTTTTTTTTTGGTAGGGAGGGTGTGGGTGATTTTGTTTCTTTTATAGTTGGTTTTCCTAATTCTCTTAGATCTTTATAACAGTAGATCTAAACATTGATAATAATAGGCCTACAGACTACAATTAAATCTATGCTTTGCAACATTTAAAGCTCAGGTTATGAGTAGGTATAATAGATGTTCCTGCTGTTAATAAAATATCGTTTGCCGCAAATGGATTAATAAATATATGACCTACTACGCTTCAGATTCCAACTATTGGACGGGTAATAAGTTTGTTTACTTTGAGTTAAGTCTCAATTATGAGTCAGGACTACAAGCCAAACAGACACTGACCAAGGGTATCTTTAAAGGGAGGGCTCAAGAGACTCAACACCCAAACGTCTTATTTGTTTAATCCATGACAATGTATTGATAGAGAATATAGACATTGGCCATTCTTAAGCCAGAATTGATTAACGCAAATTGTTAAGACATATTGACACTGTCTAGAGGTCACTAGATGATGACACTAACATTAGCATTATGTATTCTTTTGTAAATAAATAAATAAATATCACTGTTGAATTACTTTTCTAACGTGTTAACTTTAAATCTTACTCTTGTGTTATGTGTGTGTCTTGATTGAATCACAATATTCTTAATAAAATTTAAGAGTGTCAAGTAACTCCTCGTTATTACTGGAATTACTTAAGATATTTACTAAGCCACTATCTGTATAAGATACAAACCAGAAGCGGTTTGTGGCCTTTAAAACACGAGCCTAATGACAAGTTGATGGTGTAAAATACATGTTACAAAGATTAGTTATGATAAGCATATCTTTAAAAAAAATGCTGTTGATTTTAATTTATCAATCAGTGATAGAGTTTAAAGTAAGAAAGTAATAACATAAAAAATAACAAAATAATATGAATATAGGTATGTTATATAGAAGATTTGCAAAAACTTCAGTAAAACGAGCTGTTTGAGTCATGTAGGTATTCGGCTCCGGCTCCGGCCGAATATCCAATTTTACTATCCGGTTATATCCGGCTCCGGCCGGATATCAAAAAGTACTATCCGGTGCACCCCTACTTAAAACACAATAACTATTTATACATCGGCACATTTAATGTCATTACTTTTCTTTCATAGTTCTATAATAAATCAATCTACAGTTAGATGGTGCGCAAATGTTTAATTAGGTCAATTGATCCTTTAAAACTCGTTCTTGTTTGCAAAGAAATATTTGAGTGAACTGCGGTAAGTGTAGTGACGTAAGCAGCGTTTTTCCCGTTTACGTCATGGAAAATTTTCCTTCATAAAACATTCTAGCTAATATTAAATTTTCGATAATGAGGCATTTTCAAACCGTTATAACGGTCGACCTCGAGTTTTCCCGATGTGGCCAATGAGCTGAGAATTTTGTTCTCACTAATATGCACATACCTTGAAATTTTAAAGAAAATCGTTTGAGCCGTTTTAAAAAAAATAAATTATATAAATATATATACATACATACATACAAGAATTGCTCGCTTAAGAGTATAGGATTTAGAAACAGAATCTTTTATTTAGAAACAGAATCTTTTATTTAGAAACAGAATCTTTTATTTAGAAACAGAATCTTTTATTTAGAAACAGAATCTTTTATTTAGAAACAGAATCTTTTATTTAGAAACAGAATCTTTTATTTAAAAACAGAATCTTTTATTTAGAAACAGAATCTTTTATTTAGAAACAGAATCTTTTATTTAGTCTTAATTCAAAACAAAATGTTTATAAAGAAAGTAAATATCTGAAGACTGAAGATATAGATCTAGAGCTACTTCCTCGTGTGGTCACCATAGACACCAGTGATGCCCCACCTACTTCGACCTTCGGGCCGATTTAATTTCGACACTAGTATTGCGGGCCACATAACCGTAAAGGTAAAAAAAAATATTAACTTAAAACAGTTTCATTTGAAGCCTTCAGATGGCTCTGCATATCTGTATTAATTAATGGAGTATCTGAAGTTTAGTTTATTTTTACGCGTTTCAAAATGGCTTCACTTACAATGAGAGCGACATTGCAGCGACCTTACCATCGACTCATTTTCTTGTCTCTTTGGCTTTGTTTAACAATCTTTTTATTTGCTGCTCAAATCAACAATGACGTCATATTGTTTTTATAATGCCGTTTATAGTTGTTTTTTTTTAAAACAACCACATCTTCTGTACAAATATTATCGTGTTCCAAAAATCCGTGGACTTTCCCTGGTAGATTCTAAATTTCGGAGTCTACTAGAACATAAACGTATAGGTTTACATTTTTAAGGTCAAGGTATCAATCCATCAAAGAAAAAGTTAGGGCCCTATCGCAGGTAAGATACATTTAAAAAGAAAAGGGGGGGGCAGAGATGTTCTCCCTTTGTGCCGATGTTTTGGCGGGCCGGATGGAACCAAGTTGTGCGCCGGATCTGGCCCGCGGGTAGTATTTTGGGCATCACTGATATACACAAACGAGCGAAGATACAAAATATAAGTATACAAGCTTTACGCAAAGGTTAAGCCCGTTGATTTTGATACGATCAATTTATTGGTCCAAACAAAAGGAAATTCGGGTTGACTACAGTTACCCAATTCAGCATTACCACAGTAACAAAAACAGTGTAGAAGCAATCATAGGGTCATACTAATGTAGAACCAGCTCTTCATGACTTGGGCTCTGGCGTACTTGTCGGTGACGACAAATGACCTCGAAGCACCATGACACTCCTTGGACTGTGATGTCTTCTTGGATGCAGGGTCGGATTGAAGTATGTGGAGGCCCCTGGGGAGGAATTTTGTGGAGGTCACTACACTTTTTTTTCGAAAGCTTGAATAAAAAAAAAACTAATTATAAATAAAATCTTAAAGCATACCATATTAAAAAAAAGAAGAAAGATAGTGCTTGGAAATTATATTTTGATTTTCATATGCATATTTTAGTAAAAAAAAAAATAAATTCTGAAGTTTACGCCATATAGTGAATCAGGAGAATATGACGAGAACCTGAGCACACTATATGCGGACATTTTTTAAACCACGTTGCTGTGTTGCCAACTGTGGAGATTTTAAATATTGTTTTGTTAAATTTGGAGGGAAAAGACACGTACATTGGCTTTCCCGTCGAAATAGTGTGTTGTTTTTTTTCTATTGTGGGAGCCTCTTTTTTGTGGAGGTCTCCTGGGCTGTAGCCATCCGCCCCCCACCCCTTAAATGTGGCCCTGGTTGGATGCCTTGATCACAAGGTTAAATCTAGTCGCTGGAAATGGTGGAAAGCTTCATCCATTTTGGCAGTATCCTGGACAAGCAAGGAGGACGAATGTCAAAACCTGAATAGGTCAAAACTAAAGCAGTTTTTCATCAGCTGACAGACACATTGGGGTCCAGGGAGTGAGCACCACCACTAAGATCAAGCTGGCTTTTAGTTTTACAATTCTCAGGACGTCCAAATGAAATTTAATAAAGTGTAATTTTGTTACAAGTGAGGGACCATTGAAAAAACTGTAAAAGCAGTGAATTTTTTTTTGTTTGAAGGGACAGAAACTATTAGCACTGCAACAACTTAATTTTTCATACATGGCGTAGTACACAGAGTGTAAAACAAATTTCCTTATGGATAGCACATTTTATTATTAATATTATTTTATTATGATGTTTAGGGGTTGCTGAGTGTTTAAGCGCTTGGCGTCCAAACCTGGGGTCCTGGGTTCCAATCTTGGTGAAAACTTGGATTTGAATTTCAGGATTTTTAGGACGCCCCTGAGTCCACCCAGCTCTAATGTGTACCTGCGTTTTGTTGTGGAAAGTAAAGGTGTTTGGACGTTGTACTGGCCACATGACACCCTTGTTAACCGTTGGCCCATCTGTCCCATGAATCGCAAGGTCTTCAAGTCAACCTTTTTTTTATTGTTTTTTTTTTTTTGTATTTTTTTTTTTGTCGATAGACAGTAGATCTGGGCAATTAGAATCCACCATCTTTCTCGATTGCACGTGCGCTAATGTGATCACTACTTTGTAAAATGGTGTCAAGTCCGATTACTCGGTTTGTACAAATAGCTTTGTGTTGTTGCCCCTAGCTAACCCCTAACAGCAAAGCCAAGTCACTGGAAGAGTTGTCTTTCCTGTTTCAAAAGTTTATTATTTTTCGTTCTATTAATCTAATTCTGTTTCCGTTGGTATAAAACTTACTACTGTTGCTATGATAAGCAAAGAACTAAATGTTGTTGTTTTTTCTTGACCATTAGTGGACGTAGAGGAGAAAAAACCATGACAATGCCCAAGTCTTTACTTTTGGTAATGGTCCAGCTGCTGATGACACTTTCAATGACCTTGGCAGGACAAGGTAAAGAGTAATAAACATTTGTTACTTATTTTACTGAATATATATATAGAACATCAAAGAACGAAACATTAGCATACCAAAAAAAAAATTGTCAATTTTAATGAATGTATGCATTTTTTTTTCTAGTACTTTTTCTAATAGCTAAATTGAAATCTTTGTCTTTATAAATGGAATAAAATAGTGTCCTGGTTGTCCGGTTATCATTCATAAAGAAATGGAGGAACACTTTGATACAAATATCTATAAAATATACGTAGACCTAACCCTCCACCAATTGATCAAGGAATAGGAAGAAACAAAGTATAATAAATAAAATATAGCTTCATAGCTTTGTATAACTTTTTGTAGCTTTTTGTAGCTTTTTGTAGCTTTTTGTAGCTTTTTGTAGCTTTTTGTAGCTTTTTGTAGCTTTTTGTAGCTTTTTGTATAGCTTTTTTCATGAGATTTACACATTGAAAATACAATTTGAAATCAACTTAAATGGACTTCTCTAATGTTGACCATATATGTCTCGGTGTGTTGTTTCAGGTTATTCGACAGCCTGTCCAGGAGGTCAGATCAAGAGTCCAAACTATCCACACAATTACGACGACAATCTTAATCTTCACTGGAGACTAACAGCTCCGACTGACCAAAGGATTATACTTAAGTAAGTAGTCGACCTTCCATTGGTCAATGGTTTATACTGAAGTTAGTAGACATGTTACATTGGTCAATGGTTTATACTGAAGTAAGAAGCTAGCAAAATTCACATTGCTCAAATGATAAATCTGATGTAAATGATTAGTTGACGCCACATTTGTCAAAGAGTAACTGTGAAGTAAGGAGACTGTTGACGTCACATTTGGTCAAAGAGTACCTCTGAAGTAAGGAGACTGTTGACGTCACATTGGTCGAAGAGTACCTCTGAACTAAGGAGACTGTTGACGTCACATTGGTCGAAGAGTACCTTTGAACTAAGGAGACTGTTGACGTCACATTGGTCGAAGAGTACCTCTGAACTAAGGAGACTGTTGACGTCACATTGGTCGAAGAGTACCTCTGAAGTAAGGAGACTGTTAACGTTACATCGGTCAAAGAGTACCTCTGAAGTAAGGAGACTGTTAACGTTACATCGGTCAAAGAGTACCTCTGAAGTAAGGAGGCTGTTGACGTCACATTGGTCAAGAAATTTCGTTTCGCAATGAAATACTATTATTGATATTTTCACATTTTTTAATTATCACGTGACGATTGGACTGAGAGGGTTGAAGCTTACTCAAAGAGAAAACAAAAACTACATTCCACTAGGAAATATGTTGTAGCCTTTTTTGGTTGTCATTTCTAACTGGAAGCAATCGGTATACAATAGTGTAATAACTAAAGGGAGGCAACTCAACGAGACATAGATGTTTATTTACATGGAGACATGACAAACACATAGGACATCTGCCTCCAGCACAGCATCTTCATCTCGGCTCTAGACTTGGGCGGAAATCGTTCCCTACTCTCTAATGTCAACATCCTTCCTCGTCTAGTCACTAATAGTGCGCACCTTCTGCACTATCTTCTTATCTTATCTTATCTTATATAATACAGACGTTACTTCAAAAAAGAAGATGATTACGTCCTACGCGTCATGCATTTAGTCATGCATATTAACCAATGACTTAAATTCTGCCAAGTCACTGGTTTTCCTGGCTAGCTCAGGCAACCCATTCCATGCTCTAATAGCACTAGGGAAGAAGGAGTATTTGTACAAATTTGTCCTAGCATATGGGACGAGGAATGTGCCTTTATCTTTGTGTCTTTCAGAGTATTTTATTAAATTTTGTTTTTGTATTTGAAGATTATGGTTCAGTGTTTTATGTATAATTGCTACTTTACTTTTGAGTCTTCTGTCCTGAAGGCTTTCTAAAGTTAGTGATTTTACTAAAGGTGTTACCCTAGTCAAATGTGAATATTCGTTTGTTATGAATCTCACTGCTCTATTTTGTGTTTGTTCCAGTTTCTTAATGTTTTCTTGAGTTGAGGGGTCCCAAACGGAGGATGTATATTCTATTATTGGCCTAACCAAGGTTAAATAACATTTTAGTTTTATGTTCTTATTTGATTTATAGAAATTTCTTTTAATAAATCCTAATGCTTTGTTGGATTTTTTTTTTATAGTTTCATCAATATGTGGATTCCATGACAGTTTTTTCATTTATTATAACACCTAGGTATTTTGCGTTTCTAGTCTGTGTTACTGGTTTGCCATGAATAAGATAAGTGGAATTAATTTGTCTTGGATGGCGGTGCGCATGGCTGGGTTATAATAATGTCACGTCCCTTCACTCTTCATATTTCTTTTTTTCAGTTTCACAAAGTTACCTGCCCTCGAATGTTGCTGTGATTATCTGAAGATCTACGCAGGCAGCACTGCAGACCATGAGCCTATTGCAACGTATTGCTCCGATAAGGAGGAGACTCTCATCGCGTCCCCGGGAAACGCGTTGTTCGTCACCTTCTCTAGCGACGAGATAGTTTCCGACTCTGGATTCTCAGCCACTTACTTTTGTTTGGGTTGGTTTTAAGCTTTAGTCAATTTTTCTTACAATGAGTTATTTTTTTAAATATCCAGTTCAGTGTTTAGTATAGTATACACTAACGCAACACTTCGCACATTCTGAGTATTTAATATTCGCTTTTTTTAAAAAAGGTTTTACATTATTTATTAAATAATGAATGAAATCATATTCTAAATTTAGCATTACAAAAACAAAATTTAATAAAATACTCTGAAAGACATAAAGATAAAGGTACATTCCTCGTCCCATATGCTAGGACAAATTTGTTCAAATGCTCCTTCTTCCCTAGTGCTATTAGAGCATGGAATGGGCTGCCTGAGCTAGCCAGAAAAACCAGTGACTTGGCAGAATTTAAGTCATTGGTTAATATGCATGACTAAATGCATGACGCGTAGGACGTAATCATCTTCTTTTTTTGAAGTAACGTCTGTATTATATAGGATAAGATAAGATAAGATAAAACTAGTAACTCCCTAACTAACTATAATACAGGCATATGGGTATGCAAAAAAAAAAAAATCGAATGTTCTAGCTTTGACTGTATTCTTAACTTGAAGATGGCAACATCATGATATCAAGCACGATATTTGTAAACGGAATTCTAATCTCTGGTGTGGCGTCAAGTCTGTTTCTAGACTTTGACTTAATTACAACAAAATAAGAAACTCTTGCCTACGCAGAAAGACACACAGATAAATGCACATTCCTCGTTCCATATGCTATGACGAATAGGTACAAATGCTCCTTCTTCCCTAGTGCTATTAGAGCATGACTTGGCACAATTTAAGCCAAACATGCATGACTAGATTGACCTAGGAACACGCGTAGGACGTAATCATCTTCTTTTTTTTTTAAAGTAACGTCTGTATTTTATAACATAAGAAGATAAGATTGTAGGATACATAATTAAAATAATGAGCAGCTTGTTTTAAAAAATCGTCGTACTCTTCAGACACACTCTGTACCATATTTAGTCTTGAAAATGCAATAAGCTATTTGAGACATTGAGCCCTTTTGGGGACCTTCGTTAGTCCAGATATGTTAGTGCTAAATATTTTTCGAGTGCCCTAAACTATAGCTTGTGTTGTCAAGAGGTAAATCGGCCCTAGACATATAAGACCATCATATTATAGTCGATATATGTAAATTTGAGTTAAAATCTAGATCAGTTTAAAGTTCATATTGATGTTTTTATATAAATTTTTGTCTGCCTTTATTTAAAACTTTTAAGATCTTGTATGTCTAGTAGATCTTGTTAAATACTCCAATAGTTCGTGGAGCCCCTGATGAACTCTAACCCCTTTCCTTTCCCTATTCACGGACTATAGACGTGGCCGAAGGCCGAGCACATCGGAGGCACCCTACAACCCCACACTAGCCGCGTACAATTGCAATTTGTGAAACGGTCCCTTGAAGAACGACGTGTGAACTGTTGACGGTTTTTGGGGCTCTCTTTGCATTCCTAGTCTATGCAATGTAATCTTAGGCACCCCTGCGGGAGTCTTACTTTGCTAGCTAGTCGTTCGTCTTGTAATCGTTTCCACCCGGGCGCCACCTTGAGGATGGGTAGCGTAGCTAAAACAACCATCAGTTGTAATGGTGATGTAATCACGGAATATTAAGGGGCGTTAATAATTTGTCTTAAGAAACTTATGGACAATGTCTTTACCCTAAAAATGACATAGAACGTAAACATTAAGTTTCTTTATGTTTTTTTTTAAGCCCATATAGGTACATATTTGAAAAATAGATCTACATGTGAATTAAAAAACATTTTTAAAAATTTATTTTTCATGTTTTATGTAAAAAAGTAAAAGAACAAAATCTTATATAAAAATCATTATGCAGCAACAGTCTGTAATGACTTTATCGATTGCTACCCAACATAGAATGAAGTTACTAATCGATAAAAATTAGAGTTCATAAAATTAATCTGATCCACCTTTCAGATTGCAACAAGTACCTTACGAACCCCACTGGGGAAATATCAAGCCCGCTATTCCCAGACAACTATATTAATGACGCCTCCTGCTCCTGGCTGATTGAAGTTCCAGAAGGGAAACAAATACTTCTTACGTAAGTCTTGTATCGAATCCTAATCTATTGATATTCCTCGTTGCCATTTAAGGGTCACTGAAGAGTATATAGGTCTACTGCAGGGGCAGACTGGCCATTTGGGCACCCAGGCAAATGTCCGGTGGGCAGGTACACGAGTGGGCCGAGGGCCACGTAAAGGGCATCTTAAAGTATTAAATTGCTAAGAATTTTCTAGTACTCAGTTGTAAAAGGGCCGTGTTTGTAAAAGAAACAACTTAACACACTTTACACTTCCCACAGGTTGCGATGTTGAATTAAAGAAGACCACCACATAATCACCCCTTTAGATCTGTCAATCACCACATAATCACTTCTTTAGATCTCTTTCACCACATACATCACTTCTTTGGCTCTGTCAATCACCACATACATCACTTCTTTGGCTCTGTCAATCATCACATAATCACTTCTTTGGATCTGTCAATCACCACATAATCACTTCTTTGGATGTGTCAAACACCACATACATCACTTCTTTGTCTCTGTCAATTACCACATACATCACTTCTTAGTCTCTGTCAATCACCACATGCATCACTTCTTTGACTCTGTCAATCACAACAAAATCACTTCTTTGGCTCTGTCAATCACCACATACATCACTTCTTTGGCTCTGTCAATCATCACATAATCACTTCTTTGGATCTGTCAATCACCACATAATCACTTCTTTGGATGTGTCAAACACCACATACATCACTTCTTTGTCTCTGTCAATTACCACATACATCACTTCTTAGTCTCTGTCAATCCCCACATGCATCACTTCTTTGTCTCTGTCAATCACCACAAAATCACTTCTTTGGCTCTGTCAATCACCACATAATCACTTCTTTGAATCTGTCAATCACCACATACGTCACTTCTTTGTCTCTGTCAATCACCACATACATCACTTCTTTGGCTCTGTCAATCACCACATAATCACTTCTTTGAATCTGTCAATCACCACATACATAAATTCTTTGGCTCTGTCAATCACCACATACATCACTTCTTTGGCTCTGTCAATCACCACATACGTCACTTCTTTGTCTCTGTCAATCACCACATAATCACTTCTTTGGCTCTGTCAATCACCACATAATCACTTCTTTGGCTCTGTCAATCACCACATACATAACTTCTTTGTCTCAGTCAATCACCACATACATCACTTCTTTGGCTCTGTCAATCACCACATAATGACTTCTTTGAATCTGTCAATCACCCCATACATCACTTCTTTGGCTCTGTCAATCACCACATACGTCACTTCTTTGGCTCTGTCAATCACCACATACGTCACTTCTTTGGCTCTGTCAATCACCACATACATCACTTCTTTTGGCTCTGTCAATTACCACATACATCACTTCTTTGAATCTGTCAATCACCACATACATAACTTCTTTGGCTCTGTCAGTCACTTCTTTGGCTCTGTCAGTCACTTCTTTGGCTCTGTCAATCACCACATAATCACTTCTTTGGCTCTGTCAGTCACCACATAATCACTTCTTTGAATCTGTCAATCACCACATACATCACTTCTTTGGCTCTGTCAGTCACTTCTTTGGCTCTGTCAGCCACTTCTTTGGCTCTGTGTTTTACACTATGTTCATCCTGAACTGCACAGCTTCGTCAGACTCGAACTGGAGTGTGACAGTGACAAGGTCGAGATCTACGACGGGAAAGACGATGGGGCTGACCTTATCGTTGACCTTTGCACCTACCCGACTGAGAATGCCATTTTGTCGTCCTCCAACACACTCTATGTGACCTTCACCTCTGACAGCTCCACGACGTTCCCTGGCTTTCTGGCAACTTACACAGAATACAGTAAGACATCTTTCAAATTGTATAATCTTATTTATCATATACATGTCAGCAGAAAGATATTTGATCCTAAACTCACTTCCTACACCAAACTATGGTGGGAATGCACAGAAAGTAACGAGCAATATGTGAAGGCTGATATAAATCATTTTTTATGAACTAAAAAACCTGCAATTATACAGTCTCACAATGATTAACGTTTACTAAGGCACAAGGTAATCAGCGAAATGTCCATTGGCAAAGAGTAAATGCAAATGCAGTGTCCATGTTTTCCTGTTTTTCAAGTGCATTTGTTTAGAAAGATATATAGACAGACAGACAAACAGATAAATAGATAGATAGATAGATAGATAGATAGATAGATAGATAGATAGATAGATAGATAGATAGATAGATAGATAAAAAGATAGATACATAGATTTCCACGTCTTTAAACACGATTTTAAAGGCGGCTAAAGTCAATTCCCAATACAATGTGTCTTTACGACTAACCAACGGGAATGTGCCTTACAGTTCAGTTTCATTTAGTAATGGTGATGTAATCACGGAATATTAAGGGGCGTTAATAATTTAGTGTCTTGTTATTGTCGTAAACACTTTGACCATGCTTGTATTATTACAGCTTGTGGAGATGTCCTAACAGACTCCTCTGGTAGTTTCACCAGTCCAAACTACCCCGGAAACTACTATAGCAACTTGAACTGTGAATGGACAATCAGAGTAGAGGAGAATTGCGTTGTGGTACTGAAGTAAGGACTTACTCAATATTTTATAATGTTTTTGTTTGGCTTTTTCAATCCTATGAACTTGATTGTACTTCTCCTATCTTGCTAGTCCTTCCACAGAACGAATATTTTTCTCTCTCTCTCTCTCTCTCTCTCTCTTTCTCTCTCTTTCTATTCAAAGGTTCCTGCCAATCGTACACATTTATTGTTTTCGTGTTGTCAACTAAAATTTGCTAAAGACTAATTATAACATCACAAACGAAAAGACTAGATTACAACGGCTATTGGGACCCACCACGATGACCTGCACACCACACTCAAAAAGGGCAAACTAAAACTCTATGGCCATATTACAAGGTCTTCGGAGCTCGCAAACACCTTCCTTCAGGGAACAGTGCCAGGAAAAGGAGAAGAGGCAGACAGAGAAAGCGATGGAAAGACAACATAAAAGAATGGACGGGCTTTCATTGAATGAGATTCTATCCAAGGCTAAAAACAGAGGAAAGGAAAAAAAAAATGGTCAACAGAACATGCGTGGTGCCCTAATGTTTTGTCAGACGAAGAAAGTGGTCCTCAAAATGATGTCCGCAGACCCCGAGGGTAAGAGCTCCATAGAAAAATAAAAATTGAATATATTTATAATAGCCTCTTTGCTAAGGAATGGGTGAAGGAATACTAACATCGTGATTGGCCCGCTCTCTCTCTCTCTCTTTCTCTCTCTCTCTCTCTCTGTCTCTCTCTCTATATATATATATATATCTTTTTCTTTCGCCCTTTTTTTCTGTTTCTCTCTTTCTATATCTCTTTTTTCTGTTTCTCTCTTTCTATATCTCTTTTTTCTGTTTCTCCCTTTCTATATCTCTTTTTTCTGTTTCTCTCTTTCTATATCTCTTTTTTCTGTTTCTCTCTTTCTATATCTCTTTTTTCTGTTTCTCTCTTTCTATATCTCTTTTTTCTGTTTCTCTCTTTCTATATCTCTTTTTTCTGTTTCTCTCTTTCTATATCTCTTTTTTCTGTTTCTCTCTTTCTATATCTTTTTTTTCTGTTTCTCTCTTTCTATATCTCTTTTTTCTGTTTCTCTATTTCTATATCTCTTTTTTCTGTTTCTCTCTTTCTATATCTCTTTTTTCTGTTTCTCTCTTTCTATATTTCTTTTTTCTGTTTCTCTCTTTCTATATCTCTTTTTTCTGTTTCTCTCTTTCTATATCTCTTTTTTCTGTTTCTCTCTTTCTATATTTCTTTTTTCTGTTTCTCTCTTTCTATATCTCTTTTTTCTGTTTCTCTCTTTCTATATCTCTTTTTTATGTTTCTCTCTTTCTATATTTCTTTTTTCTGTTTCTCTCTTTCTATATCTCTTTTTCCTGTTTCTCTCTTTCTATATTTCTTTTTTCTGTTTCTCTCTTTCTATATCTCTTTTTTCTGTTTCTCTATTTCTATATCTCTTTTTTCTGTTTCTCTCTTTCTATATCTCTTTTTTCAGTTTCTCCCTTTCTATATCTCTTTTTTCTGTTTCTCTCTTTCTATATTTCTTTTTTCTGTTTCTCTCTTTCTATATCTCTTTTTTCTGTTTCTCTCTTTCTATATCTCTTTTTTCTGTTTCTCTCTTTCTATATTTCTTTTTTCTGTTTCTCTCTTTCTATATCTCTTTTTTCTGTTTCTCTCTTTCTATATCTCTTTTTTCTGTTTCTCTCTTTCTATTTTTCTTTTTTCTGTTTCTCTCTTTCTATATCTCTTTTTTCTGTTTCTCTCTTTCTATATTTCTTTTTTCTGTTTCTCTCTTTTCTGTTTCTCTCTTTCTATATTTCTTTTTTCTGTTTCTCTCTTTCTATATCTCTTTTTTCTGTTTCTCTCTTTCTATATCTCTTTTTTCTGTTTCTCTCTTTCTATATCTCTTTTTTCTGTTTCTCTCTTTCTATATTTCTTTTTTCTGTTTCTCTCTTTCTATATCTCTTTTTTTTTGTTTCTCTCTTTCTATATCTCTTTTTTCTGTTTCTCTCTTTCTATATCTCTTTTTTCTGTTTCTCTCTTTCTATATCTCTTTTTTCTGTTTCTCTCTTTCTATATCTCTTTTTTCTGTTTCCGTACATCCCTCTCGCTCTTTTTATCTATATTTTTCTCTCTCTCTTTTTTTTTTGCCATTTTTCTGAATCTCTCTATTTTTGCTCTCTTGTTTTTCTTTTCTTTTTCTCTCTCTAATGTTTCTTCACCTCTCTCTCTTCTCTTCTCTTTTTCTCTTCTTTCCCACCTCTCTTTTCAAAGTGACTTAGGCAAGCATTGGTCTAAAAGTTGAGGCTGTTGTCTACTGTTGTGGTTTCTGTTTTTCAGTCGGACAAATGTAGAAGCTTTCTGGTACCAGTTAGACTTCACTGAAGGTACCAGTTTGTAATAGATCTAAGCTAACAATAACAAAAAGCATGTATAAAAATAGAAAAAGTGTTAACGACCTGAATTCGAACTCATAGCTTAAGCTTTTTCAGGCTTCTCTAGCCAACACGTTAGCCACTCTGCTAGTGAAGAGCTAATGAACACAGAAGATTGTCTAGTTATCTATTGTTTCGATAGTCTCGTCCTATTTTGTCCTGTTGTGTTAACAAAGACAATGTAAATAGGGGGGACAAAATCAGCTTATACCACTTCACTCAAGTACAAATTATTTCCCTTGTTTAAGATACCAAACAAAATAATTAATTACCTAATTGATTTATGCAAAATGAATTTTGTGTTTGTCAGGTTAAAAAAATAATTGTGTGATATTTCAGTTTGATCCGAGATTGGGTGTTGGAGAAATAGCGTGTAAAACGTTTGACCAGATAAACTGACAGAGCGTTGTAAAAATCGTGCGTTCACGTGTGTATGATATTGGACCTGAACATGGTTAATTGGAGGCCATATGCAAAGTGAATTTGTTGGCCCCAAATGAAGTGGAGGCCATAGAATAAGTGAATTAGTTGGCCCCAAATGAAGTGGAGGCCATACGCGAAGTGAATTAGTTTTCCCCAAATGAAGTGGAGGCCATAGAATAAGTGAATTAGTTGGCCCCAAATGAAGTGGAGGCCATAGGCGAAGTGAATTAGTTGGCCCTACCAAATGAAGTTGAGGCCATAGGCGAAGTGAATTAGTTGGCCCTACCAAATGAAGTTGAGGCCATAGGCGAAGTGAATTAGTTGGCCCTACCAAATGAAGTAGAATCATAAATCATAAACATCGCAAAAAAAAAATGTGTGATTGTCCAATGAAGTACAATTTATGAAGCCTCATGCTTTAGAGGCGACTTTAGATTATCACACTACCACCTAGCTTCTTTTTTTGAGGTAACGTCTGTATTTTATAAGAAGCGTGGGAAGCGTGGTCGAGAGGCCAAGTGCGCTTGAACTTGGCTGGGCTTGGCTACCTAGAAGGGGGCTCGAGGCTCGACACGGAAGGCAGCACGGAAAACCAACTCCTAGATACCCCCTCTCCCCCCCCCCCCCCCCACTGGTCCAGAAATGAGATTGGACCAAAAGCGCTCTGAGCATGCTATGAAAGTAGCGCTATATAAGAGCTTTAATAATAATAATAAGATAAGATATTTGTAGATTTCGAAACTGCTAAGAAAATTAAATGTGCCAGAACAACAACAACAACAAAACAACAACAGCGGTAGCTATACTAAACAAAGTCTTTGAGCTCACACTCTTTGCAACAGTGCTACAGGAGTTAAATGGCTTTGGCTGTTTCGGGGGGTCGCTACAGATGCAGTACATGTACTATAACTACTTATAGGTGATACTATTTGGTCGTTGGTTTGCTGTCCTGGACTCAACTGTCTTTTTGGACACACTGTCTCTCGACCGTGAAGGCTCTTGATCACATAACTCAACACAGGTCATACTTGCGGTTATTAGCAGTACTGTCCCTTGTCTGTCGACAGCCCTTGACCCGTTGACCTGTGTGATTGGCCTGATTGTATAAACGACTAATGGATCATCTCATAAAAAATGAAATGAATGCCTGTGGATTTGCTGTGGTCGGAACGATGTCGCCCACACATCAGTTCACCTCGCCTTTTCTCCACGCAGCTGATGTATCCAAAGAAACGGCAAGTGCTGTTACAGTATGGGGTCAGTGGCGTCGCAGGCTCTGTCAGGGTGTAGCATTGAGTGCTGCTAACTGCCTAAGGGTCGCAGGATCCTACTTTTCCTCAGGGTTTACTTCCGAAGCCTTTCTCATGTTTGGGTATTGCTGCAAGGCAGCAGAGGTTTCAATTCAGAGTTTTCCTTCTCCTAGGTGGGTAGCCAGCCAGGGCTAACGAGTCCCTCCTGCTCCATGTTTACTTGTTTAAGCGCCAGTAACTCGCTTTCGCCCTTTTACTATCACTTGATAACAAACACTGTTAGCCCAAGATTGAGTTATGAATGAATTCTCCTTGGCATTGTGGCATGACACGAAGTCTATTGTCTGGTTGCAGTGTGATCTATGTCGATACGGAATGTGAATGGGATGAACTGAAAGCCTACGATGGGAGCAACAGTGACTGTTCTCTGCTGGGCGGTTTCTGTGATAACTATCCACAGACCGTCCAGTCAACCTCCAATACAATGTACCTGACTTTCAACCCTGACGACAGCGGCGTCGGTCGAGGATTCCAGGTGTTGTACTCTGCCAAGTGTCCCACTGTCAGGTGAGTAGTATACTTTTATGCACAAGAAACATGTTATGATTAGAACATACACATATACAGTGACGCAGAAATAAATCTCGTAAACAACTGTTGTAGTGTCGCATAAGTCTCTCAGTGTATTCTTATCTTATACATTACAGACGTTACTTCAAAGAAAAAAAGATAATTACGTCCTAAGAATTTCATGTGTTAATCCAGTCATGCATGTTAATCAATGACTTAAACTCTGCTAAGTCGATGGTTTTCCTGTCTGATTCAGGCAACCCATTCCATTCTCTAGTGGCAAGAGGGAAGAAGGAGAACTTGTACAAATTTGATCTAGCATATGGGACGAGAAATGTGCCTCTCTCTCTCTTTTTCATCTTTCTCTTTTTCTCCCCCGTCTCTTATTCTCTTTCTCTCTTACTTTTTTCTCCCTCTTATTTCCGTCTCTCTTTCTCTTCTTTTTCCACTCTCCCCATCACTCTCTCTTTCTCACTCTTCCACGTCTCTGTTTCTCTGTTTCTCTCCATACATAATTCCTTTAATCTTTTTTTTTCTCCCTCTATATTTCTATGTCTCCTTATCTCTCTTTCTCTCTCTCCCTCTCTCTCTCCCTTTCTCTCTTTCTCTCTTTATGATCTCCCTCGACGATTCTCTAACATATCACGAGCTTCAAAATCAGTTTTCACCAAGATTCGAACTCGACATCTCTCGTTTCTGAAGTCAAGTGCATTACCCCTCACCCACCACGTCCGCCATGTATCCCTAACAAAGAAACATTTCGACTATTGAATTCCATCCATGACTTTTGTTTTGTGACTTTGTTTTGGCTTATAAACGTACGCTAATAATGAGAGTTGGAACCAGCAGACGACAATTGACATTCTGCTGGCATTTTGATGACACTTTGTCTTTGCTTCCAGCCCTCCAGTGACCAACGTCTACCCAAAGATTGGAACCCACCCAAAGATTGGAACCCACCCAAAGATTGGAATCCTCCCAAAGATTGGATCCATTGTTTACAAATTGATAGATTTCAAAAAGTCTTTACTTTTTCACAAGAAATAAATATTTATTCTTGCCGTGCTTGTGCTTCAGATCATATAGTTCCAATAGACTCAGAGAAGTATAACATAGAACTAACATAAATACATTAATAAATAAGATAATGATTCAATTATTTGAAAACGTCTTTGTTATATACGTAACGTCTTAGTACGTCCTCCGTTTAAAGCTCCTGCATGATGACATCGAGCGAGGTTTGAACCCAGGTACATTGATATGACAGTTAGAAGAATATACCACAAAAACAGGCAACCAACACTTGACATCATTCTCATCATTAAACTCCATTTGAGTGAGGGCTTGAGAGGCTTAAATCATCTCTTGCAAAAGCTTTGGACAGAAACCCCTGCTGTCTTGCGTAGTGTATACATGTCGCAATACAGGTCGAGAATTTTTGGTTTCCCAGACCTGTCGAGGCGGAGATCAGCAAGTCTGGGGAAGTCAAACGGAATATAAGGCACGGTTTCTTCTTCTTCCCTGCAGCGGGGGCACCGTGAGTCGAAGATTTACAATAGCCGTGCGAAATATGGGCAAATTAAAACAGTAGCCTGTCCAACGCTATGCTATAATTATCTAGTAGCTTGCTCAGGCCTAGACAACCTTTACTACAGGAAAGCGCGGTCAGGGGGCCTTATGTGCTCCCAGACTCCGCGGACTATTTGAGGCTTGACTCGGGACTTTAGTGGATTAAACCAACATTCAACGTTATGAAGTGTTTACACATATTTTCTCTAATAACATATGAGAGGCCGCCCCATAACTCACATTTGTACGTACTACTTTTTTAACAAGACTACACAGTATTTTAACCGACCCATGAGCATTATCATATCTAATAAATAGTAAGCGTTACTTTAGAAGAGAAATACAATTTCGTCCGATTGGTATCCATGTATCAATCTATCCCTGCATGTTAATCAGTGACTCTGCTAAGACATTGGTTTTCGTGGCTGATTCAGGGAACCTTTGGTATGTTCCTATGGCACTACAGAAAAATAGATATCTTTGTAACTATAAGCATTTCAATTCATAGATTTAGTTTTTTGCTAATTTGCTCGTAAACCGCGGAAACATATCTAGCTTTGCAGCTTCATTCGTGCCAAATTACAATGAACTATATTTTTTTTTATTCGTTCTATCTTAGTTTTCGAAATTTATTTAAATTGTAAAATAGATAAATCATCACTTTTAATTGTAAGATCTAGGTGTTGGTAAAAATCCTTAAGAAAAAAATTGTCTTCATTAGATTTAAATATTGGGTCAAGATAGACAACTTTCAAAGAAAAGGAAAACTTTCGATTGGCTTATTCTAGAATTAAGTCCCTTTCGTTGCTACGCAAAAAGTTTCTGTGACAATGCATTAAAAGGTCAAAACATTGTAACCTTTAGGACAGAGAAAAAAAAAAGGAATGAATGTAAATTTAAAAAGCCCCAGTAAGATAGATGGAGAAATGGATGGATAGATAGATAGATAGATAGATAGATAGATAGATAGATAGATAGATAGATAGATAGATAGATAGATAGATAGTTATAAAAAAGTAATCGTACATATTTTTACTGTGACATTTCACGTCTGGAGAGAAGATCTTTTCCCTTTGCAACTTCTTGTGTGACTAAAGAGGCCAATCCTTGATACACAGCTGCGATCGCAGGTTGGGCATATATAATCACCAGGCGCCGTTGCATTTTCACCTTTCTTTCTGCTTCTGTTGTGTATGACATCTGCAATCCGTGACCCTTCATTTATGCTCTCTCTCTCCATGTGGATTTTCATGTCGCGTTTGCATACATCCGTATACTGTAAAAGTGGGCGACCAGAGGCTCTCCTGCCTTCTATTAGATCGTCATACAGAATGTCCTGATTAAGTCGACCTAAAGGCATTCTGTTTTTACTAGATCTAGCAAAAGTTCATTCCACAATCTTGTAGGTATTCGCAGGAGAGTCGATCACGTGATATAATCACATGACCATTGGTATACATCTAGTTTTTCTAAATCTAAATACAAAGTGGTGATATCTATGTTTCTTCTCGTACTTAACGAGCAGACATGACCCTAGTGAAGGTCAACTTAAGAGAGCTAAGCCATTTGCGGGGTCTCCAGTCAGACACGCAGAATTTCGACACATTTTGGTCTAAGAAATGAAAGGACTATAAAGAAAGGGTCATCCGAAGAAAAAGTTGGATGGACAACATATAAGAATGGACGGGCCTCTCTTGATATCCTGCTGCCCACCGGTAAAAGTGTAGGGATTTTAGTTTCGCGAACCGACGCAGCATCAATACGAGGACAGAAGAGATGCGATAATGGGAAATTATTATAGACATAGTTTAGACATAGTCATGTTAAAAGCATATTTAAGACACATTAGACACATTTAAGACGCTTTTAGTAGATACAATTGACAATGATAAATATTGCTCTTAAAACTTGTAGACTTTGATAGCGAGCCCCATCAAGGGCGGACAGGCTTTGTATGCATTCGGGAACCCCGTGGGCCTGCTACCTAATGGACCGGTCGGGCTACAGATGAATGGGTCACTTGGAATGTAAGTTAGCTTCATAAACGATTTTATAATACGCTCTTAAAGAGGCCCTCGGTCCGTACAGATTTGATAATGTAATGGATCCACGTCTCCCCCATATTTCCCATAATAGTGGATTTAACATATGCCCACATATTGTGTTTCACGTGAACTTTACTCCCTTATGAATAACTAGCAATTTTAAACAATAAATCGATAAGACTTTAAAACACATTCAGCATTTCTTTTATAGTCTTATACAATTCGGGTGTGAACATATTCGGATGAATCTATAACGTAGTCAGGTACTTCTTGTGGTAACGAATATTCCGATGTTAATCGGCAGTGTCGTTTTAGTAAATACATATCTATAATTTCACTATTACCGAAATTGACCTAGATCACTCGCTATAGAAGGCCTCAACACTGGCCTGCAACGTCACTACCTTTGGGTAGTAATAGGCAGCATTTACAGACCACCAAATTCTAGTTTAGAATACATGCAGGAACTATGTAATCAGATTACTACACTTAAAGAGACAAATAAAAATGCAGTTTTTTGGATTATGGGTGACTTCAACCTACCTGATATAAATTGGAAAACACTAACCATAGATAAACACCAAAACCTTAAGGACATAAATGAGCTTTTCATAGAAACTTTACACAACCTAAGTTTAGATCAAATCATTAAAAAGCCAACTAGATTAAACAACACATTAGATCTCTTCTTAACCAACAGACCTGGATTAGTAGTTGATTATGATATTATCCCTGGTCTATCAGACCATGAGATCATAAAAATACACAGTCAGATAAAAGCATTAGCCAATACAAAAACCAAAAGAAAAATCTTACTCTGGAATAAATGTAACCTAACACAACTACACCAAGCTGCATTAAACTTTCAACAAACATTCTTATTAGAAAAAGACATTAACCAACCAGTCGATGACCTCTGGAATTTCATTAAAAACCATCTTAAAAGCATTATAGAAAATCATATACCAACTAAATACACATGAAACAAATTAAATAAATACTGGTTTAATAATAGACTAAAGAAGCTTTGTAAACAGAAGGAAAACCTATATAGAAAATTTAAAGAAACCAAGGCAGAAAGAGTTTACAAAAAGTATATAAAAATTAAACACCTAACCCAAAAAAGTAAGCAGACAGCTGCAGAGTGAATACATAAACAATGTAATATCTAAAGATAAAAAAACAAAAACCTATGGTCATACATTAAGTCTAAGAAAATGGAAACAACAGTCATAGCGCCATTAAAAGATGAACATAACATAATACATAATGATAATGAAACTAAAGCAAACATCCTAAACAAATACTTTGCATCAGCATTCTCAGCCCCAGGAGACAAAGACATAATTCTTAATTTGAACCAAGTAGACAACATAGAAGATTTAGTAGTACAAGAAAATGGAATTCAAAAACTATTAGCCAACACCAAACCAAATAAAGCGTCTGGACCTGATGGTATTCCAGCTAGATTACTCAAAGAACTAAGCTATGAGCTAGCCCCAGTGTTCAAAATACTCTTTCAAGCATCGCTTAACCAGGGCAGAGTACCAAAGGACTGGAAAGAAGCTAATGTCACCCCCCTATTTAAAAAAGGAGAAAAATCTGATCCAGGAAACTACAGACCAGTATCACTTACCAGCATCACATGTAAAATACTAGAACACATAATATGTAGCAATATCATAAACCACTTAGACAAACATAATGTCCTCACCCCATACCAACATGGCTTTAGGAAATATAGATCATGTGAAACACAACTAATAGGACTAATTTTTCAAAAGGTTTAGATAATAGTGAACAAATAGATGCTATCTTACTAGATTTTTCCAAGGCTTTTGACAAAGTTCACCACCATAGTTTGCTTAAAAAATTAAAATATTTCGGCATTAACGGTCCACTGCATCAGTGGATTAAAGATTTTCTGATAGGGAGAGAACAAACTGTAATAATAAATGGCTCTAAATCAACACCAATAACAGTAAACTCAGGTGTACCTCAAGGAACAGTCTTGGGTCCACTACTATTTTTAATTTACATAAATGATTTACCTAATTGCATTAGTTCAGGAACAAAAGTCAGATTATTTGCAGACGATTGCATAATATATAGAACAATAAAAACAAAACAAGACACAGATATTTTACAAAGAGAATTAGATGAATTACAGAAATGGGAATCAAATTGGAGCATGTCTTTCCACACAGAAAAATGTCAGTTGTTAAGAGTAACAAAAAAACTAAAACAAATTAATTCCACTTATCTTATTCATGGCAAACCAGTAACACAGACTAAAAACTCAAAATACCTAGGTGTTATAATAAATGAAAAACTGTCATGGAATCCACATATTGATGAAACTATAAAAAATCCAACAAAGCATTAGGGTTTATTAAAAGAATTTTCTATAAATCAAATAAGAACATAAAACTAAAATGTTATTTAACCTTGATTAGGCCAATAATAGAATATGCATCCACCGTGTGGGACCCCTCAACTCAAGAAAACATTAAGAAACTGGAACAAACACAAAATAGAGCAGTGAGATTCATAACAAACGAATATTCACATTTGACTAGGGTAACACCATTAGTAAAATCACTAAATTTAGAAAGCCTTCAGGACAGAAGACTCAAAAGTAAAGTAGCAATTATACATAAAACACTGAACCATAATCTTCAAATACAAAAACAAAATTTAATAAAATACTCTGAAAGACACAAAAATAAAGGCACATTCCTCGTCCCATATGCTAGGACAAATTTGTACAAATACTCCTTCTTCCCTAGTGCTATTAGAGCATGGAATGGGTTGCCTGAGCTAGCCAGAAAAACCAGTGACTTGGCAGAATTTAAGTCATTGGTTAATATGCATGACTAAATGCATGACGCGTAGGACGTAATCATCTTCTTTTTTGAAGTAACGTCTGTATTATATAAGATAAGATAAGTTAAGACCAAAGGCCCATTGCCACGTCGTACAGACCTGTGACGTGGCAACGAACTATTGGTTTAAACTAACCACAGGTTGTGACGTTTGCAGGTCAGTGTTCAGGGTCCCGGGTTCGAATCCTGGGGAGGACTGAGATTTTTTTTATTTCGGGATATTTAGGGCGCCTCTGAGTCCACCCAGCTCTAACGGGTACCTGACATTAGTTGGGGAAAAGTAAAGGTCGTTGTGCTGGCCACATGGCACCCTCGTTAACCGTAGACCACAGAAAAAGATGACCTTTACATTGTCTGCCCTATAGATAGCAAGGTCTGATAGTGAAAACTTATAAATATAGGCCTACACAGGTTTCATCTTTGATATAGATATGTGTAGAAACCCAAGTTATTATTTCAACAAGATCTACCTCTCTCTAGAAATGCACTTCTTTCTGTCACACATCTTTCCTTTTCTACTTTCTGCCACTAGTCATTAACTTCAACTACGAAAGACAACCTCGTGATTTCATCAGATTCCATTCCACAAAGAAACTGTCCGCCCACCTCGACTAAATGTTGCATTAGAAATACTCACATACACCCCTTAACACAGGCAGAATGAGACTTCAATACTGTAATAACTTATGTGAGACGACTCAACGAGACAAGGATGTTTATTCACAGGACATCACAAATACAACATTTTCCTTTAGCACAGTCTCTTCACTTCGGCTCTAGACTTGGGCGGAAATCGTTCTTCTTCCAAATGTAAACATCCTTCCTAGTCTGGTTTCTAGAAGTGCGCACCTTCTGCACTATCTTCTTTTCTAGCAAAAATTTATAGCTAGCCACAAGTGTTGGTAGTCACTATTTTTTGTTGCCGGCAAGTCTTCTTTAGCGACATTACACTGTCCGTCACGGTCTTTGTTTGCGGAAATTCTGTCTTCGCACAATTTTTGTTAACATTCTCAGGTTGCGACTGGCAGGCTTATGTAAGAGAAACTTTGACCTAGATTTCAAGCAAATATTGCAATCTGCATCCTCTTTAAACACTGTGCCCATCTTTATTTAATTAAAACAATTTTTTTCATCTCGTTCGTAATAATTTTCATGTTTCAGGACTCATGAACCTTGGCAAGTTATTTCCCTTTTAAAGTGAAAATATAGGTTAGTCGTGCAATGTAATCTATAAACCGATTTTGTTTTAAACCTTCAAAACTCAATTTTTTTTTCTTTTTTCACCTTTTCAATGTAGAAACAATACAGTTTTTTTTTTTTTAAGTCTTCAAACTTGGTGAAAAATTAACAGCTGTTTTCAAGGTCCTTGACATAGATAGTCCTATCTACATACGCCAAATAATTGTGTATAATGAACTTTGCTAAGTAAGTTATATTTTAATTTATACCATTCCATTCTGAGACGTTCTCTTAATGCACTAATTAACCAGAATCAGGGCCGGATCTACAGTAGTGCAAACAGTGCAGTCGCCCAGAGACTCACCCTCAAAAGGGGGACTCCACAAACTAAAAAAAAAACAAACACAAAATTAAATGAAATGAATAAATGTTTGTCATTATTTATTAATGCATTGTCTTTAAGTCCAAAAATTAAGGATGGCCATGTAAATCCATTTGCGACCAGCATATTTCTTTTTACAATAGGCCTACCTCTATTCAAAACACAACTGGACACTGATCTGAAAAACAGCTCTAGCGATTTTCCTGTAAATTCAAACAGTTGCCAGATAGCTCGTTGGCCACACGGTGAAAACTATCATTTTTCAAGTTAAAAATTAGATAATTTAAATTTGGCTCTAAATTGGAATAAAAAAAACAAACGGCGAAGTCAACCGTGATGTACCGATAACTGAGTTGTTTATTACATTTAAAGGCACTTTCAGTTTATTGATAATCTTTTTTAAAATGTTTTCGTAAATCCAATAAAGATTACGTCTAGATTCTGGATCTTGAAGTGGATCTTAAGAGTTCTAAATTAGAAGTCTAGATCTAGTCTATATAGGTAATAAAAGTACCAATAAGTAATTACTAAATTAGACATTGTCCGCCGGGTAGCAGTGTTTGTGCAAAGAGCTGACTGTATGTAAATATTATACATTGAAGTGATGTGTGCGAATGTTGATAAATTAATTTTTGTTTTATTTATATTTTTGTTGTTGTATAATGGGTGTATTGTCTTTAAAAAAATTTTAAAAAGTTTCTTTTTATTCAAAAAGGATTTTTTTTTTATTTCTTCTGTTACGTACATGAAATATGGCGAAGAATATAATTTTGAAAATATTTTTTCGGCATATAATTTTTGCTTCTGAAATGAATATTTCCAAGTGACCTAGTTCAAACCTCCTGCAGGACAGAAGGGATAGAAGAAGACAGATTTGAATCCGGAACCATGGTTACAACACTTCATAGCTCATACCACACGGCCAAGCAGTGTGTAAGTTTCGGACTTCACTGCAGAAATTCTTTAGATCTTTAGTCCAAAGCTCTGTTAGTCGGCAGGAGATGGAAGCGGCCAGTGTTAAGACTTGGGATCATCATTATGACAGCCATTTCACATTTCCAGGCATCTAGCCAATAATTTATGGTTCTAGTGAGCGGGTTTTGACTTAAGTCTTCTTACGATTGAATAAATATATGCAAAATTCGTAAAGCTAATACGCACTATTAATCCAAATTATAAGATTTGTTAACCTAAAATAATTTTACACAGGAAACCCACTGCAGAGCACAAACGTGCGTGTTATGTGTTCGATTAGTTTTCATAACCCAAATTAGGACAATGATATTGATTTGTTGATATTTGTATATTTTGTGTAATGTCGTGACAATGTGTTAACGACATTGATTTTGTAGATTGTTATCATAATATACATGTCACTCGACGCATTGTCCATTGGCCTCCTTCAGTCGTAGAACGACTATGGTTCATCTCGAACACTTTTTCATGTGGCTGTGGAGCCCTATTTTTGGAGAGACCCTCCCGTCCACATATATTGCAGGTCAATGTGGCTTTCGCTTTGTTGATACCTTTAGTTGCTCCAAAGGACAACTCAGATCAAGATGGGGTTCAAACTCAAGCCACTTTGATAGCTATGCATTATACACCACTCGGCCACACATCCCACAATTTTTTTTAGTTTGCTGATAAATTTCGCCACAGTACCCTACGTGGTTAGGTGCATGGGTTCCGGTCATCTCAGGAACAGAAATCGCAAACATTTTGAATTAATTATATATTTTTTTGCCAGAACAGCAAGCTTTGCCTTATCAAACTCTAAAAAAAAAAATCTTATCATCTATCAAGGCTGAACAAAAAAAAAACAACAAATAAATAAATAACAACAAATCGACTTGTATTTTATATTGTAAGATTATCTCCATTTAACCTTGGACATTTCTATAAATACATTCAAGTTTAATTGAAATGTACTGAATTCTCAGGTTTTGCAATCCTCAGGTTTCTCTCAAGTCTCTCTCAGGTAAGCTCAGTTTTACCTCTGGAATTTCTGTAAGGCTAGGTGAAAACTTTCTTACTTAATAATACTTTTGATTCTTCAGAAAGTCTTAACTTGAGTTTTTTTTTTTAAAGTAGGTGTGTGCCCCTCCCTTGGAAGGAGGGGATGACATACTGAGGAGAAGGAGGGTCTCATTTTACCAGCACTAAATAACCTGTAATATTTTCATTCATAGTACGAACTTGTATTTCAGTATTAATCAAAAAGTCACGAAATTCTCATTTATGTTTGCGAAAAAATAAATTAAATTAAGTGGCATCGTTTTATCCTTTACGAAGGGACCTTTGTCCAGATTTTGATCTAAATTGCTTCAAAATATATTGAATTCAATTTGTTTTCGGCTGAAGAATGTATGTGAATACGTATTCTCTAATACGATTCTAGACTTGGCCCGTCTTTCTTATCTAGGAAATTTATTATGCTGACTTAAAAAGATTGGGTTTATTATGATAGTTAAAGTTAATAGTTCTAAGATTCAGTTTATTATGATAGTTTTAATTCATAATTCTAAAATGATGACTCAATAAGAGTCGGTTTTAATTCATAGTCATGAAAGGAAGACTCAAAAATATTCGGTTCACTATGATAGGTTTAATTAATGTTCTAAAATGCTGATTGCTTGTCTGAATTTTTTTTTCAGAACCACCTACTAACTCAACATGAAGCTTTTTTTCTTCTTGGCTCTTCTCATTGCTTGCTACTCTGTTAGCAATGGTAAGTATCATCTTCTATCCAGTTCTTATCATATTAAGTTTGTCAGACTTGCTTTTCTTATTGTATGAATGCATTTGAATGTAGTGGATAGCTGTCCCTGAATGAGTTTATATTAAATAATTTAATTAGACACATGCATATATTTAAAAGTTTAAAACAAATCATGAGTGTGTTGCTCTTGGTCAGTCTTTCCCAAACTACGTTCCGCACGACGAACTGGATTGATAATTGGCAGACAGGCTTGGTTACGGCTTAGCCACCAAATAAGGGGGATAGAGATTGAGTCCCAACTCAAATAGAGTCGTGTTTCCTGGGCGGAAACTTATTTCCCGGATATACCCCCTCCCACAACTGGTCCACAAAGGATATTGGACCATAGTAATAGGCCTATCTTATCTTATCTTATATAATACAGACGTTACTTCAAAAAAGAAGATGATTACGTCCTACGCGTCATGCATTTAGTCACGTGTGTTGCCCCAATTATTACGTATACGTCACATGCAAGTCCGCACAGCTGCTCGACTTTTAAAGACGCTCGTTAAAGAACTGGATAACTTTTTAGTAAACCTTAAAAAAGCATGTATTTATTGGGGAAAAATGGTTGTCGAGTCTTCTAAGCTTCTCTATTGTCACTCCTAGCGTCTCTAAACATGGCGTATTTCCTCTCTCATTCTATCTACTCTTTTGGTCTCGACACGAATCAAATGTGTATCCTAACAAAGTTTTCTTTAGCAAATGTAGAAAAGAATTTAATCTTTAGTTCTTCATTGTCACGGGAAAATGTTGATATATCAACTTCACTATCAACGCGGAGCTGATCTAGATTCTCTTATTTGAAACAAAGATCAACTGTTAAAGAATTTCTTATCGAGTTCGTGGTCGAGAGGCTAAGTACGCTTGAACTTGGCTTGGCTACCAATGAAGGGGGCTAGAGGTTGAAAACCCGAGAAGGTTTGTGTTTACTGAGCGCCTCAAGGCAGCACGGAAAACCTTCTCCTAGATACCCCTTCCTCCCACTGGTCCACAACTGAGATTGGACCATACCGCTGTGAGCATGCAACAAGCTTGAAAGTAGCGCTATATAAAAGCTAAAATTAATGTGATTTATTTAGGTATTAATGACAATGAGATATTTTAACTGTGTTAGAAGCTAAAGACGAATCAAGCCACTTAGAGAGGGAAGTACATGGTGAAGGTCCGGGTGATGGCGTTTTATGCTGTTAGTAATATTTCTCAGTGGAAACTGTTAAGGGAGACTACGATGAATTTTGTTTCCCTTTAACGAAACTCGACCCTGGCTGCGCCAGAGAATGAATACTCCTTCTTTTCTAACATAATAATAATAACAATAGTAACAATCTCGTTATCCCTGAGGAAATTTGTTATACAAGCGTGCATTTCTCATAACAATACATTATAAGATGTTATTTTATTATGTGAATTATGCGATAGCTTAAAAAATATACATTCAGACATTTGTATAGTTGTGCCTTAACTAATTCAACTATTGTCTCAATCTACCACACTTTGTTGTTGAAAATCGTGATAAGCCTGTTGTCTGACCCTGTAGGAGTGCTCATTAAACGCAAGTACCACAGACCGTTACAATTATTTGATATACTTTTGTTATTACAGCTGCCGAATGTCTTCATGGTCCAGTTTGCCATAACCATGAGCTGACCTCATTCCAAAACGGACAGGTAATGATCTAGTATAGGTGCTATCTTTTGAATGACACGGGGTGGGCGAGTTATCACACATTAGCGTGTTAAAGTTTTTGCTTTTAAATCTAGTGAGTTGTGCAATTTATGTAGATTAATAACCAAGTTGCAAAGATAATTACTTATGACATTGTCGAAGTTTACTTATAACTAGATGTAGAGGTACATTAAGATGTAGGCTCGAAATTAAAGATGAAAATTTGTTACAATCATATAGTTAACTTCATTGTTATAAAACAGGTCAGAGATAGATTCATATTTTCTGATTTTTTTTCTCTCCTTATCAACTTTCAAGATCTATTGTTGTCAAAGTGGATACCACAGCATCAACGCCGGAGTTCAAGATGTGGACGGATTCTCTGTAGTACACTGCAGCTGTCACTAGACTGTCAATTAATATTTTAGAATGCGAGACGAATTTAGGACGTAACTGTTGGGGGTTGTTCATATGTAGACGATTTCGCCAATAAAGTTTTTTTTTCTTTTTAAAATTTGTTAGAATTGTGTTTTTTGAATCACGAATATATGTCTTTAAGTTGTGTGTGCTTTCCTTTATAATTTGAAAAGATGAATTTTATATACGAAAAAAAAAATTAAGACGATGAAGAATGAATTTTTTATGGATAAAACCTAAACAAATAATAAAATCAATAATTTATTTTATTTTTATAAATGAGGAGGACGGCCAGGGGGAGAGAATTAACAAATTTTTGAAAGTTTATAAGGAAAAGATTATGAAAGACAATGGAAGAAATCAGGAGGAATAACTCTGAAAGTGAAATGAAGCAGACGGTGAGAATCAAATAATTATTAATAAATTTCAAAAATCAATGTACATGTGATGATATGCAGAGAAGCTATTGTGACCAACAACCACTACAATTTAGAGGCAGACATTTAAGTATCTTGATATGAATTGCAAAGTGTCACTCATTAACAATGTTCCGGAACCACAATCCTTATATTTATATTTAACGCAATTAACAAATTTCCACTTCGTAGTTGCTATGTTTAAATAAAAAGCTTCAGTTCGAATTTTTTAAAAAATGATACCAAATTGGTTCATTATATCTACATTTTTGTAACTCTAACAGACCCCAGAAAGTTCCTGATAATATAGGCTGGAGGTCCTCGGTCTTGGGTTCTTAACTCTTTCTCTCCCAACTGACGATACCAACGTTTATTCCACCAGAATGTGGTAAATAATTACGGAGAGAAAGAGTTAAGGAAAAGAAATGTTGCAAAAAAAATAAATTTGGAACCACTGATAAACTACTCAGAATAAGATGACAACAACAATCTCCATTTACACTGGGAAAGTCAAACCCTGATAGCCAGGGTCAGAAATCCGGACGATCAATGCGGAGCGAGTCTCACTCGAAGAAGCAGCCACTAATTGCAGAGTCGCACTTTATAAATAGCAGCCTCAGAGATTGGATAAGACCTTGGCCTCTTTTGTTCATACTTTTTTTTTTTTTGAGTTAATCAACTTTTTTTTTCTTTTTTTTTTGAGTTAATCAACTTTTTTTTTCATGTTGTTAAAAACAAACTCGGTGGTAAAATTTTATGTGTAAGAAAAATCAAAAACGAATGTTTTATTTAAAAAAATTGCATCAAATTTATGAGAACAAAATGGAAATAGTGTTACGTTCACATAAAAACACCTTTCTTAAAACTAAAATCTGGAAAATTAGTTCATTAGGTGCACAACCCTTTCATCCTCTCCACATTAAATACATTGCAGTATTACTTATTTCTTAAACAAAATTTCCAAATAATGCTTTCATCTCTAGTGGGAAAAACAAATAAAAAAATTATCTTTTCCTTTGGTATCAGCTGTTTAAACTTATCGGCACAATGGTTTAAGTGTTTGAAGTTTGAATCATTGGGCCCTTTCTATAAACAATGTCCCACATATAAAAGAATATTTAAAAAAATTAAAACCAAGTGTCTCATGACAATGGTTCAGCATTGTCTTTGTTATACATTATTGTTCATTGAGTTGTTGTTGTTTTTTTTAAATGGCGATTTTCTAGCACACTGATTGTTTGTAACCTTGTTTGTAAAAATGTTTCACAAGTTTCGGATGTTCCTTCAGAGTTAAAGATAATTTACTTCCTAGTCCAAACCTTCCGCAGGACGACCGCGGATGGCAGCGGGCATTGAGAAGTCCGAATGACAGTCCAGCGCGCAAACCACACGCCCAGGCAGCCTAGAAGCTTGATAATTTAAAAAAAATCATCAAGGATACATTTTTGTAGTCCCTCGCTACGTGGCCTATATTTATATTTTGCTCTTATCTGGTCTTGCTGCTCTAAGACTTAAAAAAAAAAAAAAAAAATTAAAATGTCAAGGTCTTGATTAGAAATCGAAGTCATGATTCTTGCCGACTTATCTTGTGATGGGGTGAACTCGTCGTCTGCATTGGCCTTCATGTGGATCTGCTGCTGCGAGAATAATTTTAGAGTGATCTCCCTTACACTTACAAATTATGGAACACTGCATTCTTGCAAGCGGATTCAATTTAGATAAAACAATATTAATGAAAAAAAAAAAGAGCTTGAATACTACAAGCTTGTTGTGAACCCTTAAACCATATTTTCATTACTTTTAAAACGCTAACTAAAAACAATAAATGGCTATTTAGTTTTTACGCCATTGCTGTGACACTAATTCGAAATCCTGTTTGACAGAAAGAAAAGTAATCACCTCTATATTTATTTGGTTGTAGAAAGATGGCAAAGAGGCACGTGATAAGAAAGCACCTTGGTCGTCTGGTATACGCTCTCGATTGTCATCTCGATGTTCTTGGATTTAAACCTTGTTCGCTGCTATCCCACATCGTGCTGCGAGAGATTTGTACTAGGACGCGATAATCTGCCTGTCTGTAGGAACATCCAAAACATTTACCACAAAATTACTGAGACTACTACTAGCTACTAGGCCTGTATGAAATTTATGAAAAATGTGCCATATTGAAACTTTATTTACAAGAATCCCTATTGCAAATTCTTCCTCAGGTCAAAAATCAATTAGAAAAAAAAACAGCCTGGGCAGACAAAAATCTCGAAAATGGTTCTAACGATTTTCCTAGACATTTGACAGGTTAAGTAAAATTTTTAGAAAAAAAAAATACTAGCTAATTGACCACACAGGGAAGACTCTGGTTTGGCCGTTATTTTCAAAATATTATCTTCTAAAATTTGATTTGGTCTGTAGGTCTATACAATCTTATCTTGAACACACATGCTCATTTTTTGGTTAAAGCATGATGAAAGAGAGAAATAAAAAAAAAAATAGACATCCAGGAACATTTTGCGCACCGCCTTCCAAGTGTTGACCTATAGGCCTATCACCAAACTTGAATCTTCTAGTTTAATCCAGTATGCTAGTCTAAACTGTCATTTAATGTTGCCATGTCTTGATGTATATCACCAAACTAGAATTGTATATACTGTGAGAAGATTTACACATGCTCGTAAACCAGAATTTTTTTAGGAGGCTGGGGGCAAAGAAACAATGTTCTATCAACTTTGTCTGTCTGTCTGGTAAAATGTTCTCTTTCCAAAGCTTATATCAACTTTGTCTGTCTGTCTGGTAAAATGTTCTCTTTCCAAAGCTTATATCAACTTTGTCTGTCTGTCTGGTAAAATGTTCTGTTTCCAAAGCTTATATCAACTTTGTCTGTCTGGTAAAATGTTCTCTTTCCAAAGCTTATATCAACTTTGCCTGTCTGTCTGGTAAAATGCTCTCTTTACAAAGCTTATATCAACTTCGTCTGTCTGTCTGGTAACACGTTTGTACACGTTATATCTCCCACACCCCATCTCAGATCAAGTCGAAATTTTGCATAATCATTTTTAGCACCTGACAACCCATGAATAAAAAATAATTAGCCTATTAGTAAGTTAGGTATTGGTAAAAAATTATTTTCTTTGGTGTCAAAAAAGGGAAAGAAATTGTAATTGACAGATGTGGTAGCATACGTTGATTACTTCCCTTGGTGAGGCTTAAGCACTGAGTAAAACCTTTATTACGCGTTTAAAAAGCGATCACGGTAACATTTACACAGATACTCCCGATTAGTCCATTTTTCTAACTTATCCTGTAAAGTGATAGGATCATAGCTAATTGAGAAAGCTAAAAGCTTGAGATTGCGCTAAAACAAAAACAATTTCTAAACGCACAATTAGTCTAGATCTATATACAAATTTAATTACATGACTTATCCAAACTTTTAAATACAATTACACATCATAAGGGATTTTTTTTAAAAATATTTCTGATGTGTGTCTTATTTTTAAACTTTTCTTTTTCGTTACTAATATTCTCAACATGTTACTTAGTATTGCTTTCTGAAATACACATAGAAACATAAGAATATTAATTTAAAGAAGCAAATAGTTAATCACAAGACAATAAAAGACTCCTGTATACAAATAATAAAAACATTTATTGATAAAACCCTTAGCAGTTGCGGCCTATCCACTTCCTCCCTTGTGTGTCGTCAGATTCCGTCTAGTGACAAATGCAATGCACCACATTGAACCCGTCAATGTCTTGCACGGAAGTGTCAATGTTATGGTATCCACTCTGGCAGCAGTAGATCTTCGAAGATATGAAATAGTATAATTATTTTCATTTTTTTTTAAACTTTGCACAATTATTTATTGTATCTAATAAAACATGCACCGAAAATGAATAAAGGAAATACATTTAATTGATAGATTTGGCTATAAATGTAACGTTGTTTCTCTTATGTAAGTTTTTAAAATATTTAAAATATTTTAATAATATTTTCTTTGTTTCTCTGTTAGTTCTAGCAATCTGGTGCCTGAGCTGGGCTTTAAAGCGTTGGGGGCGGAGTCGAGTGGCTGTTTTAACTTTGGTCACCTGGAGAAAAGCGAATTATTTTTTATTTGACGAACCTTGCACTTACGAGTGTGTACGATCCCTAGCCGACACCCGATTTTTTGGCACTTCGGTACGACAGTTGGGATGCTTCCGACAAAAGGCCGTGAGCTCTATAGGCAGTTCAGTAGACCAGACCGAAAGGATGCGTGGTGGCAACTTTATCTTTTGGAACAGGCTTTCCTAGCTCAGTTCCTAATCGGTCGCTGTCCAAAAGGTACTTACTTCGGGCGGTTCAAGGAGAATTGCGACACCTGGTAGAGGACGTAGAAACAGCAGACTATATTCTGTACGAATGTCGCGTTCTGCATAAGAAGATCCAAAAACGGATTTGAGAGATAACTGGTTCGTGTGCGGCATTAAGGATATCCTTGTACGGCAAGGCGACCTTTAAACTCACTGCCCGCTTCCTTTTACTTGCTTTTAGGGAGTAATTCTCAGCATGGTTCGTTACTAATGGGGTTTCTGATTCGGTCTTTAACTCTTTCTCTCCTAACCGACGATACCAACGTTGATTCGACCAGAATGTGGTAAATAAATACGGAGAGAGAGAAAGAGTTAAAGCGTTTACGGAGGTGGAGCCTGAACTTTCAAGAAGAGAGACAACTCGCTAATTAATAGTACCATGTTAGTCTATTACCTGTCCGTTTTCGAATGAGGTCAGCCCGTGGTTATTGCAAACTGGACCGTATAGACATTCAGCAGCTGTAACAGAAATTACATCTTAGTAATATATGTGCTATAGCTTATAGATAAAGTATTTAAATAGCGATCCTACAAAGCCTGACAACAGGCTGATCAGAATAGAGAATAGCAGAATACAGCAAGAAGAAACATGGTGTGAGTTGATCATAACAAAAGTATCGATATTAATTGATGAGAAGCGTACGGCAGTGCTAATTAGCATGAATACCGTACATCAACAACAATGGCATTCTCTCATGACCACCCCTGATCTTTAGTTTGAGCATACTAATTATTGAACTCGATATTCAAAACAAAACAAAATGACAAGTAGATTTATACAGATAGGGCCCCTTCTGTCTCGGAAGGCAATGGATGCGCCCAGATGAGTCCCTGGCTTTTGTATTGAGACGGGGCAGAATCTGGTGTGACTGATCAAGCCAATTCTGGAGCGGCAGAGTTTGCCACAATTCGTGCATGTGTATATATCTGTCCTAGAGCTAGCAGACAGGGTAGCTTTCTTTTCAAATTATTTAAATATGAGATTTTTTTCTCGTAAATTATAGATAAACAGTTGATTTTTTAGAATACACAACTAATAATTAAGCGCTGATATACAAATAGTATTTATATTCATCTGTTTTATAATTACGTCGTTTCTATAAGTTAAATTGGAGGCAATATTTTTGGTTTATACTTTTGGGTAATACTTAAGACACATATTCTATTTAGCCTTATGTACAAACAAAAAAAAACCATTAAATAACTATGATAACTATGGTATGGTATGACCTCCTTTAGTCGTGAAACTACTGTAGATCATCTCACTGACATAAGATGAATGCCTGGGAATTAGCTGTGGTCGGAACGATATCGCCCACACAGCAGTCCCCCTCCCCCTCTATCTGGGCGTGTAGGCTGCCTGTTTCATTGGATACATCAGCTGAATAATTCAATTTTAATGAAACTTATAATAGGTAAACATGATAAGAACTGTAACTAAGATAATATTTACCGTTGCTAACAGAGTAGCAAGCTATGAGGAGGGCGAAGAAGAAAAAGAGCTTCATGTTATATGTGGAGTTTCTGAAAATAAAAAACAATAAAGATAAGCTATCAGATTTTTTTGAATGATTATTAGAACTATCATAATAATGCGAATGTCTTTGAGTCCGAGGTTGAGAGAAGAGTGAAGTGTGTCACGTGACTATGCAGACACGGATGTAAGCAAAAGTACATTAACTTTTTGAATTCCTTGTAGACTGCCCTAACTCGAGTCAGACTAACACTAACTCTTGAAACCCTTGTCCAAAGAAATTATTTCGATCTATCGCCATTAGGAACAGAGCGGCTCTGCCTCGAGTCTTCAGCCAGAGATTGAATTATTTCCGTAAATACAGACGAGGTCGCCATTACCAGCTCGGCGTCCTTAACTACATCGTGTTCGGAGTGGCCAGGGAATGGTAAAATGTGGTTTGTTTTTATTTATTTATTAGTTTTTATAGTTATTATTTCAGTAGTTCGCGGAAAACCTAATCAGGCCTCGGGGAACACTAGGGTTCCGCGGAACACAGCTTGGGAATTAGGAAACACTGTGTTGCTGACTGTAAGTCAGCAACAACACATTAGTCAGGGTTTTTTTTAAAGACCAAACTTAAAAAAAAAATCAGCTAAACAAAATCCAATCTGGTATGTTGTGCTACCTTTATCTAAATGATGACCCCGACTGTATTTACGGAAGTATCACAAGATTGTCACATAAACTCGGCACATATTGATGAAACTATAAAAAAAATCAAACAAAGCATTAGGGTTTATTAAAAGAAATTTCTATAAATCAAATAAGAACATAAAACTAAAATGTTATTTAACCTTGGTTAGGCCAATAATAGAATATGCATCCACCGTTTGGGACCCCTCAACTCAAGAAAACATTAAGAAACTGGAACAAACACAAAATAGAGCAGTGAGATTCATAACAAACGAATATTCACATTTGACTAGAGTAACACCATTAGTAAAATCACTAAATTTAGGAAGCCTTCAGGACAGAAGACTCAAAAGTAAAGTAGCAATTATACATAAAACACTGAACCATAATCTTCAAATACAAAAACAAAATCTAATAAAATACTCTGAAAGACACAAAAATAAAGGCACATTCCTCGTCCCATATGCTAGGACAAATTTGTACAAATACTCCTTCTTCCCTAGTGCTATTAGAGCATGGAATGGGTTGCCTGAGCTAGCCAGAAAAACCAGTGACTTGGCAGAATTTAAGTCATTGGTTAATATGCATGACTAAATGCATGACGCGTAGGACGTAATCATCTTCTTTTTTGAAGTAACGTCTGTATTATATAAGATAAGATAAGATAAACTAGATGATTAATAAATATCGCGAGCCCAACTTATGATTTATATGCTATACCAGTATGGCAGTATCCTGCCATTCTAAACTACTCCTCTAGGATATTGGCAAATTCAAGAAAATGGATCAAAAATGTAGAGGAATAGGCGTTATGTTGTTATTGGAAATAAAATTATTCCGTATCTCGGGCCTTATACAGGCAAAAACCAAAAGGCAGGCGACCCAAAGGCAGACCCCGAATGCGATGGATAGATGATTATTTGGAAGCAGATCAGCAACAGCTTAGGGTTAGGGCGTGGAGACGAAAGGCCCAGGAGAGATCTGAATGGAAGGATGTGTTAAAGCAGGCCAGAGCCCTCCATGGGCTGTAGTGCCACTGGGATGGGATGGATCTCGGGCCTAGACTTCTAAGTAAGCCTACTTTTTGGTACTTTCTCCATGGCGATGCAAAAGACCGGCATTAGGGCTCTACATTATAAAAAAAAAACTATTTCTTTTCTGATCAGTCTAGATTTACTAGTGAATTAATTAAAATTGTTACATTATCTTAAAGTAGGTCTATTTATACATTCAGACTTACCAGCCGATACAAGCCCAAATAATGAAATAAAATTTGATCCTTTTTTAATCTATTTATAGAAGTCCATAATCAATTGCAGTTAATCTTTAAAAAAAAAAATATGAAAGGGTCAAATATTTTTTTTCTTTACACATGCTTAAAGCAGGATAAAAAATCTTAGATAAGGACAATCGAAAATGGTGGCGATTTTGTCACAAGAAGCACATAGGTTTAACATCGTAGGGAAATATCAGGAATCATCTCCTAACATCAATGTCAAATGGCGTGCTTTGTGTACACATAATAATAATAAGGCTTGTCTTCGAGTCCGAAGATTAATGAGGAATACAGTATATCCCGTGGCTGCGCAGCCCCAGCTGTGACCTGCATATTTTGTCACATCCAGTACAAGCATAACCATTGTCGGCAGGTGGTCGATTTAGATTTTCTTTTCGTCGTCTGTGTTTGTCCTCGGCAGCAGATTTTCTTTTGGTCTCAAATGTGTATCCCGCGGCCTTCGTGAGTGACCTCCAGCTGTCTCGTTCCGACGCCGCATGCAGCCATAGAGGATAGAGTAGGGGCAAGTGCTTTACGCCGCACATAGTCTTATATAAAGAGTAGCGCCGACGCTTCTACAAGCTACTTTTAATAAATACTTGATAATGTTATGGTGGCCTAGAGTACGTAGCTTCAGTCAGTGTGAATTTGTAGATAATTATATGCATTGTGGCAAAATATGTAGGTCACAGCAGGGGCTGCGTAGCTACGGGAAACACTGCGTTCCTCATTGATCTTCGGACTTGAAGACAAGCCATATTATTATTATTAATATTATATACGATGTAGTTGCTGATGAGAGGAGAATGCTATATTGCTGGAGTATGTAAACACTTGGTCTACTACATATGCCTTCAGTTACATATGGACGTAAAGCTAATTAGCCATACAACATCAGCAGGGCCGGATTTAAGTACAGGCTAAATAATCTATGCAGGCTTGGTGGCTGAATGTTGAAGCACTTGGCTTCTGAACCGAGGTCTTGGGTTCGAATCCTGGTGAAGACTTATTTTTAATTCCGGAATCTTTGGACGCCTCTGAGTCCACCAAGGTCTAATGGGTACCTGGCATAAGTTAAGGAAAGGTAAAAGCGGTTGGTCGTTGTGCTGGCCACGTGACACCTTCGTTAACCGTAGGCCACAGAAACAGATGACCTTTACATCAACTGCCCTATAGATCGCAAGGTCTGAAAGGGAAACTTTTACCTTACTACAATAAGCTAAAGGATTTAAAAATAGTCCTAAATCTCAAAAAAATGTATGGCCTTTTCAGAAAAGATAAGATAATTTTTATTGATACTATGAAATTGAAATTCAGTTTGATTACAATTGACAACCTCAGCGTAACTGTTGTACAATAACAGTATAGATGCAAATTTCGAACAACATTCACACACAAAACACATACACACTCACAACCAGCGTTTTATGAATTTGACTTCTATGTACTTCTCGATGACGACAGATGATCTTGTAACACTCTGACCGAAAGTGGGATAAAGGAGTTTTTAAATCTTTCTGTTTTAGTCCTAATGGAAAGGAGACGACCACTTCTTTCAGATCTGATGTAACAGTGGTTTAATGGGTGCAGGTTGTCTTTGAGAATAGAGAGTGTTTTGGAAAGGCATCTTTCATGAAAAAGCTCTTTAAGAGATGGTAGCTGTGTTCGACTGATATACGATGATTTTTTTTTAATTAGTCTATTTAGTCTAAGTCTTTGTGCTAGTGAAGTATTACCATACCAGCAGGTGATGGCAAAGTTAATTAGACTGCTGATGGTTGCTGTATAGAAAAGTTTAATTATTGTTTTGTCGGTGTTAAATTTTCTTAGCTTTCTGAGATAGAAGAGTCGTTGTGTGAATTTTTGTGTAAAGGTTTTGACAGTGTTCACTCTATTTCAGTTTGATGTTGATGGTTCAAGTATAAATACGCACTGATTGCATCAGCGTACCCTTTAAAGGACTACTGCTTTTTGCCTGTACTGCTGCTAGGCTGTGCCTCTATTCGAAGTCCACACTCCATGGTTCTAGTGTCAGCGTGGAGGAATGTATTTGTTTCGCGTTATTACATCGCTAACGTGGCCACATTTTTATATGCTTGTGAGTCATGGACGCGGACTGCTGAGCTAGAGAGGAGGATCCTAGCAATGGAATTGATATGCTACAGAAGGATCCTAGGTATCACATTTAAACCAAGAGATTAGAGACAGGGTTACTGCAGCGATTTCACCCCATGATGACCTGCTAACCTTTATCTATCACTAAGTCTGTTTGACCGTTGGGGCACCCAGCAGGATTTGTCGACCTCTTTCGCCATTCCTCCCTGTCTTTTGCCTTAGTTAGAACCTCTTTCAATGGCAGGCCCGTCCATGCTTTTATGTTTTCCTCCCATCGCTTTCTCTGTCTGCCTCTTCTTCTTTTTCCTGGTACTGTTCCCTAAAGGAAGGTCTTTGCCAGCCCCGGTAGTTTTTTCATTTGCTCAACATCTTATAAAGGGAAACACCCTCTACAGTATTGAACATTAATAGTTGTAAGTGCGGAGTTCTTTCCCTTTAAAAACCTCTAATTTTTTTTAATTTTTTTTTTAAAGATTCCTAAAACTATTTTGCTAGTTTCTTTACTAAATGTGTGCTCAGCCATCTGCTACACACTTAGAAGTTCCGTGTTCCTGCCCTTATCTCAAGAAGAAGTCCGTCGCACAGATAATTAACTCAAGAACAAACAAAAAAATGACTTTTATGGATTCAATTTGGAACGCCTTCTTCCGAAAAATTTGATAATGTATTTTTATCTACAAGATCTGGGTCAAAAGAACCAAAATTAAATTTTTTAAAAATCTGTTAAAGCTGCAAAACACATTCATTAGGACCTAGTGACACTGACAGGTAAGACATTTTTTGATAACACACTTTTAAGTTTGGCGCGGTGGTTGAGTGATTAAGAGCGTGACCTCCGATCATGGGGTCCTGTGGGTTCGAATCTTGGTGAAGACATGGATTGTTTAGAGTGCCTCTGAGTCCACCCAACTCTAATGGGTACCTGACTTAAGTTGGGGAAAGCAAATGCTGGCCACATGGCACCCTGCTCTTAACCGTTGGCCAAAGTAAAAGGTGACCTTTACGTCATCTGACCTACAGATCGCAAGGTCTGAAAGGGGAATTTGACCTATTGAAGGACATAAATACTGATCGTTATTGAAGAGCAAAATAAAAGTAGATTAGACTGTGTGTTTTATGATATTCATACATTTTAGATTGTCGTTACAAAGGGATACACTCAGGGTCGATTTCACCGATTTGGCCCCGCGCCTGGCAGGGGTCCCGCAATTAACATTTAGCATATCATTTTATTAGTCACGGCCCTTGTCACAGACTTTTAAACATCTCGGAGTCAAAGGGTTAACATATTTAGTGTATAGTGCAATTTACGTAGCTTTAATAGCCGCCTATTGCATTTGTGTTGCTTCCTATACATGTACAATACATGTGTATATATAATGATAATAATGTTAATTCTTCTTTTTTTTAAGTAAAGTCTATATCATATAAGATAAGATAACATACCTTTACCTTAAAGTTTACCTATGCCTTAGTCTATTGGACCGTTGGGGCACCATGCAAGACTCGTCGACCATCTTTCTCCATGCCTCTCTGTCTTTTGCCTTAGTTAGAACCTCTTTCAATGGCAGGCCCATCCATTCTTTATGTTGTCCTCCCATCGCTTTCTCTGTCTGCCTCTTCTTCTTTTTCCTGGTACTGTTCCGTGAAGGAAGGTCTTTGCGAGCCCCGAAGATCTTTTAATATGGCCATAGATTTTAAGCTTGCGGTTTTTTACTATAGTTAGCAGGTCATCATGGGGTCCGATTGCTGCAGTAACACTGTCTCTAATCTCTTGGTTTGTGATGCGGTCTTTGAATATAAGATAATAGTGATAATAATAATAGTTGTTATTGTAAACACAATTAAAGTAGGGTCTCACAATCATCCATTAAATATTGGGCCACGCGATTTGTAAGGCCGGCCCTGGATCCACTGGTCCTGAGTTCTAACCCTGCCTATTTTCAACCTCCACCACCCTGAAGAAAGTGTGGGCAGCGACCTAATTTCCTAAAATCTAAAACTTTTAAAAAACAAATAGAGAAGTGTGTGGGAATCAATAATGAGAACATTGTTATGAATTGTTATGAATGTGTTATTATAAACATGCACCTTTAAAACATTTGGATAATGTACATACCAGCAGGTTTACAATCATTATGATACTAAGATCACAATATAAGTTATTTAAGGATTAAAAATAAAATTTTAAAATTCTATGGATTACTCTGAAATCTGAAGGGAATAAAAGTTTGGACATTGTTTCCTGTTTTTGATACGACACTTTTTGTCTGGACCTGTATGTCATTGATGGCCAGACTTTTTCGGGCTGAGGGCCATTTAAGTTTCCAACACGCGTGTCAAAATCCACATCACAGCGAACAGCCAAAGCGTCTAGGTACCGGGTAGGACTGCATCCAGGTGTTATGGAAGGTCGTTGACTTGTAGCATTAATTAGGTTGTTGCTAGACAACTAAACCGCTGTTAGTATATTATATCTTATCTTGTGAGACTCGAAATAACTTCTTTGCGAACTAAATATTACTTTTATTATCATATAAGCAAAATCAGCTTGAGATGAAATGCATTAAATATAGTAGACTTTCGTAATAATATAAAATAGTAATTTTAAAAAAAAATATAACTTACTGCAATACCACTTCTTTTCAGTCTCACGTTCTGGAGTTGTCTCCCCTAACTAAGACCGATGACGACAATATCTTGCATCATTCAGGACCATTCTTCCCCCGTCACCATAGAAACACACACAGACTCCATAGCACTAGGCTCACATTTAGTCCGTAGCTTATGCATCACTCATGTATTTGCTCTTATAAGCTGTTTGAATGTTTTTACAGGTGCAGCGAAGAAAGATAATCATGAAATTATTTTTCTTTCCTCTCTTGTTCCTAGTCCTCTTTCGTTCGTCTGAAGGTAAGATCTCAATTGGTCTATGGTGCCCACGTAGCAACACAGTACTTCTATTTAACCCGTACCTTCCTGGAAAGTACAAGGTGGGTGGATGGAACCTAGGTGGAAACGGATCTCGAAAACGGCTCTAAAATTTTACGGTTTCTGTATATCGTTGCGAAAAGAATTACTAGATCGTTGACCTCACCTAGAAAAATCTAATTTTACCATTATGATTTTCAAAGTACAAAAAAAAAAAAGCCAGAGAACGTGAAATATTTGTCTTATTTATTTATATGTATACGTCTACGGATAGTTTACACATTCTTTGAAGACAGGGGCGGACTGGCTACATGGGCATTCGGCAAATGCCAGGTGGGCCGCTACCCAAACGAGCCTGTAAGGCCATTGAAAGGGACGCATAAATGTCACTATGACACGTGTTAAATTATTAATGGTTTTATAATATTCTCAGATAAAAGTGACCATATGAGCGTCAAGTTTTTTAAAAAAAGTTTTACAGGCTCAACATTGTAATACTTATTTAAACTAACACTAATCGCCTACATCCGTATACAGTGCTACAAGTAGACTTCATCCATTTCTACCCTAGTCCCGTTTAGCGATTATATAGCAACATAAGGCCTATATTTCTTATAAAGATATAGAGTTCAATGCTTGCAAGTGTACAGTTATCGATACATTATTAAACGTAGAATGATTTTGAGGACAGATAGGCCTATAATTAGATGCAAATGACATGATATTCAATTTATGGGCTAGATTGTATAGAAATGCCCGGGACTATTTAGACACCCAGTCCGCCCCTGATTGAGGATTTCAGGAAAATTTTGCACATCGGCTTCTAAGCCTAGATCTGGCTGGATAAATAGGAGGAGTTCCTCAATACTTTCAGAGTAACTGTTACAGAAAAATGCAAGGTATCAGATACCAAATAAAGAAGACAAATGAGTTTGTACTTTAACAAGCCAACACTCTGGCTGGCAAACCGCAAAATACACCGCAGGCAGTGAGGAGATAAAAGCTAATCTGGTTTGGTCATATTAGAGTCAATGTGCATAAATAAATGTATTTGCCTTAAGAGGACTCGCAAGTAAAATTTAGACTAGCATCGGTCTATACATTCAGTACATAGGCGTTATTTTTTTTTTTTTACATATTTCGTTTCCTATATAGGTTATACTCTGTTTGTATAAAGTTTCTGATTATCGATGTGCTAGAAAATGTATTCAAACATCTATGCCTCTCTTCAGGTGATCCATGCCTATTTGGAGCAGTGTGTTTTAACCATGAACTTTCGACAGTAGAAAATGGACAGGTAAACATTTTATAACTTCAGTAGTCTATACATATAGATTCCTAGACTGTATCAATCTGTTTATGTTTGAATTTATTGAGTTTATGGTTGTTGTTTTTTTAATTTTAAACGGAAAAAGAATTGCTTGCGCTTTGAGGGTGACATAGATTAAAGATGGTCTACTAAGGACAGGGGAAGATTTAGTTGACTCTCTAATGCGCATAGAAAATACTTCCGCAGCATAAGGTATGCAAATCAATGCAGAAAAAACAACACATTATGACCGATAGCTAAGATCATCATTGTCTTTGGCCCACGGTTAACGATGGAGTCATGCGGCCAGCACAACGATCAACCGCCCTTCTTACTTTTCCCCGACTAATGTCAGGTACCCATTAGAGCTGGGTGGACTCAGGGGCGCCCAAATATCCCGAAATTAAATAGCCCAGTCTTTAAGATTTGAACCCAGGACCCACGGATCAGAATCCAAGCGCTTCACTGCTGAGCCACCGCGCCTCCGACCAATAGTTAACAGGGATCTAAAATGGGCATTATTATTGGAGGCGAAAAACTGGCAAGTGTCACAAGTTTTAAATACCTCACTGTTGTGTCATATGAAGGAACCAAACCTACTGGCCAGAATTGCACCGGTCCACAGTAGCAATCTTTAAAGATGAAGGCATAGAACTTGGCATTAAAGTCAGGCTGATGCGCTTTTGTTCATAGTGACATTCTTGCATGTTTGCTCATCTTAGACGCTAGCTGTAGAATTAGAGAGGATATAAGCCATTAGGTACAAATGCTATAGAAGTATTTGAGATATCCCCTACAAAAAAAACCCGGGTAAAAATGGGGAAATTGGTAACAGGATAACATTGATTACTGGATTCTGCGATGCCCTCCTGATATCAAAAATGTAAACATAGACTGTATAGCCATATCACGAGAGCCCCCGGGCTCGCGAAAACCTTCTTATAAGTAACAGAACCCTGGAAAAGAAGTAGAGGCAGACAGAGAAAGCGATGGAGATTCAACACCAAAGAATGGACTTGACTCTCATTGGAAGCGATATCGATCCAAGGCGAAAGGCATTGAGGAATGGAGAAAGACGTTTAACAGATAATGTGTGGTGCTCCAACGCTCCAAAAGACTACGGATGAAGGCGAATCCTTTAAAGCCATGAACAGCGAAATAGCGATGATCTTCTTCAGATGTATATAAAACGAATGTTACATGTAATGTTATGGTTAATGTTAATGTTAGCATTAATGTTACATGTAATGCGTGAGAACGCCCTCCAAAACATAATTTTAATGTAAAGAGTCGTACGCTGTGCTAAGTACTAGAACGTTGACGGCAGTGATGCCCAGAATACGTCCCGCGGGCCAGATCCGGATCGCGACGTGGTTCCATCCGTCCCGCCGAAACGTAGGCACAAAGAGCAGAAAATCCGCCCTCCCCCCAAAAAAAATGTTGAAAAATGTTGCGTTAGGGCCGTGTGATGGCTTGGTACCATAACCTTTAACATTTGTAGGTTTATGAAATGGGAGAGTTGCAGAAAAGTGAATGGATCTTGTTTTTTTTTAACATGATAATATGCTAACTTTTTTTATTTCTAAAAGGAGAGTGTGTTTTTTTTTAATAACATATATAAGGCATTATACAACAAATATTATTTTAAAAGATTTTTAAACTATTGCTTAGATCGATGGGAATAATTACCAAAAAAAGAAAATGAGTTTATAGCTAGCTAGTTATAATTTTGCTCACAATTTACGTAGAGAAATGAAGCCATTTTCTGGCGCATAGATAGGGCATCAATTAATATAAGTACCGTAAGTAGTAAGTACTAGATCCACAGGTTTCAATTAAAAAAAAATGTTTAGATCAATTTCTTTTCATTTTTTTTTTTTACCTTTTCTGTCATGTGGCCCGCGAAACGAGTGTCAGAAATTTAATTGGCCCGCAGGTTGAATTGGGTAGGGCATCACTGGTTTACGGGATTCGATTAACAAGTACTCTATTTCATCCCATTCAGGTATGACACGCTATTTATTAAGTGCATTGATATTAAAGCTAGAAGAGGGTAGAGGGCTGCACAAAAAATCATGCCATGGTGTTCACCTCTTAGAAAATAGGCCATGTCTGCAACATCTTCGTTTTTTTAAAGCACAGTCTGTTATTGATGGCTGCCTGGTCGTGCGGTTTGCACGCTGGACTGTCGTTCTGATTTATCGATGGTCCCGGGTTCAAACCCTGCCCGCTCCCGTCCCCCGTCGTCCTGCGGGAGGTTTGGACTAGGAAGTAATTATCTTCAACTCTGAAGGAACATCCGAAACATGTCAAACATTTTACAAAACATTTTACAAACAAACATTAAAAAAGAAAAAAAAAGAAGTTTCCAATTCAGACCTTGCGATCTATTGGTCAGATGATGTTAAGGTCATCTGTGTCTGTGGCCTACGGTTAACGAGGGTGTCATGTGGCCAGCAAAACGCCCAACCGTCTTGACTTTTCCATAACTAATGACACGCACCCCACTACAGCTGGGGTGGACTCAGAGGCGCCATTAAGATCCTGCAATTAAAATCTCAGTCATTACCAGGATTCAAACCCGGATCTCGGAATCCAAGAGTTTTACCACTCAGCCACTTTTACTTTAATTTTCTTCAACATCTTCATTGATTGTAAACTACTATTCACCATTTCACCATTTCACCATTACCAGCGTTTGTTTCGCGTACACAAAAAGTTTGATAAATGCAAGTTTATTATTAGCTCACAAACGCTCGTATTCGCTCGATTCCATACATTCTCTGTTTCAGACTTATTGCTGCATGAGCGGCTACCACACCATTTATACCAGTCTCCACAATAATGCCGGGCACCTGAGTGTTGCATGTCAATGCCTTCTGGTGTGAACGGACTCTCATAAAACTGTGTACCTGTGGACAGACTTGCATGCATATATTATAATCAATAAATGTTTACAGAACTTAGTTCTTTTCTTTTTTTTGTAACAATCCTATATTACCTTAATCTGTCTGTCTGTCTAGGTGAAATCTTTACAAATTATTTCTCCCACTTCCAATTTCGAATTAAGTGAGAAGCGTGGTCGAGAGGCTATGTACGCTTGAACTTGGACTGGCTTCGCCACCTAGAAAAGGGGGCTAACTCGACTCGAGCAGTGTTGTGTTTACTGAGCGCCTAAAGACAGCACGGAAAGCCTTCTCCCAGATACCCCTTCCCTCCCTCCCCCCAGATGGTCCACAAATGAGATTGGACCAAAGCGCTCTGAGCATGCTATACGCAGGAAAGTAGGGCTATATAAAAGCTATAATTTGAGTTTAATCCTGCAAAAATTTTTTTTATTGTAGATGACAAGGCAAGAATCTCTCAAGAAAAAAATTTGTCGTAATTCATTAATTTTGTTTTAATAGAAAATATACAGCGTATTAAAGGCATACAATTCTGACATGGTTTTCCTTATTGGTAATGTCATGTGTCTACATAAGACTGATTGAATTTTCGATCCTCATGTATTTATTACTGTGCCATTGTGTGGTCAATACATTCTTTAAATTATAACATCAATCAGGATCACTCATTATCCTATAGTATGTGGGAGTTCTTTGGTAAAGTGGAAAAATTGCAGAGTTCATCTTTACGAAATAAAATATTTTGAAACGATTGAAAATACACTAAATATCAAGCAATAATTTTTTTATTTGAATAATTAATTCCCAAATGTAGACTTGACACGAAGCTTAAAACTTATAGACTGAACACATAGATTGAATCCTGAAATAAGCTCATCTCCTCTCTATAAAGTTTTCAAACCGAAAGCTCAAGAATATTCTCCTACCCCTCTACTAAAAAAATTAACATAAAACTGAAAATTAAGAAAGTCTTCAAGATAGAAGACTTCAGAGTAAGGCAAGGACACACCGCAGCAGGGGTAAACGACTGTAAAATATTGGACGTTTGGGCCACGATGTCTTCATCTGCTACAAAACAAAAAAAGAAAACAATAAGTTTATTAAAGCCTATTGTGTGTTATTGTCTTTATTTGCTTATTTGTATAGAGAGATTAATTCAGGTGGAGGCCTACTAGTTAACTGTTCCAATAGGCCACCTGGAACACTCAGGTGCCCGCGGAACACAGTTTGAGAAACACTAGTCTACCGAAATGGGTGGGCACTCGTCTAAGGAATAAATGTGTGTATGTTCCATTAGTCTCAATAACAGTGACTCGAATAGTTCTAGCAAAGAGAGAGAGAGAGAGAAAGAAAGAGAGTCAGAAATAGATAGATAGATAGATAGATAGATAGATAGATAGAAAGATAGATAGATAGAAGCCATGTTGCCATGAAGCCATAATGTAGTTACCTTATCTCCAGAGATCACATAATTAAGTCGGAAGAAAAAAATCTGTATCTAATTTATTACAATACTTTTTCCTGTCGTTGCCAATGATAAGATGCCCATATCTATAGATCGAGGGTAAATGAAACTAAAACACATTTTTTTTAAAGATAGGAAAAAAAAGCTGCTGTACACATTGGCTGGAATATAATTGAAGTCACAGGTAAGATTATTACAGATCAATATGAACAAATACATCGCTACTGAGTTTGTTAACCCTTTAGACGCGTGTGGTAGTCTAGCCTCTAAACACTAGAATTGTAGTTCCTTTTTGTATGCACTCTTGTAAAAAAAAAGCTCAACACTTTAAGGGTTAATATATGTTGTTTATAGTTGTATTAACAGTGTTCGTTCCAGATCCATTTGTGTTTTATAGAAAAAAGGCAAGGGTTCTGAGATCTGTATTAGTTGTGCTTTTCGTGGACAGCGCTCCTGAACCTTAACTTGGCGCCCTGGAGGAAGGAGTCTTCTGAGGAGACAGTTAGGCCAATAGGAAAGCAAAGAGAACCCACGCTGGGAAGCCTAAAGACCGAGTCCATTGCACTAGCGGGGATGGAAGAAAGCCTCCACAACTATCCACACTCGGTTCCTTGACAGGCCGTTTTAAGGCGGACGGAGCAGAAGTTTAGGGAAGTCTCATAACTGCGCTCATCATTCGGCTTTGTCTCTAGCCCGAGTGACTTGGTTATAATAAATATAACAAATTTACATCTGCATGGATACCTTGAAGACAAAACATACAAGCCGATTGAAGGAAGCTTCCATGAGCCTAGGAGTCTTTGACTCAACGCTAGCGACACTTACAAAGTGATCTCCCTTGTCTAAGCCAAGTGGTTGACCAAGATGACTCCATATCAAATGTGTTGGTTACAATATGGAAGAGCTGAAACACTACATAAAGAGAAATAGATTGATAGATAAATTAAAGGACAATCTTTCACCCATAATTCATGAAAGCTGATGCCCATTTCAATTTTCCCGACAAGATCAACGGATAATTTTTCACTTCTTAATCCAAAGCATGAAATTGCACATGTTCCGAAATCCCGGAAATCTGAAAATTGGGAATAATGAAATTTGACCTTTTCATGTGTCAATAGACTGCATACTCTATATAGATGCCCTAACAAGACAGTGGTCCAAAATGCCAATTGAAAAGGAAAACTGATCGGAAAACCACTGCGCAGTGCATCTCAGATATAGGACTAGTTAACTGTGGCTGATACCTCCAACATATTAATTAATTAATTAATTAATTAATTAAGAACATAATAGTAAGAACATGATAGTGAGAAAATGATAGTGAAAACATGATAGTAAGAACATTTTAGTAAAACATTGATAGTAGGAACACGATAGTGAAAACATTATAGTGTGAATATGATAGTTGGAATTCTACAGTGAAAACACAGTAGCGGGAACATGATGTTAGAGCATAATAGTGGGAACATGAAGTTAGAACATGATAGTGGGAACATGAAGTTAGAACATGATAGTGGGAACATGAAGTTAGAACATGATAGTGGGAACATGAAGTTAGAACATGATAGTGGGAACATGAAGAAGTTTGAACATGATAGTAGGAACATGACGTTAAAACATGATATTGGGAACATGAAGTTAAAACATGATTGTGGGAACATGAAGCTAGACCATTATGATTTGAACGTGAAGTTAGAACATGATAGAAACATGAAGGTAGAACATGATAGTGGGAACATGAAGTTAGAACATGATAGTGGGACATGAAGTTAGAACATGATAGTGCGAAAATGAAGTTAGAACATGATAGTGGGAACATGAAGTTAGAACATGATTGTGGGAACATGAAGTTAGAACATGATAGTGGGAAAATGAAGTTAGAACATGATAGTGGGAACATGAAGTTAGAACATGATAGTGGAAACATGAAGTTAGAGCATGATTGTGGGAACATGAAGTAAGAACATGATTGTGGGAACATGAAGTTAGAACATGATAGTAAAAACAGGAAGTAAAAGATGATAATATGAACATGAAATTTGAACATGATAGTAGGAACATGAATTTAAAACATGATAGTGGAACATGAAGATAAAACATAATGGTGGGAACATGAAGTGAGAACATTTAGTGACGTTGTAGATCAGTGTTCGGACATTCTATAACGATTGGTTTCGGTTCAAACCCTGCCAGCTGTTCTCTTCACTCATCTTGGGGGCCTAGGATTTCAACAAACACTTTTCATTTCTGGTGGAATACCTAATTTCGTAAAATCCATAAACAGTACGTTATTTTGTGTGTGTACTTTTTATGTTATAGTATGGCTAGTGTAGAATATTTACTACTATACGCAAATTTTTTTAATTTGACAAATGTTGTTTTAAATGTGGTGATGAGCTGATTGAATCTTTTGCAGCCTCTATTCATTAAGAAAGACGACATGAAGCTGTTCTTATGCCTTGCCTTTTTTCTAGCTCTCTGTTATTCTTGTGAAGGTAAGATCTCAAGGTAATAAATAGTGAAAAAATCATATAAATGATCAAAATAGATTTAAATTTTAAATGATAGTATTTATGTCGATGTATAATAGAAAATGGGTATTTTTAGTTTTAAGTGTGTTATTACATTTCTAATTTTTTTAAAAAGTAAAAGTTCCCCTTTCGACCTTGTGGTCTAAAGGGAAGATGATGTAAAGGCCATCTGTTTCTGTGGCCTACGGTTAACGAGTGTATCATGTGGTCAGCAAAACGACAAACCGCCTTTATTTTTCCCAAACTGATGTCAGGTACCCATCAGAGCTGGGTGAACTCATTGGCACCCAAAAATCCCAAAATTAAAAATCCCAGTCTTTACTAGGATTCAAACCCGGGAATCAAGGTGCTCTACCGCTAATCCATGACGCCTTCTTTATTTATTTATAGCATATGGATATGGTGGTAACGTCACATATATCAACCATAATTCCTGCTCTAAATATTTTGCTTTTAAAAATGGTGTTTAACTATTTGCATAAAATTAAAATACAAGTGCGGAGCTAACTACTGTAACGCTTGTAGAATCTGAGCGTCCGTGGTCTGTGCCCATGTCAAAGGTTTTCATTGCTTCTCCATAGTTAAAGCAAGGTCTTCTCTCATTAACATAACATGACTTCATGTATGCAACATCAGACTTTCAAGTGTCTATGTATATGTACATAGGTACATACTATAGGCTTAAAGGTAGGTATACATTGTGTGTTCGTTGACTGAAGAGGGCAGGATTTGCATGTAGGCCAATCAAGTTACAGTTAAGGACCCCCCCCCCCCATTATCTAGTGCCCCATCCCCTAAAACTTGTCCGAGTTTATTTGTTATGAATAATATATAATGGGCAGCCGCCTAGGGGCTCTGATCGGTGGGGGCCTCGCATAGGACTCAAAACAACTTTTTTAGAGAAGAAATAGCGAAACTTGTGCCCAGTGTTGGTGTTGCAGCACCAGGTTTTAAGTAAATTGCGGCATTTTATTTTTTTCGCTTTTTAAAAATTTCTTTATCTATTTCATTTAGGGACACCAATAATACTTCTCTTAGGGCCTCCAATGATCTAATCCGGCACTGTCAATCCTAGCCCTCTAGGTCTTCGTAAATCAGATTTTTTACAGACATAGTGTCTAACTTGAAGATCTTAGGACAAACACTGCCTTTAAAGACTATATTTGCCTCCAACTCCAGTGGCGTATTGTGACGAAACGCGTCCCTTCTCAATACAGAACTGACCAGTGCGGAACTATCCCCCCCCCCCCCTTCTTAACCACTAGTTAGCATTGTATAGCCCCTTTTAACACCAAACCGACCAGTGTAGAACACGAACATCCTATTATACCAAGGTTAGATCCAACCCCCAAATTATAGGCCATAAACACACATCCCAAGTTACACCCAAACGCCGAAACAAACGTACGTAGCAGTTAAGTTCAGGAACATTAAAATTGAAAGTTACGCCCCAAACGCCGAAACAAAAGCACGCAACCGTGAAGTCCAGGGACATTCAATTTTGAGTCCACGTACACCCCTTTGAGTCGACACTACTCACGCCCAGGGCTATTCAAATCGTTCCCGTCCGCTGTACAATCGAGCGATGGTCCCGGGTTGCGGGTTAAAGAAGTCAGGTGAGTGAGCCCCAAATGAAAGATGGGTCCAATTTGACAATTCTAAACTCAAAAGACTCGCTGGCCATTGGATCGTCACTACTCTTAACATACCGCTCGGGAACCTATAAAAGCCGGAGACGAAAGTTTCAGGTTAATGCCATTCTAGATCAGAATCACTGAGAAGTCAGAAGATTCTCAAGTCAACGATTCATTTGGGAACTTGTGTAAGGCAAAGCGGGTGAGTTGGAAAAAACTTAATCATTATTATTTAGTGTGTCTTCGCCTGTAACATTTATATTCATGTATCATTACCATGTTAACACTTGTTTGCTTCCAAATATTACATTTGTAAATCTCTATGAATATGTGCTCCTTAATAACTCGTCAATGTCGGCTGCACTCCCAACGGTGGACATTCACCTTACAATTTAGTTAATCCTAATGTCTATTTATGCATTTGTTATTTATTCATATCCATATTCATCTGGACCTACTCACGTCTAGATCATTTCCTTACCTGTGCCCGAGAATCAGTCTCGTGTGCCCACCCCAATAGTTTCGCTTGTTGGCCAGCAGAGTTATGTGCCCTTTTCTACCCCCCCCTCCCCTTCCATTCTTCTTGTCACGGTCCTCTGGTCACGAGCGACCGCGGACTTGTTGACCTGTGGGTCAATGAGGTCACAGGGGCTACAACCCCGTAATATGGTCCCCCTGTTTCCCTTTTCATTTATTCCCTCGTACATTTATATATGTATTTGTATTATTATTATTGTATTATTTGTACATCAATTATTACTAGACCTAGTGAAATGTTGTTGACAAGTATCATAGTTAGCCCGAGGGAGACGCTCCTACCCAGGATGCGCCCCTCGCCAACCAGCCTGTATGGTTTAATAATTCAGGCTCCTCTCATGTCTCATTTCATAGCCGCCTACACCAGGGCTGGCCTGGTTGTTGGGTGCCTGAAGGAGAGACCTCTGCAGCTCTCCACACATTCCCGTTGAGGGTGAGTCACTCATCACCCTCGGCTAAGAACTGAAGGCATTCCAGGCTGAAGTCCCAGGACCGGTCTGCAACTACCACGGGAGTAAGCCCACCGCGTGGCATCCTCATATTCATCACACCAGTGCCTGCCTACTCGCAGGGCACCAGCAACTAGCTAAAACTCAACGGAGCTTCAACTTACCCCACCCCTAAGGAGAACATTGAGTAACAGATAAGTGAGAGACAGCTGAATAAGCAAACCATACACGAATCTTTATAAGCAACATCCCAGTGATGATATTATCAAGTTATCATAAAATCCTAAATCTTCCTGTACATCCCCCCTCACTCATTGATTGTATTTCTTCTTAATTAATCTTTATTAAATAATTGTTCTTCCACAAAATCAATAAGCTTTGCGTTTTGCTTGTGCCTGTCTATGTGCCTATATAATATCAACCAAATATTTACCACGTTGTGGCTCTTAGACTCTTTAGGAGTCGCAGGCCATCGTCCCCATCGGGAAGTGCAAACAAACCGATCGGCGGACTTATTCCACCACACGTATCTATGTTGGGGAGATGGAAGAGAATTCGAAAATCCCCCCTGGGCTTCCACTTGAAAGGGCCCACAAATGAGTGTTCGAATTTTTTTACGTTTAATATTAAATATTACGCCATTATCTCGTCATCATGTCCATTGTCTTAATGCAGGGCCCCCTAAAGTGATCAATCCCCCTAGGGCCCCCCAAACGATGGTAAATTTCTAGCTACGCCACTGTCCGAAGCCTTTACATTCCATTTTCACTTAGTTCCGCCCTTGTGTTTGACTTTATCTTACCAGTGCTTTTTTTTTTTTATTTTTTAATGGTGACTTGAAGACGTACATATATTGAATATCTGCAGCTCTAAATGCAGAATAACTGTTGGCACTTGGGAACAGCATTACTCCGGACCACCACCACCACCCCTTTTTGGTAGCTAAGGAGGACATATACATTATTAATTTCCTCGTGAGAGGCGAGTATACACCTTGAAACTGATACATGGATACACAAGTGTCTTTCTCTCTACAGCTGATGTATGTCTCTTTGGACAAGTGTGTGCTCATCATGTACTATCAACAGTAGAGAATGGACAGGTAGATAGATAGATAGATAGATAGATAGATAGATAAATAGATAGATAGATAGATAGATAGATAGATAGATAGATAGATAGATAGATAGATAGATAGATAGATAGATAGATAGATAGATAGATAGATAGACAGATAGATAGATAGATACGGACGAATGCAAACGCGACATAAAGCTCTTCAAAATCGACACTAGCAGCTGGGAAAAAGAAGCACTGGATAGATCTACATGGAGAGAGAGCATAAAGGAAGGGTCTCTGATTGCAGATGCCATACACTACAGAAGCAGAAAGAATGGTGAAAATGCAACGGCGCCTGGTGATTATATATGCCCAACCTGCGATCGCAGCTGTGTATCAAGGATTGGCCTCTTTAGTCACACAAGAAGTTGCAAAGGGAAAAAGATCGTCTCTCGAGACGTAAAATCCCACAGAGAGATAGATAGATCTAGGCCAGTGGTTCCCAAACTGTTTCAGTATTGGGGGAGAAGGGACTATATCAATTTTCAAGATAGCTGTCAAATGGCGCACCAACACACAGAACGAAAAATCCAGTCGAATGGAACCAATCTTTTTCTGTTTTATTATAATAGTTTGGAGGACGGAGGCAAACACGGCGTCACCGACCGAATGTGGACCACAGGCTATAATCTAGGCATCACTGGCCTCGACTGTGTCAATAGGTTTCTGTTTGAACTGATCGAGTCGCTATACTCTCGTTTAAAAATTCAGGATAGTGATGGTCTCATACAACTCAGAAAAACGAGATCAACGGACATTAAATACAATATTTATAAACTACTAACGCATATAAGGGAAGAACTCCACATTTTAAATATATTTTAATACTGAAAGATGTATTTCTTTTTTTTTTTAATTGAAAACTAATCTATTAATATTTGTGGTTTTTTTAAAATTATTAATTTATGTTTTGTTAGGAACAGTGAAAAATGTGTGCAAAATTTCAATTTGATCTGAAAATAGGAAAAAGGAGAAATAAGATCTAATAAGTACCAGACAGACAGACAGACAGACGGACGGACGGACAGACAGACAGACAGACGGACAGACAAACGGAGTAAGTTGATAAAAGCTTTGTAAATATAGACTGCTATTACACCCAGATTAGCCCTGTCGAGTGGTATGCTCTCTGCATGATATCTCGATGGTCTCAGGTTCGAACCCCAGCCGTTCTGTGCTATGTTTGGGCTAGGATGTAAGAATTTTCCGAAACATATAAAACGTAAAGAAACAAAATGTAAAATCTTTTTTTTTTAAAAAGCCTATCTTAAAGGGAAGAACTCCATCTTTAAAACTATATCTACTAATAATGTACAAAATGTATTTGATATCAAACAAAATAATTAATTACCAATGATTAATTGATTATTTTAGGTTGTTTTTTTTTAAATTGATTTCTTGTTGTTAAGTACAATAAATAATTGTTTAAAGTATCAATTTGGTCAAAGAATGCTTGAGGGGGGGGGGGATCGTAACAATTATTTAAGGGGACTAAACCCAACAAATTATTCTATATTTGTGAAGACTGAAGGATTAGTTTCCCCTGTTGCTACTAAACATAATAGTTAATTACAAGTAGTTAATTGTATAACTGGTTACTTTTTTTTAATTGATTCATGTTTTGTCTATGTCAATGAATAATTGTGCGAAGTTTTAGCTGGATCCAAGAATGATTGTGGGAGGATTGTGGGAGGAACAACGTGTACACACTTTTTACCAGACAGACATAGAGACAGACAAACAGAGTGAGTGGATATAAGACTTGTAAAAATGCACACACAATCATGTTTTGCTACTTTCATACTTTGTCTCTTTCAGACCTACTGCTGCATGAGCGGCTACCACACGATTTATACCAGTCTCCATACTAATGCCGGACACCTGAGTGTTGCCTGTCAATGTCTTCTGACCTGAATGACCACTCACGTAACACTGTTTATGTCGCAGTAGTGGAATTAACTTGTTTAGATCACCAATAAAACTTTCCAACACTAATGTACTACTTGTATTTTAAGAATTAAGACACTCAATTTTAATAGTTTCTTCATTTGTTATAGATCTAGTACTGTTTTTATGCGCATCAAAATTGGAACATGAAACAAGGTTACAAAGACAGTTTGTGTTGAAACACAAACTTAAAATCCGTCCCTGAATTGGTCCACCTTGGCAAGCAAAAAGGCAGGTTTCAATATTTTCAGAAAAAACATCAGAATGACATTCTATGAAACACAAATGACACAGAAGAATGGAGAAAGAAGGTTGATAGATCATGTGTGGTGCCCCAGCGGTCAAGTAGACCAAAGGGTAGATAAGGGTGAATGTGAAGTTAAATGGTCATCAACTATTAGATTTCTAGGACATCCATGTCCAGGGATTTGAGCCCTCCCGCCCAGACGTTTCCACAAGGTACGAGTTGAAAAAAGGTATTAAAATTTTTTTTAAATGGATGATCTGCAGGAAAACTTAATTCACGTCTGCGGTGAAAGTTTTATGATCTCTCCTGTTTAATTGTAATACACTAAATAAAAACAAAAACGGCGCGTAACTTTGTGTGTGTCTGATTGAAAGCGCTAAAGTTCACAATTGATTTCTTGGAAGTCCGCCTCTAGAGTATTCAAACTAAATGAACTTCACGTCTGCTCTGGGAGTGGTGGCATAAAAAAAACACACGATGCAGCCATCCCAACACATTACCTTCATAGATTTTCTTTATTTTTTTTTACAATTTTTAATACCTCTATTCAACTCGTACCTTCGTGGAAACGTTTGGGAGGGTGGGCTCAAAACCCTGGACATGGATGTCCCAGAAATCTAATAGTTGGTGAACACCGTTTTCTAAAGAATTAATTGCTAGTTGGAAAATCTGCTTTGAGAGTCTTTAATGGGTAAAATTATAATGAACAATGGGTGCGTTGTATAAGAAAACATAGTTCATTTTTTAAAATCTAACATTTATGAGTTATTGAGAGAAACATAATCGGTCTATAAGTGGTTGAATGGAGGTATGCTCTTTAAAAAAATATGTTTTAATGTTTTATCTTCTTTTTTCTTTTGTTTTTTTTACAATCACAGGCAACAAACAGATGTGCTAACAAAGACTAACCAGATCCAGTTTGAACCTTCCCTACACTAGGCCATATAAGCTCTTCACTAAACTTAAACAGTCATCACGCACCAAGATACGATCCAAACCCACTAAGACACCACACCAAGACGAACCAAACAAGCATGCCCAACAAAAACACGATAGACGCACAGCCCGAAATTTAGTGCTAGGCCCGTGGGAAGGGGTGGAGGGAAATTGGGAGTTAAAACGTGAATGTCCCTTGGGCTTTTATGTTAGCTCCGTGGGAGGCAGTGGAGAAACTAGAAGGGGATTTAGTTTTAGCTACCATTGAGTCAGCCAAAGTCTAATTGGCTGGATATCATGTTCGCAGTATGATATTCCAACTATCTCATTCAAACTACTATCTTGGTCTCACAATCATGGTCTAAATATCATGGTCTCACTATCATGGTCTCACTATGATGACATCAATATAATGACCTCACTATCATGCTCTCTTAACTATCATGCTCTCCTAACTATCATGGTGGTCTAACTATCATGCTCTCACTATCAAGGATTCACTATCTTGGTCTCACTATCATGGTGGTCTAACTATCATGCTCTCACTATCAAGGTCTCACTATCTTGGTCTCACTGTCATGGTCGTCTAACTATCAAGGTCTCACCACCAAGGTCTCACTATCTTGGTCTCAATTTCATGGTGTCTAACTATCATGCTCTCACTATTATAATCTCACTATCATGGTCTCGATATTATGGTCTCACTATCAGGATCTCACTATCATGGTCTCCATATATGTGGTCTCACTGTTATGGTCTCAATATCATGTGGTCTAACTATCATGCTCTCACTATTATAATCTCACTATCATGGTCTCGATATTATGGTCTCACTATCAAAATCTCACTATCATGGTCTCAATATATGTAGTCTCACTGTTATGGTCTCAATATCATGTGGCCTAACTATCATGCTCTCACTATTATAATCTCACTATCATGGTCACACTATCATGGTCTCACTATCATGGTCTCACTATCATGGTTTTACTATCATGGTTTCACTATCATAGTCTCACTTGCATGGTCCCACAATCATGATCTCACTATCATAATCTCAAGATTATGGTCTCACTATCATGGTGGTCTAACTATCATGGTCTCACTATCATGGTAGTCTAGATATCATGCTCTCACTATTACAATCTTACTATCAAGGTCTCACTATGAAGGGCTCACTATCATGGTCTCAAGATTATGGTCTCACTATCATGGTCTCACTATCAAGGTCTCACTATCATGGGCTCACTATCATGATGGTCTAAGTATCATGCTCTCACTATTATAATCTCACTATCATGGTCTCACTATCATGGTCTCGAGATTATGGTCTCACTATAATGGTCTCACTAACATGGTCTCACTAACATGGTCTCACTATTGTGGTCTCACTAACATGGTCTCACTATCATGGTCTCACTATAATGGTCCCACTATAATGGTCCCACTATGATGACATCAATATAATGACCTCACTATCATGCTCTCTTAACTATCATGCTCTCCTAACTATCATGGTGGTCTAACTATCATGCTCTCACTATCAAGGATTCACTATCTTGGTCTCACTATCATGGTGGTCTAACTATCATGCTCTCACTATCAAGGTCTCACTATCTTGGTCTCACTATCATGGTCGTCTAACTATCATGGTCGTCTAACTATCAAGGTCTCACCACCAAGGTCTCACTATCTTGGTCTTAATTTCATTGTGTCTAACTATCATGCTCTCACTATTATAATCTAACTATCATGGTCTCGATATTATGGTCTCACTATCAGGATCTCAGTATCATGGTCTCCATATATGTGGTCTCACTGTTATGGTCTCAATATCATGTGGTCTAACTATCATGCTCTCACTATTATAATCTCACTATCATGGTCTCGATATTATGGTCTCACTATCATGGTCTCACTATCAAGGTCTCACTATCATGGGCTCACTATCATGATGGTCTAAGTATCATGCTCTCACTATTATAATCTCACTATCATGGTCTCACTATCATGGTCTCAAGATTATGGTCTCACTAACATGGTCTCACTAACATGGTCTCACTAACATGGTCTCACTAACATGGTCTCACTATCATGGTCTCACTATAATGGTCCCACTATAATGACCCCACTATGATGACATCAATATAATGATCTCACTATCATGCTCTCTTAACTATCATGCTCTCCTAACTATCATGGTGGTCTAACTATCATGCTCTCACTATCAAGGATTCACTATCTTGGTCTCACTATCATGGTGGTCTAACTATCATGCTCTCACTATCAAGTTCTCACTATCTTGGTCTCACTATCATGGTCGTCTAACTATCATGGTCGTCTAACTATCAAGGTCTCACCAGCAAGGTCTCACTATCTTGGTCTTAATTTCATTGTGTCTAACTATCATGCTCTCACTATTATAATCTAACTATCATGGTCTCGATATTATGGTCTCACTATCAGGATCTCAGTATCATGGTCTCCATATATGTGGTCTCACTGTTATGGTCTCAATATCATGTGGTCTAACTATCATGCTCTCACTATTATAATCTCACTATCATGGTCTCGATATTATGGTCTCACTATCAAGATCTCACTATCATGGTCTCAATATATGTAGTCTGACTGTTATGGTCTCAATATCATGTGGTCTAACTATCATGCTCTCACTATTATAATCTCACTATCATGGTCACACTATCATGGTCTCACTATCATGGTCTCACTATCATGGTTTTACTATCATGGTTTCACTATCATAGTCTCACTTGCATGGTCCCACAATCATGATCTCACTATCATAATCTCAAGATTATGGTCTCACTATCATGGTGGTCTAACTATCATGCTCTCACTATTACAATCTTACTATCAAGGTGTCACTATGAAGGTCTCACTATTATGGTCTCAAGATTATGGTCTCACTTTCCAGGTCTCACTATCATGGTCTCACTATCAAGGTCTCACTATCATGGGCTCACTATCATGATGGTCTAAGTATCATGCTCTCACTATTATAATCTCACTATCATGGTCTCACTATCATCTTCTCAAGATTATGGTCTCACTATCGTGGTCTCACTAACATGGTCTCACTATTATGGTCTCACTAACATGGTCTCACTATCATGGTCTCACTATAATGGTCCCACTATAATGGTCCCACTATAATGGTCTAACTATCATGGTCACCAGATAATGGTCTCACTATCAAGGTCTTACTATCATGGTCTCACAATCATAATGGTCTAACTATCATGCTATCTTTATTACAATCCCACTATCAAGGTCTCACTATCATGGTCTCAAGATTATGGTCTCACTTTCAAGGTCTCACTATCATGGTCTCACTATCATAGTGGTCTAATTATCATGCTCTCACTATTACAATCTCACTGTCATGGTCTAACTATCATGGTTTCACTATCATGGTCTCACTATCATGGTTTCATTATCATGGTCTCACTATAATGGTCCCACAATCATGACCTAACTATCAAGCTCAAGATTATGTTCTCACTATCACGGTCTCACTATCAAGGTCTCACTATCATGGTGGTCTAACTATCATGCTCTCACTATTACAATCTCACTATCATGGTGGTCTAACTATCATGCTCTTACTATTTCAATCTTACTATCATGGTCTCACTATCATGGTCTCACTATCATAATGGTCTATTTATCATGCTCTCACTATTATGATCTTACTATCATGGTCTCACTATCATTGTCTCATTATCATGGTCTCACTATCATGGTCTCTGTATCATGGTTTCACTATCATGGTCTCTCTTTCATGGTCTCACTAACATGGTCCCACACTCATGATCTCACTATCATGGTCTCTAGATTATGGTATCACTATCAAGGTCTTACTATTATGGTCTCACTATCATGGTGGTCTAACTATAATGTTCTCACAATTACAATCTCACTATCAAGGTCTCACTATCATGGTCTCACTATCGTGGTCTCAAGATTATGGTCTCACTATCAAGGTCTCACTATCATGGTCTCACTATCATGGTTTTACTATCATGGTTTCACTATCATAGTCTCACTTGCATGGTCCCACAATCATGATCTCACTATCATAATCTCAAGATTATGGTCTCACTATCATGGTGGTCTAACTATCATGCTCTCACTATTACAATCTTACTATCAAGGTGTCACTATGAAGGTCTCACTATTATGGTCTCAAGATTATGGTCTCACTTTCCAGGTCTCACTATCATGGTCTCACTATCAAGGTCTCACTATCATGGGCTCACTATCATGATGGTCTAAGTATCATGCTCTCACTATTATAATCTCACTATCATGGTCTCACTATCATCTTCTCAAGATTATGGTCTCACTATATTGGTCTCACTATCGTGGTCTCACTAACATGGTCTCACTATTATGGTCTCACTAACATGGTCTCACTATCATGGTCTCACTATAATGGTCCCACTATAATGGTCCCACTATAATGGTCTAACTATCATGGTCACAAGATAATGGTCTCACTATCAAGGTCTTACTATCATGGTCTCACAATCATAATGGTCTAACTATCATGCTATCTTTATTACAATCCCACTATCAAGGTCTCACTATCATGGTCTCAAGATTATGGTCTCACTTTCAAGGTCTCACTATCATGGTCTCACTATCATAGTGGTCTAATTATCATGCTCTCACTATTACAATCTCACTGTCATGGTCTAACTATCATGGTTTCACTATCATGGTCTCACTATCATGGTTTCATTATCATGGTCTCACTATAATGGTCCCACAATCATGACCTAACTATCAAGCTCAAGATTATGTTCTCACTATCACGGTCTCACTATCAAGGTCTCACTATCATGGTGGTCTAACTATCATGCTCTCACTATTACAATCTCACTATCATGGTGGTCTAACTATCATGCTCTTACTATTTCAATCTTACTATCATGGTCTCACTATCATGGTCTCACTATCATAATGGTCTATTTATCATGCTCTCACTATTATGATCTTACTATCATGGTCTCACTATCATTGTCTCATTATCATGGTCTCACTATCATGGTCTCTGTATCATGGTTTCACTATCATGGTCTCTCTTTCATGGTCTCACTAACATGGTCCCACACTCATGATCTCACTATCATGGTCTCTAGATTATGGTATCACTATCAAGGTCTTACTATTATGGTCTCACTATCATGGTGGTCTAACTATAATGTTCTCACAATTACAATCTCACTATCAAGGTCTCACTATCATGGTCTCACTATCGTGGTCTCAAGATTATGGTCTCACTATCAAGGTCTCACTATCATGGTCTCACTATCATGGTGGTCTAACTATCATGCTCTCACTATTACAATCTCACTATCAAGGTCTTACTATCATGTTATTTCTATCATTGGTCAACCGTGGCGAGTGGAGATGTCTCACTAAGCCAGCGTGGACCCTCTAAATAAAGAGCGGAGGTGTTAACGGTCAAAACAGTTCACTACAGTTTGCTTCACTACAGTTTGCTTCACTACAGAAATCCGGATCTATCTTAAAACTTAAAACTATTGCGTTGTTTTGGAAGGAAAAGCTTATATCAGATTTTCAATAGCTTTTAGTTGTTGCCTTGTTTTTAGATCTAAAAGTGACATAGAAGTAGACCGACCAAATATACACTTTTATGCTGATTGAGGCACTAAACAAAAAAAATACAAAATCTGATTGTTTTTTCTTGAAGAAACTAATTAAGTATCATGTGGTCGCGTCACTTACGCTACTGCACGAAAGCGCTGCATAAAAAGTCCATTTTAAAAAAATGTGCGTGATTTACATACAAAGTGCATTCTTTTCTTTTAACTATAGCAGCTAGGTGACCAGAAAAAAACACAGGTAACTAATATTTAGATTTGTTGCACTGCAAAGTGGTTAATGATTTGACAGTTGAAACAAGTTTTGCCCCAAGCTGGGCATGTCTGTTAAATTCATGTCAGCCTCCACAAAATCTGCAATGTAGTGCAGAGTAGGGGGCTTAACAACGCGGTCCAGAATGCAAATGTTGTTTTTTTTAAGAACTACAATTAAAAAACCAAAAAAGTGTATTAGAATCTAAATTGACTGATTTAGGACCTTTTCATGGAGGCTGAGCAATTAGCTTCCGCACCGAAGTCCCTGGTTCGAATCCTGGTGAGGACTGAGGTTTTTAATTTTGAGATCTTTGAGGCGCACAGCTCTAATGGGTACCTGACATTGGTTGGGGAAATAAAGGCGGTTGGTCGTTGTGCTGGCCACATGACACCCTCGTTAACCGTGGGCCACAAATACAGATGCCCTTACATCATCTGCCCTATATATCGCAAGGTCTGGGGTACTTTACTTTTTCTCTAGCTCAAGGACAAGATAAGTGTGTGGCAGTGAACGTTACAATACAGACCTTAAAGGATGTAACAAATCTATGTATTTGGATTGAAATAAATGTTCAAGCTTTAGTGAACACTGTATGAAAGTAAAGTCATATAGATAGGTAGATAAACAGAAACAGAATTTATATCTCCATCCTACCCGGGCATGCTACCCCGCCCGGGTGGAAACAATCTTAGAAGAAAACGATTAGGCTAAAGGATAGCAAAACAAGACTCCAGTGGGAGTGCCTAAGGGGGTGCGAGAGCATCCTCATTGCACTGCGCGGAGTTGTAAAAAAAGCCCCCACAACCTTATCACAATCCAGGCGCTGTTCCTCAAGGGGCCGTTACATAAAAAATGGCGTGTCCCGCATGGTTAGCGTGGTATAGAAAAGAAAAATGGCGGGGTCTTAGTAGATCTATACGAGGCCTCTTGTCGCAAGTCTGACCCACCTGCCAGACAAAACAGTGTACATTGTTCTCATTCAGGCCGGTGAGAGGGAGCTCTTGTTCACTTTTGCTAGCCTGGGGTTCCAAGAGCCAAAGGCTCAACTCTACCTGACAGTTTAAGAAGAAGAAGAAGAATATTCATCCAAATAATGCAGTAGGTGCACACTGTTAAAGTGACTATTAGAGACTTGACTAAGAAGGTATGTCGACATTAAAGAAGATATTTATGTTTATAAGATAGATAGATAGATAGATAGATAGACAGATAGATAGATAGATAGACAGACAGACAGATAGATAGATAGATAGATAGATAGATAGATAGATAGATAGATAGATAGATAGACAGATAGATAAATAGATAGATAGACAGATAGACAGATAGATAGATAGATAGATAGATAGATAGATAGATAGATAGATAGATAGACAGATAGATAGATAGATAGATAGATAGATAGATAGATAGATAGATAGACAGACAGATAGATAGATAGATAGATAGATAGATAGATAGACAGATAGATAGATAGATAGATATATAGATAAATAGATAGATAGATAGACAGACAGACAGACAGATAGATAAATAGATAGATAGATAGATAGATAGATAGACAGACAGACAGATAGATAAATAGATAGATAGATAGATAGATAGATAGACAGATAGACAGACAGATAGATAGATAGATAGATAGATAGATAGATAGATAGATAGATAGATAGATAGATAGATAGATAGATAAATAGATAGACAGACAGACAGATGAATAGAAAGATAGATAGATAGATAGATAGATAGATAGATAGATAGATAGACAGACAGATAGATAAATAGATAGATAGATAGATAGATAGATAGATAGATAGATAGATAGATAGATAGACAGACAGATAGATAGACAGGTAGATAGACAGGTAGATAGATAGAGATAGAGATAGATAAATTAATTAATTTACATAAATGATTTACCAAATTGCATTACTTCAGGGACAAAAGTCAGATTATTTGCAGACAATTGCATAATATATAGAACAACTATTAAGCTATATTCAAATCATTTTATTGACATACAATGATAAGTAAACATCTGAATATTTTTTAAAACAATTTCTTTTTAAAAGAGTGATGGTGTTAAAACGAAAGTAGTTTAAAAGTTTCATAAAATGTCACGTGATGTTAGACTGTCTGACTCAGCTACGTCGTTTAATTTCCTTTCTACAAAGCTTATATCAACTCACTTGTCTGACTAGTGACATGTAGTCAAAAGTCTGTAAACGTTATTTCTCTCACACCCAATCTCGGATCAAACTTTCGCACAATTATTTCTTTTGCCTGTCAACACTAGAATCAGGCTTCAATATTTTTAGAAAGAACATCCAAATGAAATTATATCAAAGACTAATGAGAGATAAGAATGGAGAAGGAAGGTTGACAGATCTTGTGTAGTGCCCCAATGGTGCAGCAGATCAAAGGATAGGTGCAATTGAATGCAAAGTTAGATGTGAACCTGGCCTAACTAGTTCCCCTTTCAGATCTTGTGGTCTAGAGGGCAGATAATGTAAAGTTCATGTTTTTGTGGCCTACGGTTAACGAGGGTGTCATGTAGCAAGCACAACGACCAACCGCCTTTACTTTTCCCCAACTAATGTCAGGTACCCATTAGAGCTGGGTAGACTCAGAGGCGCCCAAGGATTTGAACCCGGTACCCTCGGTTTGGAAGCTGAGCGCTTTACCGAGCCTCCCCTGGTCTTTAAATAATGTAATTGTTTTGAAAAGGCGTAATCTCTTGTTCGAATCCTTTCCATTGGTACATAATAAATATGTTTAAGAAAATTTACGTCTGCGGCGCTGAATTTTATGAACTCCCAGGTTTAATTGTAGTACACTGAATAAAAACAAAAACGGCGCGTAACTTTGTGTGTGTCTGATTTAAAGCGCTAAAGTTCACAATTGATTTCTTAGAGGTCCGCCTCTAAAGTATTCAAACTAAATGAACTTCACGTCTGCTCTGGGAGTGGTGGCATAAAAAAAAACACACGAAGCAGCCATCCCAACACAATACCTTCATAGATTTTCTTTATTTTTTTTTACAATTTTTAATACCTCTATTCAACTCGTACCTTCGTGGAAACGTTTGGGCGGGTGGGCTCAAAACCCTGGACATGGATGTCCCAGAAATCTAATAGTTGGAGAACACCGTTTTCTAAAGAATTAATTGCTAGTTGGAAAATCTGCTTTGAGAGTCTTTAATGTTTAAAATTATAATGAACAATGGGCGCGGTGTATGAGAAAATGGTTCATTTTTTAAAATCTAACATTTATGAGTTATTGAGAGAAACATAATCGGTCTATAAGTGGTTGAATGGAGGTATGCTCTTTAAAAAAATATGTTTTAATGTTTTATCTTCTTTTTTCTTTTTTTTTTACAATCACAGGCAACAAATATATGTGCTAACAAAGACAAACCAGATCCGGTTTGAACCTTCCCTACACTAGGCCATATAAGCTCTTCACTAAACTTAAACAGTCATCACGCACCAAGATACGATCCAAACCCACTAAGACACCACGCCAAGACGAACCAAACAAGCATGCCCAACAAAAAACACGATAGACGCACAGCCCCAAATTTAGTGCTAGGCCCGTGGGAGGGGTGGAGGGAAATTGGGAGTTAAAATGTTAATGTCCCTTGGGCTTTTATGTTAGCTCCGTGGGAGGCAGCGGAGAAACTAGACGGGAATTTAGTTTTAGCTACCATTGAGTCAGCCAAACTCTAATTGGCTGGATATCACGTTCTCAGTATGATATTCCAACTATCTCATTCAAACTACTATCTTGGTCTCACTATCATGGTCTAAATATCATGGTCTCACTATCATGGTCTCACTATGATGACCTCAATATAATGACCTCACTATAATGCTCTCTTAACTATCATGCTCTCCTAACTATCATGGTGGTCTAACTATCATGCTCTAATTATCAAGGTCTCACTATCTTGGTCTCACTATCATGATGGTCTAACTATCATGCTCTCACTATCAAGGTCTCACTATCTTGGTCTCACTATCATGGTTGTCTAACTATCATGGTCGTCTAACTATCAAGGTCTCACCACCAAGGTCTCACTATCTTGGTCTCAATTTCATGGTGTCTAACTATCATGCTCTCACTATTATAATCTCACTATCATGGTCTCGATATTATGGTCTCACTATCAGGATCTCAATATCATTGTCTCCATATATGTGGTCTCACTGTTATGGTCTCAATATCATGTGGTCTAACTATCATGCTCTCACTATTATAATCTCACTATCATGGTCTCGACATTATGGTCTCACTATCAAGATCTCACTATCATGGTCTCAATATATGTGGTCTCACTGTTATGGTCTCAATATCATGTGGTCTAACTACCATGCTCTCACTATTATAATCTCACTATCATGGTCACACTATCATGGTCTCACTATCATGGTCTCATTATCATGGTCTCGTTATCATGGTCTCACTATCATGGTCTCACTATTATGGTTTTACTATCATGGTTTCACTATCATAGTCTCATTTGCATGGTTCCACAATCATGATCTCACTATCATAATCTCAAGATTATGGTCTCACTATCATGGTGGTCTAACTATCATGGTCTCACTATCATGGTAGTCTAACTATTATGCTCTCACTATTACAATCCTACTATCAAGGTCTCACTATCATGGTCTCAAGGTTATGGTCTCACTATCCATGTCTCACTATCATGGTCTCACTATCAATGTCTCACTATCATGGGCTCACTATCATGATGGTCTAAGTATCATGCTCTCACTATTATAATCTCACCATCATGGTCTCACTATCATGGTCTCAAGATTATGGTCTCACTATTATGGTCTCACTATCATGGTTTCACTAACATTGTCTCACTATTATGGTCTCACTAATATGGTCTCACTATCATGGTCTCACTATCATGGTCTCACTATAATGGTCCCACTATAATGGTCTAACTATCATGGTCTCAAGATTATGGTCTCACTATCAAGGTCTTACTATCATGGTCTCACAATCATAATGGTCTAATTATCATTTTTTTTACAATCCCACTATCAAGGTCTCACTATCATGGTCTCAAGATTATGGTCTCACTTTCAAGGTCTCACTATCATGGGCTCACTATCATAGTGGACTAATTATCATGCTCTCACTATTACAATCTCACTGTCATGGTTTCACTATCATGGTTTCACTATAATGGTCCCACAATCATGACCTAACTATCATGCTCAAGATTATGTTCTCACTATCATGGTCTCACTATCAAGGTCTCACTATCATGGTGGTCTAACTATCATGCTCTCACTATTACAATCTCACTATCATGGTGGTCTAACTATCATGCTCTTACTATTTCAATCTTACTATCATGGTCTCACTATCATGGTCTCACTATCATAATGGTCCATTTATCATGCTCTCACTATTATAATCTTACTATCATGGTCTCACTATCATGGTCTCATTATCATGGTCTCACTATCATGGTCTCTGTATCATGGTTTCACTATCATGGTCTCTCTTTCATGGTCTCACTAACATGGTCCCACACTCATGATCTCACTATCATGGTCTCTAGATTATGGTATCACTATCAAGGTCTTACTATTATGGTCTCACTATCATGGTGGTCTAACTATAATGTTCTCACAATTACAATCTCACTATCAAGGTCTCACTATCATGATCTCACTATCGTGGTCTCAAGATTATGGTCTCACTATCAAGGTCTCACTATCATGGTCTCACTATCATGGTGGTCTAACTATCATGCTCTCACTATTACAATCTCACTATCAAGGTCTTACTATCATGTTATTTCTATCATTGGTCAACCGTGGCGAGTGGAGATGTCTCACTAAGCCAGCGTGGACCCTCTAAATAAAGAGCGGAGGTGTTAACGGTCAAAACAGTTCACTACAGTTTGCTTCACTACAGTTTGCTTCACTACAGAAATCCGGACCTATCTTAAAACTTAAAACTATTGCGTTGTTTTGGAAGGAAAAGCTTATATCAGATTTTCAATAGCTTTTAGTTGTTGCCTTGTTCTTAGATCTAAAAGTGACATAGAAGTAGACCGACCAAATATACACTTTTATGCTGATTGAGGCACTAAACAAAAAAAATACAAAATCTGATTGTTTTTTCTTGAAGAAACTAATTAAGTATCATGTGGTCGCGTCACTTACGCTACTGCACGAAAGCGCTGCATAAAAAGTCCATTTAAAAAAAAATGTGCGTGATTTACATACAAAGTGCATTCTTTTCTTTTAACTATAGCAGCTAGGTGACCAGAAAAAAACACAGGTAACTAATATTTAGATTTGTTGCACTGCAAAGTGGTTAATGATTTGACAGTTGAAACAAGTTTTGCCCCAAGCTGGGCATGTCTGTTAAATTCATGTCAGCCTCCACAAAATCTGCAATGTAGTGCAGAGTAGGGGGCTTAACAACGCGGTCCAGAATGCAAATGTTTTTTTTTTAAGAACTACAATTAAAAAAACAAAAAGTGTATTAGAATCTAAATTGACTGATTGAGGACCTTTTCATGGAATATTGAAAAAACTCTAAACTTCTAAAGTTCTATGGAGGCTGAGCAATTAGCTTCCGCACCAAAGTCCCTGGTTCGAATCCTAGTGAGGACTGAGGTTTTTAATTTTGAGATCTTTTAGGCGCACAGCTCTAATGGGTACCTGACATTAGTTGGGGAAAAGTAAAGGCGGTTGGTCGTTGTGCTGGCCACATGACACCCTCGTTAACCGTCGGCCACAAATACAGATGCCCTTACATCATCTGCCCTATAGATCGCAAGGTCTGGGGTACTTTACTTTTTCTCTAGCTCAAGGGCAAGATAAGTGTGTGGCAATGAACGTTACAATACAGACTTTAAAGGATGTAACAAATCTATGTATTTGGATTGAAATAAATGTTCAAGCTTTAGTGAACACTGTATGAAAGTAAAGTCATATAGATAGGTAGATAAACAGAAAGAGAGCTTATATCTCCATCCTACCCGGGCATGCTACCCCGCCCGGGTGGAAACAATCTTAGGAGAAAACGATTAGGCTAAAGGATAGCAAAACAAGACTCCAGTGGGAGTGCCTAAGGGGGTGCGAGAGCATCCTCATTGCACTGCGCGGAGTTGTAAAAAAAGCCCCCACAACCTTATCACAATCCAGGCGCTGTTCCTCAAGGAGCCGTTACATAAAAAATGGCGTGTCCCGCATGGTTAGCGTGGTATAGAAAAGAAAAATGGCGGGGGTCTTAGTAGATCTATACGAGGCCTCTTGTCGCAAGTCTGACCCACCCGCCAGAAAAAACAGTGTACATTGTTCTCATTCAGGCCGGTGAGAGGGAGCTCTTGTTCACTCTTGTTAGCCTGGGGTTCCAAGAGCCAAAGGCTCAACTCTACCTAACAGTTTAAGAAGAAGAAGAAGAATATCTATCCAAATAATGCAGTAGGTGCACACTGTTAAAGTGACTATTAGAGACTTGACTAAGAAGGTATGTCGACATTAAAGAAGATATATATGTTTGATAGATAGATAGATAGATAGATAGATAGATAGATAGATAGATACATACATAGATAGACAGATAGATAGATAGATAGATAGATAGATAGATAGACACACAGACAGACAGACAGACAGATAGATAGATAGATAGATAGATAGATAGATAGATAGATAGATAGATAGATAGATAGATAGATAGATAGATAGATAGATAGATAGATAGATAGATAGATAGATAGATAGACAGACAGATAGGTAGATAGATAGATAGATAGATAGACAGACAGACAGAGATAGACAGACAGATAGATAGATAGATAGATAGATAGACAGATAGATAGATAGATAGATAGATAGATAGATAGATAGATAGATAGATAGACAAATAGATAGATAGATAGATAGATAGATAGATAGATAGATAGATAGATAGATAGATAGATAGATAGATAGACAGACAGGTAGATAGATAGAGGTAGAGATAGATAAATTAATTAATTTACATAAATGATTTACCAAATTGCATTACTTCAGGGACAAAAGTCAGATTATTTGCAGAAAATTGCATATTATATAGAACAACTATTAAGCTATATTCAAATCATTTTATTGACATACAATGATAAGTAAACATCTGAATATTTTTTAAAACAATTTCTTTTTAAAAGAGTGATGGTGTTAAAACGAAAGTAGTTTAAAAATTTCCTAAAATGTCACGTGATGTTAGACTGTCTGACTCAGCTACGTCATTTAATTTCCTTTCTACAAAGCTTATATCAACTCACTTGTCTGTCTAGTGACATGTAGTCAAAAGTCTGTAAACGTTATTTCTCTCGCACCCAATCTCGGATCAAACTTTCGCACAATTATTTCTTTTGCCTGTCAACACTTGAATCAATTTAAAAAAAGACAGTTTGTTTGGAAACACAAACTTAAAATCGGCCCCCGAAGTGGTCCACCCAGGCAGGCTTCAATATTTTTAGAAAGAACATCCAAATGAAATTATATCAAAGACAAATGAGAGATAAGAATGGAGAAGGAAGGTTGGCAGATCTTGTGTAGTGCCCCAATGGTGCAGCAGATCAAAGGATAGGTGCAAGTGAATGCAAAGTTAGATGTGAACCTGGCCTAACTAGTTCCCCTTTCAGATCTTGTAGTCTAGAGGGCAGATAATTTAAAGTTCATGTTTTTGTGGCCTACGGTTAACGAGGGTGTCATGTAGCAAGCACAACGACCAACCGCCTTTACTTTTCCCCAACTAATGTCAGGTACCCATTAGAGCTGGGTAGACTCAGAGGCGCCCAAGGATTCGAACCCGGTACCCTCGGTTCGGAAGCTGAGCGCTTTACCGAGCCTCTCCTGGTCTTTAAATAATGTAATTGTTTTGAAAAGGCGTAATCTCTTGTTCGAATCCTTTCCATTGGTACATAATAAATATGTTTAAGAAAATTTACGTCTGCGGCGCTGAATTTTATGAACTCCCAGGTTTAATTGTAGTACACTGAATAAAAACAAAAACGGCGCGTAACTTTGTGTGTGTCTGATTGAAAGCGCTAAAGTTCACAATTGATTTCTTAGAGGTCCGCCTCTAAAGTATTCAAACTAAATGAACTTCACGTCTGCTCTGGGAGTGGTGGCATAAAAAAAACACACGATGCAGCCATCCCAACACATTACCTTCATAGATTTTCTTTATTTTTTTTTTACAATTTTTAATACCTCTATTCAACTCGTACCTTCGTGGAAACGTTTGGGCGGGTGGGCTCAAAACCCTGGACATGGATGTCCCAGAAATCTAATAGTTGGTGAACACCGTTTTCTAAAGAATTAATTGCTAGTTGGAAAATCTGCTTTGAGAGTCTTTAATGGGTAAAATTATAATGAACAATGGGTGCGTTGTATAAGAAAACATAGTTCATTTTTTAAAATCTAACATTTATGAGTTATTGAGAGAAACATAATCGGTCTATAAGTGGTTGAATGGAGGTATGCTCTTTAAAAAAATATGTTTTAATGTTTTATCTTCTTTTTTCTTTTTTTTTTTACAATGACAGGCAACAAATATATGTGCTAACAAAGACTAACCAGATCCGGTTTGAACCTTCCCTACACTAGGCCATATAAGCTCTTCACTAAACTTAAACAGTCATCACGCACCAAGATACGATCCAAACCCACTAAGACACCACGCCAAGACGAACCAAACAAGCATGCCCAACAAAAAACACGATAGACGCACAGCCCCAAATTTAGTGCTAGGCCCGTGGGAGGGGTGGGGCAAATTGGGGGTTAAAATGTTAATGTCCCTTGGGCTTTTATGTTAGCTCCGTGGGAGGCAGCGGAGAAACTAGACGGGAATTTAGTTTTAGCTACCATTGAGTCAGCCAAACTCTAATTGGCTGGATATCATGTTCTCAGTATGATATTCCAACTATCTCATTCAAACTACTATCTTGGTATCACTATCATGGTCTAAATATCATGGTCTCACTATCATGGTCTCACTATGATGACCTCAATATAATGACCTCACTATCATGCTCTCTTAACTATCATGCTCTCCTAACTATCATGGTGGTCTAACTATCATGCTATCACTATCAAGGTCTCACTATCTTGGTCTCACTATCATGGTGGTCTAACTATCATGCTCTCACTATGAAGGTCTCACTATCTTGGTCTCACTATCATGGTCGTCTAACTATCATGGTCGTCTAACTATCAAGGTCTCACCACCAAGGTCTCACTATCTTGCTCTCAATTTCATGGTGTCTAACTATCATGCTCTCACTATTATAATCTCACTATCATGGTCTCGATATTATGGTCTCACTATCAGGACCTCACTATCATGGTCTCCATATATGTGGTCTCACTATTATGGTCTCAATATCATGTGGTCTAACTATCATGCTCTCACTATTATAATCTCACTATCATGGTCTCGATATTATGGTCTCACTATCAAGATCTCACTATCATGGTCTCAGTATATGTGGTCTCACTGTTATGGTCTCAATATCATGTGGTCTAACTATCATGCTCTCACTATTATGATCTCACTATCATAGTCACACTATCATGGTCTCACTATCATGGTCTCATTATCATGGTCTCATTATCATGGTCTCACTATCATGGTCTCAATATCATGGTTTTACTATCATGGTTTCACTATCATAGTCTCACTTGCATGGTCCCACAATCATGATCTCAAGATTATGGTCTCACTATCATGGTGGTCTAACTATCATGGTCTCACTATCATAGTAGTCTAACTATCATGCTCTCACTATTACAATCTTACTATCAAGGTCTCACTATTACAATCTTACTATCAAGGTCTCACTATGAAGGTCTCACTATCATGGTCTCAAGATTATGGTCTCAGTATCCAGGTCTCATTATCATGGTCTCACTATCAAGGTCTCACTATCATGTACTCACTATCATGATGGTCTAAGTATCATGGTCTCACTATTATAATCTCACTATCATGGTCTCACTATCATGGTCTCAAGATTATGGTCTCACTATCATGGTCTCACTATCATGGTCTCACTAACATGGTCTCACTATTATGGTCTCACTAACATGGTCTCACTATCATGGTCCCACTATCATGGTCCCACTATAATGGTCCCACTATAATGGTCCCACTATAATGGTCTAACTATCATGGTCTCAAGATTATGGTCTCACTATCAAGGTCTTACTATCATGGTCTCACAATCATAATGGTCTAACTATCATGCTCTCTTTATAACAATCCCACTATCAAGGTCTCACTATCATGGTCTCAAGATTATGGTCTCACTTTCAAGGTCTCACTGTCATGGTTTCACTATCATAGTCACATTATCATGGCTCACTATCATGGTCTAACTATCATGGTTTTACTATCATGGTCTCACTATCATGGTTTCACTATCATGGTCTCACTATAATGGTCCCACAATCATGACCTAACTATCATGCTCAAGATTATGTTCTCACTATCATGGTCTCACTATCAAGGTCTCACTATCATGGTGGTCTAACTATAATGCTCTCACTATTACAATCTCACTATCATGGTGGTCTAACTATCATGCTCTTACTATTTCAATCTTACTATCATGGTCTCACTATCATGGTCTCACTATCATAATGGTCTATTTATCATGCTCTCACTATTATAATCTTACTATCATGGTCTCACTATCATGGTCTCATTATCGTGGTCTCACTATCATGGTCTCTGTATCATGGTTTCACTATCATGGTCTCTCTTTCATGGTCTCACTAACATGGTCCCACACTCATGATCTCACTATCATGGTCTCTAGATTATGGTATCACTGTCAAGGTCTTACTATTATGGTCTCACTATCATGGTGGCCTAACTATAATGTTCTCACAATTACAATCTCACTATCAAGGTCTCACTATCATGGTCTCACTATCGTGGTCTCAAGATTATGGTCTCACTATCAAGGTCTCACTATCATGGTCTCACTATCATGGTGGTCTAACTATCATGCTCTCACTATTACAATCTCACTATCAAGGTCTTACTATCATGTTATTTCTATCATTGGTCAACCGTGGCGAGTGGAGATGTCTCACTAAGCCAGCGTGGACCCTCTAAATAAAGAGCGGAGGTGTTAACGGTCAAAACAGTTCACTACAGTTTGCTTCACTACAGTTTGCTTCACTACAGAAATCCGGACCTATCTTAAAACTTAAAACTATTGCGTTGTTTTGGAAGGAAAAGCTTATATCAGATTTTCAATAGCTTTTAGTTGTTGCCTTGTTTTTAGATCTAAAAGTGACATAGAAGTAGACAGACCAAATATACACTTTTATGCTGATTGAGGCACTAAACAAAACAAATACAAAATCTGATTGTTTTTTCTTGAAGAAACTAATTAAGTATCATGTGGTCGCGTCACTTACGCTACTGCACGAAAGCGCTGCATAAAAAGTCCATTTAAAAAAAAATGTGCGTGATTTACATACAAAGTGCATTCTTTTCTTTTAACTATAGCAGCTAGGTGACCAGAAAAAAACACAGGTAACTAATATTTAGATTTGTTGCACTGCAAAGTGGTTAATGATTTGACAGTTGAAACAAGTTTTGCCCCAAGCTGGGCATGTCTGTTAAATTCATGTCAGCCTCCACAAAATCTGCAATGTAGTGCAGAGTAGGGGGCTTAACAACGCGGTCCAGAATGCAAATGTGTTTTTTTTTTAAGAACTACAATTAAAAAACCAAAAAGTGTATTAGAATCTAAATTGACTGATTGAGGACCTTTTCATGGAATATTGAAAAAACTCTAAACTTCTAAAGTTCTATGGAGGCTGAGCAATTAGCTTCCGCACCAAAGTCCCTGGTTCGAATCCTAGTGAGGACTGAGGTTTTTAATTTTGAGATCTTTTAGGCGCACAGCTCTAATGGGTACCTGACATTAGTTGGGGAAAAGTAAAGGCGGTTGGTCGTTGTGCTGGCCACATGACACCCTCGTTAACCGTCGGCCACAAATACAGATGCCCTTACATCATCTGCCCTATAGATCGCAAGGTCTGGGGTACTTTACTTTTTCTCTAGCTCAAGGGCAAGATAAGTGTGTGGCAATGAACGTTACAATACAGACTTTAAAGGATGTAACAAATCTATGTATTTGGATTGAAATACATGTTCAAGCTTTAGGGAACACTGTATGAAAGTAAAGTCATATAGATAGGTAGATAAACAGAAAGAGAGTTTATATCTCCATCCTACCCGGGCATGCTACCCCGCCCGGGTGGAAACAATCTTAGGAGAAAACGATTAGGCTAAAGGATAGCAAAACAAGACTCCAGTGGGAGTGCCTAAAGGGGTGCGAGAGCATCCTCATTGCACTGCGCGGAGTTATAAAAAAAAGCCCCCACAACCTTATCACAATCCAGGCGCTGTTCCTCAAGGGGCCGTTACATAAAAAATGGCGTGTCCCGCATGGTTAGCGTGGTATAGAAAAGAAAAATGGCGGGGGTCTTAGTAGATCTATACGAGGCCTCTTGTCGCAAGTGTGACCCACCCGCCAGACAAAACAGTGTACATTGTTCTCATTCAGGCCGGTGAGAGGGAGCTCTTGTTCACTTTTGCTAGCCTGGGGTTCCAAGAGCCAAAGGCTCAACTCTACCTGACAGTTTAAGAAGAAGAAGAAGAATATCCATCCAAATAATGCAGTAGGTGCACACTGTTAAAGTGACTATTAGAGACTTGACTAAGAAGGTATGTCGACATTAAAGAAGATATTTATGTTTATAAGATAGATAGATAGATAGATAGACAGATAGATAGATAGATAGATAGATAGACAGATAGATAGATAGATAGATAGATAGATAGACAGACAGACAGACAGATGAATAGAAAGATAGATAGATAGATAGACAGACAGACAGATAGATAAATAGATAGATAGATAGATAGATAGATAGATAGATAGATAGATAGATAGATAGATAGATAGATAGACAGGTAGATAGACAGGTAGATAGATAGATAGATAGATAGATAGACAGGTAGGTAGACAGGTAGATAGATAGAGGTAGAGATAGATAAATTAATTAATTTACATAAATGATTTACCAAATTGCATTACTTCAGGGACAAAAGTCAGATTATTTGCAGACAATTGCATATTATATAGAACAACTATTAAGCTATATTCAAATCATTTTATTGACATACAATGATAAGTAAACATCTGAATATTTTTTAAAACAATTTCTTTTTAAAAGAGTGATGGTGTTAAAACGAAAGTAGTTTAAAAGTTTCATAAAATGTCACGAGATGTTAGACTGTCTGACTCAGCTACCTCATTTAATTTCCTTTCTGCAAAGCTTATATCAACTCACTTGTCTGTCTAGTGGCATGTAGTCAAAAGTCTGTAAACGTTATTTCTCTCGCACCCAATCTCGGATCAAACTTTCGCACAATTATTTCTTTTGCCTGTCAACACTAGAATCAATTTAAAAAAAGACAGTTTGTTTGGAAACACAAACTTAAAATCGGCCCCCGAAGTGGTCCACCCAGGCATGCTTCAATAATTTTAGAAAGAACATCCAAATGAAATTATATCAAAGACAAATGAGAGATAAGAATGGAGAAGGAAGGTTGACAGATCTTGTGTAGTGCCCCAATGGTGCAGCAGATCAAAGGATAGGTGCAAGTGAATGCAAAGTTAGATGTGAACCTGGCCTAACTAGTTCCCCTTTCAGATCTTGTAGTCTAGAGGGCAGATAATTTAAAGTTCATGTTTTTGTGGCCTACGGTTAACGAGGGTGTCATGTAGCAAGCACAACGACCAACCGCCTTTACTTTTCCCCAACTAATGTCAGGTACCCATTAGAGCTGGGTAGACTCAGAGGCGCCCAAGGATTCGAACCCGGTACCCTCGGTTCGGAAGCTGAGCGCTTGACCGAGCCTCTCCTGGTCTTTAAATAATGTAATTGTTTTGAAAAGGCGTAATCTCTTGTTCGAATCCTTTCCATTGGTACATAATAAATATGTTTAAGAAAATTTACGTCTGCGGCGCTGAATTTTATGATCTCCCCTGTTTAATTGTAATACACTGAATAAAAACAAAAACGGCGCGTAACTTTGTGTGTGTCTGATTGAAAGCGCTAAAGTTCACAATTGATTTCTTAGAGGTCCGCCTCTAGAGTATTCAAACTAAATGAACTTCACGTCTGCTCTGGGAGTGGTGGCATAAAAAAAACACACGAAGCAGCCATCCCAACACAATACCTTCATAGATTTTCTTTATTTTTTTTTTACAATTTTTAATACCTCTATTCAACTTGTACCTTCGTGGAAACGTTTGGGCGGGTGGGCTCAAAACCCTGGACATGGATGTCCCAGAAATCTAATAGTTGGAGAACACCGTTTTCTAAAGAATTAATTGCTAGTTGGAAAATCTGCTTTGAGAGTCTTTAATGTTTAAAATTATAATGAACAATGGGCGCGGTATATAAGAAAAAATAGTTCATTTTTTATATCTAACATTTATGAGTTATTGAGAGAAACATAATCGGTCTATAAGTGGTTGAATGGAGGTATGCTCTTTAAAAAAATATGTTTTAATGTTTTATCTTCTTTTTTCTTTTTTTTTTTACAATCACAGGCAACAAATATATGTGCTAACAAAGACAAACCAGATCCGGTTTGAACCTTCCCTACACTAGGCCATATAAGCTCTTCACTAAACTTAAACAGTCATCACGCACCAAGATACGATCCAAACCCACTAAGACACCACGCCAAGACGAACCAAACAAGCATGCCCAACAAAAAACACGATAGACGCACAGCCCCAAATTTAGTGCTAGGCCCGTGGGAGGGGTGGGGCAAATTGGGGGTTAAAATGTTAATGTCCCTTGGGCTTTTATGTTAGCTCCGTGGGAGGCAGCGGAGAAACTAGAAGGGAATTTAGTTTTAGCTACCATTGAGTCAGCCAAACTCTAATTGGCTGGATATCACGTTCTCAGTATGATATTCCAACTATCTCATTCAAACTACTATCTTGGTCTCACTATCATGGTCTAAATATCATGGTCTCACTATCATGGTCTCACTATGATGACCTCAATATAATGACCTCACTATCATGCTCTCTTAACTATCATGCTCTCCTAACTATCATGGTGGTCTAACTATCATGCTCTCACTATCAAGGTCTCACTATCTTGGTCTCACTATCATGGTGGTCTAACTATCATGCTCTCACTATCAAGGTCTCACTATCTTGGTCTCACTATCATGGTCGTCTAACTATCATGGTCGTCTAACTATCAAGGTCTCACCACCAAGGTCTCACTATCTTGGTCTCAATTTCATGGTGTCTAACTATCATGCTCTAACTATTATAATCTCACTAATATGGTCTCGATATTATGGTCTCACTATCAGGATCTCACTATCATGGTCTCCATATATGTGGTCTCACTGTTATGGTCTCAATATCATGTGGTCTAACTATCATGCTCTCACTATTATAATCTCACTATCATGGTCTCGATATTATGGTCTCACTATCAATATCTCACTATCATGGTCTCAATATAAGTGGTCTCACTGTTATGGTCTCAATATCATGTGGTCTAACTATCATGCTCTCACTACTATAATCTCACTATCATGGTCACACTATCATGGTCTCACTATCATGGTCTCATTATCATGGTCTCATTATCATGGTCTCACTATCATGGTCTCACTATCATGGTTTTACTATCATGGTTTCACTATCATAGTCTCACTTGCATCGTCCCACAATCATGACCTCACTATCATAATCTCAAGATTATGGTCTCACTATCATGGTGGTCTAACTATCATGGTCTCACTATCATGGTAGTCTAACTATCATGCTCTCACTATTACAATCTTACTATCAAGGTCTCACTATCATGGTCTCAAGATTATGGTCTCACTTTCCAGGTCTCACTATCATGGTCTCACTATCAATGTCTCACTATCATGGGCTCACTATCATGATGGTCTTAGTATCATGCTCTCACTATTATAATCTCACTATCATGGTCTCACTATCATGGTCTCAAGATTATGGTCTCACTAAAATGGTCTCGCTATCATGGTTTCACTAACATGGTTTCACTATTATGGTCTCACTAATATGGTCTCACTATCATGGTCTCACTATCATGGTCTCACTATAATGGTCCCACTATAATGGTCCCACTATAATGGTCTAACTATCATGGTCTCAAGATTATGGTCTCACTATCAAGGTCTTACTATCATGGTCTCACAATCATAATGGTCTAACTATCATGCTCTCTTTATTACAATCCCACTATCAAGGTCTCACTATCATGGTCTCAAGATTATGGTCTCACTTTCAAGGTCTCACTATCATGGGCTTACTATCATAGTGGACTAATTATCATGCTCTCACTATTACAATCTCACTGTCATGGTTTCACTATCATAGTCTCATTATCATGGGCTCACTATCATGGTCTAACTATCATGGTTTCACTATCATGGTCTCACTATCATGGTTTAAATATCGTGGTCTCACTATAATGGTCCCACAATCATGACTTAACTATCATGCTCAAGATTATGTTATCACTATCATGGTCTCACTATCAAGGTCTCACTATCATGGTGGTCTAACTATCATGCTCTCTCTATTACAATCTCACTATCATGGTGGTCTAACTATCATGCTCTTACTATTTCAATCTTACTATCATGGTCTCACTATCATGGTCTCACTATCATAATGGTCTATTTATCATGCTCTCACTATTATAATCTTACTATCATGGTCTCACTATCATGGTCTCATTATCATGGTCTCACTATCATGGTCTCTGTATCATGGTTTCACTATCATGGTCTCTCTTTCATGGTCTCACTAACATGGTCCCACACTCATGATCTCACTATCATGGTTTCTAGATTATGGTATCACTGTCAAGGTCTTACTATTATGGTCTCTCTATCATGGTGGTCTAACTATAATGTTCTCACAATTACAATCTCACTATCAAGGTCTTACTATCTTGGTCTCACTATCGTGGTCTCAAGATTATGGTCTCACTATCAAGGTCTCACTATCATGGTCTCACTATCATGGTGGTCTAACTATCATGCTCTCACTATTACAATCTCACTATCAAGGTCTTACTATCATGTTATTTCTATCATTGGTCAACCGTGGCGAGTGGAGATGTCTCACTAAGCCAGCGTGGACCCTCTAAATAAAGAGCGGAGGTGTTAACGGTCAAAACAGTTCACTACAGTTTGCTTCACTACAGTTTGCTTCACTACAGAAATCCGGACCTATCTTTAAACTTAAAACTATTGCGTTGTTTTGGAAGGAAAAGCTTATATCAGATTTTCAATAGCTTTTAGTTGTTGCCTTGTTTTTAGATCTAAAAGTGACATAGAAGTAGAACGACCAAATATACACTTTTATGCTGATTGAGGCACTAAACAAAAAAAAATACAAAATCTGATTGTTTTTTCTTGAAGAAACTAATTAAGTATCATGTGGTCGCGTCACTTACGCTACTGCACGAAAGCGCTGCATAAAAAGTCCATTTTAAAAAAAATGTGCGTGATTTACATACAACAAAGTGCATTCTTTTCTTTTCACTATAGCAGCTAGGTGACCAGAAAAAAACACAGGTAACTAATATTTAGATTTGTTGCACTGCAAAGTGGTTAATGATTTGACAGTTGAAACAAGTTTTGCCCCAAGCTGGGCATGTCTGTTAAATTCATGTCAGCCTCCACAAAATCTGCAATGTAGTGCAGAATAGGGGGCTTAACAACGCGGTCCAGAATGCAAATGTTGTTTTTTTTAAGAACTACAATTAAAAAACCAAAAAGTGTATTAGAATCTAAATTGACTGATTGAGGACCTTTTCATGGAATATTGAAAAAACTCTAAACTTCTAAAGTTCTATGGAGGCTGAGCAATTAGCTTCCGCACCAAAGTCCCTGGTTCGAATCCTAGTGAGGACTGAGGTTTTTAATTTTGAGATCTTTTAGGCGCACAGCTCTAATGGGTACCTGACATTAGTTGGGGAAAAGTAAAGGCGGTTGGTCGTTGTGCTGGCCACATGACACCCTCGTTAACCGTCGGCCACAAATACAGATGCCCTTACATCATCTGCCCTATAGATCGCAAGGTCTGGGGTACTTTACTTTTTCTCTAGCTCAAGGGCAAGATAAGTGTGTGGCAATGAACGTTACAATACAGACTATAAAGGATGTAACAAATCTATGTATTTGGATTGAAATACATTTTCAAGCTTTAGGGAACACTGTATGAAAGTAAAGTCATATAGATAGGTAGATAAACAGAAAGAGAGTTTATATCTCCATCCTACCCGGGCATGCTACCCCGCCCGGGTGGAAACAATCTTAGGAGAAAACGATTAGGCTAAAGGATAGCAAAACAAGACTCCAGTGGGAGTGCCTAAAGGGGTGCGAGAGCATCCTCATTGCACTGCGCGGAGTTATAAAAAAAGCCCCCACAACCTTATCACAATCCAGGCGCTGTTCCTCAAGGGGCCGTTACATAAAAAATGGCGTGTCCCGCATGGTTAGCGTGGTATAGAAAAGAAAAATGGCGGGGGTCTTAGTAGATCTATACGAGGCCTCTTGTCGCAAGTGTGACCCACCCGCCAGACAAAACAGTGTACATTGTTCTCATTCAGGCCGGTGAGAGGGAGCTCTTGTTCACTTTTGCTAGCCTGGGGTTCCAAGAGCCAAAGGCTCAACTCTACCTGACAGTTTAAGAAGAAGAAGAAGAATATCCATCCAAATAATGCAGTAGGTGCACACTGTTAAAGTGACTATTAGAGACTTGACTAAGAAGGTATGTCGACATTAAAGAAGATATTTATGTTTATAAGATAGATAGATAGATAGATAGACAGATAGATAGATAGATAGACAGATAGATAGATAGATAGATAGATAGATAGACAGACAGACAGACAGATGAATAGAAAGATAGATAGATAGATAGACAGACAGACAGATAGATAAATAGATAGATAGATAGATAGATAGATAGATATATAGATAGATAGATAGATAGATAGATAGATAGACAGGTAGATAGACAGGTAGATAGATAGATAGATAGATAGATAGACAGGTAGGTAGACAGGTAGATAGATAGAGGTAGAGATAGATAAATTAATTAATTTACATAAATGATTTACCAAATTGCATTACTTCAGGGACAAAAGTCAGATTATTTGCAGACAATTGCATATTATATAGAACAACTATTAAGCTATATTCAAATCATTTTATTGACATACAATGATAAGTAAACATCTGAATATTTTTTAAAACAATTTCTTTTTAAAAGAGTGATGGTGTTAAAACGAAAGTAGTTTAAAAGTTTCATAAAATGTCACGAGATGTTAGACTGTCTGACTCAGCTACCTCATTTAATTTCCTTTCTGCAAAGCTTATATCAACTCACTTGTCTGTCTAGTGGCATGTAGTCAAAAGTCTGTAAACGTTATTTCTCTCGCACCCAATCTCGGATCAAACTTTCGCACAATTATTTCTTTTGCCTGTCAACACTAGAATCAATTTAAAAAAAGACAGTTTGTTTGGAAACACAAACTTAAAATCGGCCCCCGAAGTGGTCCACCCAGGCATGCTTCAATAATTTTAGAAAGAACATCCAAATGAAATTATATCAAAGACAAATGAGAGATAAGAATGGAGAAGGAAGGTTGACAGATCTTGTGTAGTGCCCCAATGGTGCAGCAGATCAAAGGATAGGTGCAAGTGAATGCAAAGTTAGATGTGAACCTGGCCTAACTAGTTCCCCTTTCAGATCTTGTAGTCTAGAGGGCAGATAATTTAAAGTTCATGTTTTTGTGGCCTACGGTTAACGAGGGTGTCATGTAGCAAGCACAACGACCAACCGCCTTTACTTTTCCCCAACTAATGTCAGGTACCCATTAGAGCTGGGTAGACTCAGAGGCGCCCAAGGATTCGAACCCGGTACCCTCGGTTCGGAAGCTGAGCGCTTGACCGAGCCTCTCCTGGTCTTTAAATAATGTAATTGTTTTGAAAAGGCGTAATCTCTTGTTCGAATCCTTTCCATTGGTACATAATAAATATGTTTAAGAAAATTTACGTCTGCGGCGCTGAATTTTATGATCTCCCCTGTTTAATTGTAATACACTGAATAAAAACAAAAACGGCGCGTAACTTTGTGTGTGTCTGATTGAAAGCGCTAAAGTTCACAATTGATTTCTTAGAGGTCCGCCTCTAGAGTATTCAAACTAAATGAACTTCACGTCTGCTCTGGGAGTGGTGGCATAAAAAAAACACACGAAGCAGCCATCCCAACACAATACCTTCATAGATTTTCTTTATTTTTTTTTACAATTTTTAATACCTCTATTCAACTTGTACCTTCGTGGAAACGTTTGGGCGGGTGGGCTCAAAACCCTGGACATGGATGTCCCAGAAATCTAATAGTTGGAGAACACCGTTTTCTAAAGAATTAATTGCTAGTTGGAAAATCTGCTTTGAGAGTCTTTAATGTTTAAAATTATAATGAACAATGGGCGCGGTATATAAGGAAAAATAGTTCATTTTTTATATCTAACATTTATGAGTTATTGAGAGAAACATAATCGGTCTATAAGTGGTTGAATGGAGGTATGCTCTTTAAAAAAATATGTTTTAATGTTTTATCTTCTTTTTTCTTTTTTTTTTTACAATCACAGGCAACAAATATATGTGCTAACAAAGACAAACCAGATCCGGTTTGAACCTTCCCTACACTAGGCCATATAAGCTCTTCACTAAACTTAAACAGTCATCACGCACCAAGATACGATCCAAACCCACTAAGACACCACGCCAAGACGAACCAAACAAGCATGCCCAACAAAAAACACGATAGACGCACAGCCCCAAATTTAGTGCTAGGCCCGTGGGAGGGGTGGGGCAAATTGGGGGTTAAAATGTTAATGTCCCTTGGGCTTTTATGTTAGCTCCGTGGGAGGCAGCGGAGAAACTAGAAGGGAATTTAGTTTTAGCTACCATTGAGTCAGCCAAACTCTAATTGGCTGGATATCACGTTCTCAGTATGATATTCCAACTATCTCATTCAAACTACTATCTTGGTCTCACTATCATGGTCTAAATATCATGGTCTCACTATCATGGTCTCACTATGATGACCTCAATATAATGACCTCACTATCATGCTCTCTTAACTATCATGCTCTCCTAACTATCATGGTGGTCTAACTATCATGCTCTCACTATCAAGGTCTCACTATCTTGGTCTCACTATCATGGTGGTCTAACTATCATGCTCTCACTATCAAGGTCTCACTATCTTGGTCTCACTATCATGGTCGTCTAACTATCATGGTCGTCTAACTATCAAGGTCTCACCACCAAGGTCTCACTATCTTGGTCTCAATTTCATGGTGTCTAACTATCATGCTCTAACTATTATAATCTCACTAATATGGTCTCGATATTATGGTCTCACTATCAGGATCTCACTATCATGGTCTCCATATATGTGGTCTCACTGTTATGGTCTCAATATCATGTGGTCTAACTATCATGCTCTCACTATTATAATCTCACTATCATGGTCTCGATATTATGGTCTCACTATCAATATCTCACTATCATGGTCTCAATATAAGTGGTCTCACTGTTATGGTCTCAATATCATGTGGTCTAACTATCATGCTCTCACTACTATAATCTCACTATCATGGTCACACTATCATGGTCTCACTATCATGGTCTCATTATCATGGTCTCATTATCATGGTCTCACTATCATGGTCTCACTATCATGGTTTTACTATCATGGTTTCACTATCATAGTCTCACTTGCATCGTCCCACAATCATGACCTCACTATCATAATCTCAAGATTATGGTCTCACTATCATGGTGGTCTAACTATCATGGTCTCACTATCATGGTAGTCTAACTATCATGCTCTCACTATTACAATCTTACTATCAAGGTCTCACTATCATGGTCTCAAGATTATGGTCTCACTTTCCAGGTCTCACTATCATGGTCTCACTATCAAGGTCTCACTATCATGGGCTCACTATCATGATGGTCTTAGTATCATGCTCTCACTATTATAATCTCACTATCATGGTCTCACTATCATGGTCTCAAGATTATGGTCTCACTAAAATGGTCTCGCTATCATGGTTTCACTAACATGGTTTCACTATTATGGTCTCACTAATATGGTCTCACTATCATGGTCTCACTATCATGGTCTCACTATAATGGTCCCACTATAATGGTCCCACTATAATGGTCTAACTATCATGGTCTCAAGATTATGGTCTCACTATCAAGGTCTTACTATCATGGTCTCACAATCATAATGGTCTAACTATCATGCTCTCTTTATTACAATCCCACTATCAAGGTCTCACTATCATGGTCTCAAGATTATGGTCTCACTTTCAAGGTCTCACTATCATGGGCTTACTATCATAGTGGACTAATTATCATGCTCTCACTATTACAATCTCACTGTCATGGTTTCACTATCATAGTCTCATTATCATGGGCTCACTATCATGGTCTAACTATCATGGTTTCACTATCATGGTCTCACTATCATGGTTTAAATATCGTGGTCTCACTATAATGGTCCCACAATCATGACTTAACTATCATGCTCAAGATTATGTTATCACTATCATGGTCTCACTATCAAGGTCTCACTATCATGGTGGTCTAACTATCATGCTCTCTCTATTACAATCTCACTATCATGGTGGTCTAACTATCATGCTCTTACTATTTCAATCTTACTATCATGGTCTCACTATCATGGTCTCACTATCATAATGGTCTATTTATCATGCTCTCACTATTATAATCTTACTATCATGGTCTCACTATCATGGTCTCATTATCATGGTCTCACTATCATGGTCTCTGTATCATGGTTTCACTATCATGGTCTCTCTTTCATGGTCTCACTAACATGGTCCCACACTCATGATCTCACTATCATGGTTTCTAGATTATGGTATCACTGTCAAGGTCTTACTATTATGGTCTCTCTATCATGGTGGTCTAACTATAATGTTCTCACAATTACAATCTCACTATCAAGGTCTTACTATCTTGGTCTCACTATCGTGGTCTCAAGATTATGGTCTCACTATCAAGGTCTCACTATCATGGTCTCACTATCATGGTGGTCTAACTATCATGCTCTCACTATTACAATCTCACTATCAAGGTCTTACTATCATGTTATTTCTATCATTGGTCAACCGTGGCGAGTGGAGATGTCTCACTAAGCCAGCGTGGACCCTCTAAATAAAGAGCGGAGGTGTTAACGGTCAAAACAGTTCACTACAGTTTGCTTCACTACAGAAATCCGGACCTATCTTTAAACTTAAAACTATTGCGTTGTTTTGGAAGGAAAAGCTTATATCAGATTTTCAATAGCTTTTAGTTGTTGCCTTGTTTTTAGATCTAAAAGTGACATAGAAGTAGAACGACCAAATATACACTTTTATGCTGATTGAGGCACTAAACAAAAAAAAATACAAAATCTGATTGTTTTTTCTTGAAGAAACTAATTAAGTATCATGTGGTCGCGTCACTTACGCTACTGCACGAAAGCGCTGCATAAAAAGTCCATTTAAAAAAAAATGTGCGTGATTTACATACAAAGTGCATTCTTTTCTTTTCACTATAGCAGCTAGGTGACCAGAAAAAAACACAGGTAACTAATATTTAGATTTGTTGCACTGCAAAGTGGTTAATGATTTGACAGTTGAAACAAGTTTTGCCCCAAGCTGGGCATGTCTGTTAAATTCATGTCAGCCTCCACAAAATCTGCAATGTAGTGCAGAATAGGGGGCTTAACAACGCGGTCCAGAATGCAAATGTTGTTTTTTTTAAGAACTACAATTAAAAAACCAAAAAGTGTATTAGCTGGTCCAGAGGATTGATAGGGTCATAGCATATTGTTGTAACCCTGCCTTGCACCAGTGCTTGAGGTGCGCACTAGTGCATTAGTGAACGTAAACAGGAAGACACTAAAATGGATTGTTTTGAAAAGGCGTAATCTCTTGTTCGAATCCTCCGTAACTATGCATATTAAATATGTTCAAGAAAATGAAGTTTACAAGATTACTATTCGTTTTAATTTATGTCTAACTTATTATGCATACTAATTAGCTTTTTCTCTTTTAAAAACTGCTGGCATAACTGATTTTAAAAATTAGATTTTTCGCTTTCAGGAAGAAAAAAAAGTAGCCGTTGCATCAGAGCTTTGAATGGTCTAAAATATTGTGATGTCGGATTTTCAATATCTTTTCTAGTTTACGAGATCTAAACGGGACGGTCGGACCGACGGACAGACATTTCGCACAAAACTAATAGCGTCTTTCCCCTTTCGGTGGCGGCTAATAAAAACAACACAAGACACAGATATTTTACAAAGAGAATTAGATGAATTACAGAAATGGGAATGAAATTGGAGCATGTCTTTCCACCCAGAAAATTGTCAGTTGTTAAGAGTAACAAAAAACTAAACAAATTAATTCCACTTATCTTATTCATGGCAAACCAGTAACACAGACTAAAAACGCAAAATACCTAGGTGTTATAATAAATGAAAAAACTGTCATGGAATCCACATATTGATGAAACTATAAAAAAATCAAACAAAGCATTAAGATTTATTAAAAGAAATTTCTATAAATCAAATAAGAACATAAAATTAAAATGTTATTTAACCTTGGTTAGGCCAATAATAGAATATGCATCCTCCTTTTGGGACCCCTCAACTCAAGAAAACATTAAGAAACTGGAACAGACACAAAATAGAGCAGTGAGATTCATAAATGAATATTCACATTTGACTAGAGTAACACCTTTAGTAAAATCACTAAATTTAGAAAGCCTTCAGGACAGAAGACTCAAAAGTAAAGTAGCAATTATACATAAAACACTGAACCATAATCTTCAAATACAAAGACAAAATTTAATAAAATACTCTGAAAGACACAAAGATAAAGGCACATTCCTCGTCCCATATGCTAGGACAAATTTATACAAATACTCCTTCTTCCCTAGTGCTATTAGAGCATGGAATGGGTTGCCTGAGCTAGCCAGGAAAACCAGTGATTTGGCAGAATTTAAGTCATTGGTTAATATGCATGACTAAATGCATGACGCGTAGGACGTAATCATCTTCTTTTTTGAAGTAACGTCTGTATAATATAAGATAAGATAAGAATAATGCCTCATATCGATTCATCAATTTCTTTGACTATATGATGGAACACTTAGTTCTATAGGAATTTCAAACATTTCTGGGCAGCCCTTATCTGTTTTTAAGGACTTCGCTATTTGGAACTGATAAGATGACTAGATCTACCTGATTAACATGAACAAGTTAAAAAGAATGTGTATGTGTGTAACTGGCCATATGTCCTATACAAGTCGTTCAACTGCTAAAATAAGCAGTCTGACGACAGCGGCACTTTGATTGTACCTTCAGGTAAGACGAATGATATAGATTGTGTTCAAATGCAATACTTTGATTTTTAGAGGCCACCGTAAACAGAAAAGACGCTATTATTTTAAATAGCGACCCACGAAGGTTTAAGGTCTGCCTTAAAAAGAATGTGTATGTGTGTAACTGGCCATATGTCCTATACAAGTCGTTAACTGCTAAAATAAGCAGTCTGACGACAGCGGCACTTTGATTGTACCTTCAGGTAAGACGAATGATATAGATTGTGTTCAAATGCAATACTTTGATTTTTAGAGGCCACCGTAAACAGAAAAGACGCTATTATTTTAAATAGCGACCCACGAAGGGGAAATGACTCTGTTAATTATGTCAGGTCGGTTTGTCCGTCCGTCTGTCTGTCCAACTGTCACACTCAAATCTCAAAAGATAAAAAAAAACTTTTTCTTGAAAATCAATTTTACAATGTTTAGCAGCTTGCAAAGTTATGGTCTTATTGCTACTTTGTTTTCTTAACGCAAACCATTTTGCTTTAAAAATTAATTATGAAAGGAATTTTTCTATAAATAACACTACTTTTAAAACATAGTATAAATGTAAGGGTGACTTTGGTGAAAAGGAAAGATAACTCCATCTGTACCATAGACCGCAGTCGATCCTTCTAAAAATAGCTACATGTACTGCATCAGTTATGACACTACTTTGGCCTCCTTTAGTCGCGGAGAGACTATGGTCATCTTATAGAAAAGTGATGACTGTTTCGGCATTAGCTCTGGTCGGAACGTGTCGCCCACACAGCAGTACCCCTCACACTCCACGCCGCTGATCTAGCCTAAGGAACGTCAAGTGCCCATACCGTTTGGGATCAGTGGCGTCGCAGGCTCTGTCAGTGTGTCGTACTGGTCAATGGTCTACTCGACTTTAAATGGACACCTACTAATTTTACTGGTCTGTAATTATGATCACTTAATAGATTAGCATATGAACTTAAAGTAGTGTACATAAACTAACTTATATTTAACTACAATACATTTTAATACTCTTTTAAATTATTATTTTTTTTGGCTTGAACTTTCTTACAGATAAAATTAATCACAAAATGAAGGCTCTTCTCTTGTTAGTCATTCTGGTGTCGTCTTATTCTCTTATTGATGGTGGTAAGTTTTCTAGATTATAAATACTTAGACATCTACTGTATTAATTTAACTAAAAACCTTTAGCCATAAGACAGAACTCATCTCGTGAAGGAAAGGCACAAAATAAAGGTGCATTCCTTGTTCCATCTACTAGGACAAATGTGTACAAATGCTCCTTCTTCCCTAGTGCTATTAGAGCATGGAATGGGTTGCCTTGGTCAGCCAGAAAAATCAATGACTTGGTAGAATTTAAGTCATTGATTGAATACTGACCTATGGTTATGTCTGTGTTTCATAAGATAAGTCGACTGGGCATTGGCGCCCACTCAATGGTTCCACCCTTTAGCGCAGCTGTTGGTCCAAACGGTGACCAGCCGATCCGCAGACTCTGCCAGGGTGTATCACAGTGTGTTGTTCCGCTGTGTTAACTTATAAAGCCTTTTCGCCCAACATAACCCCCACCCTGTACGAGAGTGCTTAACAACTGAAGAAAACAGCACACTAATTTTCCTTGGTAGTCTGCAAAAGAGCTCACAGCTCAGCAGCAATAAGGCTGGCTAGAAGAAGAAGAAGAAAGCCTTTTCAAGTCTGGAGTTTCGTGGTTTCTATATTGTGTAGTATAATATGCACTTTCTTCATGCTATATCTTGTTGAAGAATTAGATATATTTTTAGTCTGCAGTAGATGCATAGAAAATATAAAATTTTTAAAAATTCAAAGTATATTCCATTGAGTGACAAAGTACCTGTAGCTATTCAGAATCGAGTCTTCTTTTTAAAATTTAAAGTAGAGAGTCGTAGTTAAAAACAATTCACCGACACGAACTTTTATAACGTAGCGAGCATAAAGGAAGGGCCACGGATTGCAGATGCCATACACAACGGTAGTAGAAAGAAGGGTGAAAATGCAACGGCGCCTGGTGATTACAGACGCAAAACCAGTGACCGCAGCTGTGCATCAAGGATTGGCCTCAATAGTCACACGAGAAGTTGACGTAACATGGCACAGAGAGATATTAGTGTTTAGATGTATTCCAATAAGATAAGAGAAGGTTGAGGGAAATAGACGGAGAGGAAAAGAAAACAATAAATAAGAGAGAGAGACAGAGAGAGAGAGACAGAGAGGGAGATAGAGAGAGAGAGAGAGAGAGAGAGAAATAGTGGTAAGAGAATGAAGAAAAGAGATAATGAACTAGAACGTAGTAGTAGTAGTAGTAGAGACAGAGAGAGACAAAGAGAGAGAGAGACAGAGAGAGATAGAGAGAGAGAAAGAGACAAAGAGAGAGAGAGATAGAGAGAGACAAAGAGAGAGAGAGAGAGAGACAAAGAGAGATATTTAGACAGAGAGAGACCTTTAGACAGAGATAGATAGAGAGAGACAGAGAGAGGGAGAGAGAGAGACAGAGAGAGAGACAGAGATACATAGAGAGAGACAGGGAGAGAGAGACAGAGATACAAAGAGAGAGAGGGAGACAGGGAGAGAGAGACACAAAGAGAGACAGAGAGAGATAGAGAGAGAGACAGAGAGAGAGAGAGAGACAAAGACAGAGAGAGAGAGAAAAAGAGAGAAAGAGAACTTCCAATGGTTTTCCCTTGTTCTCAACAGCTACTGGACCATGCCTCTATGGTGCCGCTGTCTGTGTGAACCACGAGCTAGTTGCAAAAGAAAATGGACAAGTAAGTCAAGCCAATTTCAATAATTGATACCATCCAACCTTTACTGTAACAACATCGAACAGTGGCACACATAAAACAGATAAACTGACTGCTCAGTGTTTTCACAGTTCCTCCCTCTATTCATGGGTTCAAAAAGGTGTCTGACTGGACACTGACTGGACACTGACTGGACACTGACTGGACACTGACAGGACACTGACTGGACACTGACTGGACACTGACTGGACACTGACTGGACACTGACAGGACACTGACGGGACACTGACGGGACACTGACGGGACACTGACTGGACACTGACTGGACACTGACTGGACACTGACAGGACACTGGTTGAATATTTCGAGTTTGACTCTAACGACTTTCTAGAAATGTGACAGTTTATGTATTTCTTTTGAAAAAAAAATAAATCTACCTAATAGGTAAGTCATTGAAAACTTTGGTTTGACCGTTACACTTTTACAAAACATTATCATCTTAATATTAAAGGGAAACTCCGATGGTTTTTCAAATTTGAGTTATTGACATATTTGAATTCTGCGTAAAAAGTTGTAATAGTAAACATTTTACCATTTTTTATTTAAATGCTTAGAAACATTTATATTTAATAAATTAGACAGTACATTCTTGACATCTCAAAAAACAAACGGGGTGCTGTGAGATTTTGTTTTTAGGTTAGGCATACGTCACTTCCATCAACAATACTCAAAAAGGAAACTGGATTTAACCAATCGTATCGCTTCATTCTTACAGGCTTTTGGGCTTAGTGACGGCCTATTCCAGAGCTATGTACAGTTATAAATACATGTATAGGAACTAAGGAAGATCTAAAAGCATTAGGATAACCAACTCGAGAAAAAAAGTAACATTTTCATCTAAGCCTCTCCTTTTCCCAAAAAGTAAACAGATCGTGTGTCTGACTGATTTGAACAACCTGGTCAGTGTAAGGCTAGTCGAGACTACGTGTAGTCGGTCATGACAAGACAACCAAGCGAGACTGTTTGTGTGTTGAGTGGTCAGGCGAGAAAATACACACTGCCGTGGTTAGTCAAGCATGTAAATCTACTTTTAATACGCATTTTTTCTTTGCTTACAAGATCCAAGATCTAACTGCATAGACCAAGATATATTTCTTTTACGAGAATATAAAATTTGCTGTATGGTCTCCTGTTATACAATAAGTCAAAAGATTAAATTAGTAGGCTAGTGTGACATCACATACAAACCCGGTGAAATAAAAAATAAATATTTTCTAGTTCTCAAGCCAAATTTAAATTTATTTCTTTTATTCTTTTGAACAAATGATAACCGTCAGGCTAAAGTTTCTGCAAAGTGGCCAACGAGCTAGTAATTCATTCCCAACGTTATACATCAGCTGTCAAATTTCAAGAAAGATGGTTAGAGTCGTTTTCGAGATATTTTTCCACCCAGGGTTTGAGCCCGCCATAAAGTTTTCACGACGGTGCGAGTTGAATAGAGCGCATAACAAATAGATAAAACAGTAAGGGAACACAATAGTATTCTGTGGTTTATTAACTCTTTCTCTCCTAACTGACGATACCAACGTTGATTCCACCAGAATGTGGTAAATAATTACGGAGAGAAAGAGTTAAGATACTTCGCTTATCTTTAGTTTAGTATTTTGTACACCTGATACTATAGGCGTAGCAAGCAAATTATACGCCCGGGGCAAGGTACTTTATTGGTGCCCCCTCCCCCATTTAACTTGAACATGTATAAGTGCCCCTTTGCCCCCCCCCCTCAACTACGCCTCTACCTGATACACCAAAATTCTTGCTAGCTTTGAAAATCTTGTATTCAGATGGTTCTATAGTTTTAATCAGACACATATTCTACTTCATTGGTTTTTGATATTATCATGAATGGTCTATTCATTATCTCCATTTCTTGAAGACCTATTGTTGCCAGAGTGGCTATAAAACAATTACCACCAAACTGCACACTGTGAACGGATTTAGCTCAGTGGAGTGTCAATGCCTGACAACGTAAAAAGCGGCCTCCTTGAGTGTAGTGTCATGCCTGGAACAGTGTCTTTGCAAGCAAAGTTGGGTAAAGTTCATTCTGTTTGCTGTCAGATTTGAATAAAATTTCTGGCAAAAAAATATTTGTGTGTATTTGTTTTGGCTTTCTTTTATGTTTTTGTGGTTCAAAATTCAGATACAAATCTGTACTTATGTATGCATATCTATATGTGTCTTTTACTCTCTTTCTATCTCCGTCTGTCTCTGTCTCTTTCTCTTTTACTCTCTTTCTCTCTCTCTCTTTTTCTCTTTTACTCACTATCTTTTCCGCTCTTTCTTTCTCTTTATATATATATATATATATATATATATTTATAGCTTTTATATAGCGCTACTTTCATGCTTAAAGCATGCTCAGAGCGCTTTGGTCCAATCTCATTTCTTTCTTTCTTTTCCATCTCTTCCTCTCATTTTCCCTACTCTCTCTCTTTTTAACCCCTCTTTTTATTTCTCTTTCTCTCTCTCTCTCTTTCTCTCTCCCTGTTTCTCTATGTCTCACTCTCTTGTGTTATTTATATATAGTTCGTCCATCGTGGTTCGATGATGACCACTTTGTCATCCAGGGAGGCTGAGGGCTTTTACTGGGGTTTGTGCCTCCTCGTGTTGCTGGTGAGACCTATGTGAGCCCGGAATGTTCGGCTGCACGCTGGGTAGGTTATTCCAGCTGGAACTAGTGTCGTTTGCCTTGCTTTTCTTCTGCCAGCGCTGTTCTCCTTTCCTCAGCAATTTGTTTTCACATCGCGACGCCATGATGCTCTGTCATGTGGTTCTGTCTTCCAGGTGGCTGAGTTAATGCTGAACGCTTTCAGAGAAGCTTTGAGGGTGTCCCTAAAGCGTTTTCTTTGTCCGCTTTTTGAGCGCTTTCTTCCCTTAATTGGCCGTACAGGAGTCGTTTAGGGATGCGGCGGTCTTCCATTCTGCAGACGTGTCCTGGTCATCGCAGCTGGGGGTTCATCAGGATTGTGTGGATGCTTTTCAGACCCGCTCTGTTTTTTTTCTCCCTCTTTTACCCGTGTTATTTAGAGCCCTATAAATAGCAAATCTTACAACTCAAACAATATAAAATTCATAAGGTTTGTGACCCAAACATTGAACTTACTCGCCTTACTATTTGACAAGAGAGGTCATACGGATGTGTACAGTTACTATTTACATACCACTCAAGTCTGACACAGGGGACTTCCAAGGAAGATATTTTGGATATCTGTCTACTATAAAAAGAAGACACACGACTATCAATCGGTAAGCTATCCAATGCCATTCTTGTTTCTGTGGAATCCTTTGTTACCTATTTAATACTATTAATGAAACAGAAAAACAATTGTAGATAATTTAATTTTTTTTTAAATTAATTTGAATCATAGATTCTTTTTATTTTTAAGGAAACATCAGCATTTGTGCTATTCATTTTTAGTTTTTTCATCAAAGGAATCCTTGGGCCCTAGCCCTCCTTTTTGGGTTATTTCTTTCACCTCTTTTTTTTGGGCCTTTTTTTTTCATGAAATTTCTATTTTAAAAGAAAACACATAACATGTTTTTTTTTATATTAATAAAATACAAAGAATATTTAAAAAAAAAAACTTTATGACTTTAATCATCTCAACACCTGCTTGAAGCAACCTGGCAATCGCACTGATAAACAGTGTCAATCATCTCAACACCTGGTTGAAGCAGGTTACATGACCTCGTCCACTTCCTAAATCAACCACCACGCCAAACTTGATTTTTATATCCCACAGAGGTGCAGTTCACAGAGTATAGTCATATACAGAGACATCTTCTCCATTGAATCCCTGAGCTGCTCTCTCCCTTTTGAAGAAGTTTAGCCTTTTCTGTCAAACACATTCAATATTACATCTTGCTGTTTGGAACATAAATGTCTGCGCAAACTATTATTTGAATTTAGAGGGAGGTTGAACGTTTCAAAAGACAGCCCTGTTGTATGTCATCTTTCATTTGTTGACGTAGATCTATTTGACTTTGAACAACTGTGGCCGTGGCGATTGTGTCTGAGATGCTGTAGGTCATCTAACTCTAGATCTAGCTACATAGTTGTTATTAAGAAATGGTATCTTATGCATATTTCAAAACACCTAATTATTATGTCGAGCTTTCAGCCAGCTAGTGCCATGTTATAAGGTCTTCGGGGCTCGTAAAGACCTTCCTTCGCGGAACAGGACCAGGATAAAAAAGAAGAAGCAGAGAAAGCGATGGGAAAAAAAAATGGACGGGCCTGCCATTGAAAGAGTTGCTATCCAGCTCAAAGGACAGAGAGGAATGGAGAAACACGGTTGACATATCATGTGTGGTGCCCCAACGGTCTAACAGACTAAGGGATAGGTTGAAATATATAGTTCAGTTGAATCTAAAAGGAGTTTAAAATAAGCAAGGGTCTTTTTAATTGAAGATTCTGTTTCTTTCTTGTCTGTTAGAAAAGCTAATTTTGGAGACATTATATATACAAGGGAAGACATGTGACTGGGTCTGTCAATACGTTTGACGTTTTATTTTCAAGACTGTGTGTGTGTGTGTTTCTTTAATTGATATTTAGATACAATGTTTGATGATAGAGCGTGCTTAATTATCTTACGAGTTTTAATCGAAGGAAGATTTTTTTTATTTTATTTCGCAAATAAATCATAGCTTTTTTTTTATAGCTCAGAGCGCTATGGTCCAATCTCATTTGTGGACCAGTGGGAGGGATTATAGGGATTGAATGGGAGAAGGTTTTCCGTGCTGCCTTTAGGCGCTCAGTAAAAACAACTCTGCTTAAGTCGGGTGACGAACCTCGAGCCCTCTTCGTAGTTAGCTAAGCCATCCAAGTTCAAGCGTACTTAGCCTCTCGACCACGCTTCCCACAATAGAAATTTCGTGGTTTTTTTTTTCGCCCAAACTAGAATTCCATATTTTGCGTCATACCAGGATGTATTTACCATACAAAGAAAAAAAAAACAGCCTTCACTGGGATTGAAACTCGAAACACTAGATTCGGTAGTCAATCACTTTATGATTCTGGTACCAACATTTGCATTTAAAGCTACATGAAAAATTAAAGAACTATGAAAAATGTGCTTCTTAATGTCACGAGAAAACATTATATTTCCTAAATATTCTTAAAGTTTTGTTTTATGCACTCTGGTTAAAAAAAAAATAAAGTTTCCCTTTTCAGACTACTTCTACGAAGCAGGTGATGTAAAAGTCATCTGTTTCTGTGGCTCACAGTTAACGAGGGTGCCATGTAGCCAGCGCAACGACCAAGCGGCATTACTTTTTCCCAACTAATGTCAGGTACTCATTAGAGTGGGCTAGACCCATTGAGCCCAAAAGACCTAGACATTAAAAATTCCAGTCTTCAGCAGGATTAAACCGGAACCTCCCGGTTTGGAAGTTAAGCGCTTAAAAACACTCAGCCACCTCGCCTACTTGTGCCCTCTGGAGAAAGACACATTTCGTTGTCTTCTGTATGAAGTTGATGTCTGATTTAAAGAGTGAGACAGCATAAGACAAAAAAATAGATGGGGTAGTGATATCATGTACTGTAAAACTTCAACGATAAAATACAATGACAACCTTAATGTCACGTAATGTCACTATGTTCTTTTCCATGTTTGATCAAAGCGTAATTAGTTTAAATTGTAACTAATTAAATTGCGCTTTTTTTTTTTACTAAAAAAAGCGAAATAAAAATGAAATAAAATAAATAAAACATAAACTAAAAAGAATATCATATAACACAAAGACAGGACTCTGACGTGGAAATCTCTTAAAATTGTATAACGTTTCAAGTTAACATTTATTTTTCACAAAACTTATATCAGCTCCTCTGTCTGTCGGTCTGTCTGTCTGGTAAAACGTTTGTACACGTTATTTCTCCCACACCCAATCTTGGCTCAAGTTGACACTTCTTCTAAATCAGAGAAGAAAATGTATAATTCAGTAAATGTGTACATTTATTATAACCTCCCAGAAACCATTTTATCAGCATGTCGATAAATAAGGTCGGGGGTGGACTGGCCCTTGGTGTTCCAGTTAAAAACTATGTCATTCAGGATTTGAATTTGTAATATTAAAAAAAATAATAATAAAACTCTCATAATCCAGACATAAACAAAAAATACAATCCAAGAAATAAATCTAGAACAAGTTTACATGTCAGAGGCGTACAGAGCTGGGCGTGATTTTAATTACTATACATTTACTAGACATAACAGTCTTCAAAATGTAGCAGTGAGCATAGCTCCAGGCAGGGGTTTCTTTTCTTTGTTGCATAAATTAAATTATTTAAGAATATAAGTAAATAGAGTTCCCCTTTCAGACCATGCATCTGGGGGGGGGGGGCAGAGTAGGTAAGGGCGCACTGTTAATGAGGGTGTCATGTGATTAGCACAATGACCAACCGCTTGTGTAAGGTACCCATTACAGTTGGTTGAAAAATATAAAAAAAGCAGTTTTCACTAGGATTCGAACCTTGGACCTTATTGTTCGGAAGCCAAGCGCTTTACCACTCAGCCACCGCTCCTCTAGATATACTGATAAAGATATATGATACAGAATGACAATTCCAGAATTTACCCGAGAGATTTTCTTATTTTTAGAATCTTTTAGCATTCCTAAGAATGTTTTCATCAAACAGCTGCCCATATGGGGGTTTTGTTTTCGCCAATGACTTTACCAACAGTATTTAGGATTCTATGAAGTTTATTTTTATTTATAATATTCAGATTGCCATACCGATATGTTTTTTAACATAATACTTTTTCAACAACAAAACTTATCTAAAGGGATGAACCGCTAATTACTGCAATTCATCTAAAATGAAAGGGTTTAGCTCCCTTTCTGTCATATAAAACAAAATTAATTAATAAACTAATTGGTAATTCTTTTCAATTGTTTTACGCCCGATCCTTCCATGTTAATAGTCAATTCGCCCCACACCCACCCCTAACCCTGACTTTAGTACAGAACACGCCTCTGGTCAATCAGGATCTATAATGGGACAGAATTTAGAAGCGAAAAATCTCTCAGACTCTTTCTACAAGTGCCTCATGTATTAGGGGCTGATAAGAAGGCCACATCTTGAGCAGAAGTCACACGTTCAAAGTTGTCCCTGACCTAATTAATGACCTAATTAATGCCCTAATGCCCTACATATATTTACTTTGTTAGTAAAGAGACGTCACAAGCACATTGCCTCTGGTCCTCGGGTAGAATAGTGCGTACACGTAAATATTCATTCGCATCGCTTGTTGTTGCTGTTGACGTTGATGATATTGTCGATGATTTTGTTGATGATGCTATGATGATATTGTTGATGATATTGTTGCTGTTGATGTTAATGATATTGTTGATGATATTGTTGATGATGTTGTCGATGATATTGTTGATGATATTGTTGATGATATTGTTGATGATATTGTTGATGATATTGTTGATGATATTGTTGATAATATTGTTGATGATATTGTTAATGATATTGCTGATGATAATGTTGTTGATGATAGTGTTGATAATGTGGTTGATGATATTGTTGATGATATTGTCGATGATAATGTCGATAATGTTGTTGATGATAATGTTGATGATATTGTCGATGATAATGTCGATAATGTTGTTGATGATAATGTTGTTGTTTTATGATAAGACTTAGATTACGAGGTATAAGTATTTAACGTAACTGCGTAGACCCAACTTTGACCTATATTTCATGCTACGTTTAACTCAAACACGCATAAAGATACACTCTGAGTTTAGACATAATATTGATTTTTCTTGATCTCTCTTCATAAGTAAATTGGTGGGTATTTAATTAATATTTAATGAGATGTATTTTAAATTGTTAATTCATGTTTTTTAAACCTATTTTGTTTTTAATTTTGACTTTAACTATCTTACAGACTCATGTTGAGATGACATGAAGTTAACCCTCTTGCTGGTGCTTCTAGTGTCATGTTACTCTTTGAGTGAAGGCAAGTATCTCTTTATTATGAATTTTATGGCCTTGTTATCCATTATAAATGATACAATTCATTGGCTCAAGGTAAAAATAATTATCAAGTATTCAATATGTCTGCCTGAAAGCTGTTAAATGCGCTGCTTGTGGCTGTGAGTGTTTATGTGTTTAGTGTGTGAATGGTGTTCGTATTTGCATCTGTATTGTTATTGTGCAGTAGTTGCGCTGAGGTGGTCAATTATATATAGTTCGTCCATCGTGGTTCGATGATGACCACTTTTTCATCCAGGGGGCTGAGGGCTTTGCACTGGGGTTTTATGCATCCTCATGCGGCTGGAGAGACCTATGTGAGCCCGGAATGTTCGGCTGCACACTGGGCAGGTTATTCCAGATGGAACTAGTGTCGTTTGCCTTGCTTTTCTTTTCTAGCGTTTTTCTTCTGCCAGAGTTGTTATTTTTTCCTCAACAACCTGTGCGCCAGTTTTCACATCGCGACGCCATGATGCTCTGTCATGTGCCTCTGTCTCCCAGGTGCCTGGGTTTATGCTGAACGCCTTCAGAGAAGCTTTGAGGGTGTCCCTGGAGCGCTTTATTTGACCACCTTGCGCGCGCTTTCCTTCGCTTAGTTGGCCATACAAGAGTCGTTTAGGGATGCGGTGGTCTTCCATTCTGTAGACGTGACCTGCCCATCGCAGCTGGGACTGCATCAGGATTGTGTGGATGCTTTGCAGACACAGCTCTTTGGAGGACTTCTGTATCTGGTATTTTGTCTTGCCATTTGACATTCAGTATTTTTTATTTTTCTTAGACATGTCATGTGGAAGTGGTTCAGTTTCTTTGCATGTTTGCTGTACACTGTCCACGTTTCTGAGGCATAGAGCAATGTAGGGAGGATGACGGCTCTATAGACCCCTAGCTTTGTGTTTGTGGTGATACCACGTCTGTTCCAGACATTTTTAGACAGTTTGCCATAGGATGCACTGGACTTGGCGATACGCAGGTCGATTTCACTATCAATTGTAGTCAAACTGAATTTCCATTTGATTGGACCAATAAGAATTATCTTATCTTATTGCTAAGAGCTCGCCATTTAAAAACGTCATTTCAGCTTCTGTCATTTTGGATTTTTCTAAAGCTAGTTAATAGATTAATCACTTGGTCCAAGCCAATCTCAACTATTCACTCTGTGGCATAAAATCACTGCACCAGCTTGTGCTTGTAATCTGAATATTTGTTTAGCCTGCAATGTCATCAATAACATCATTCTATAATTCTGATTTAGACTTAGGCGCACTGCCGTGTCGCTATCAACTATTCTTCGATAGATTTTGACTTCTGCTGTCCTAGCAGCATCAATGCTGTCACCAAGGTTAAGATGGTAATTTTAAATAGTTGGAATTGTTCACCGCTGATGTGACCAAAGGATCCCCAGTGCCGATTTAGTATGGGATCAATACTGTCGCAGCATCTGCCAGAAGCACTTTTCATTACGTGTCAGGACTGAGTTCTGGTCAGCTTGGGTCTTCTGTTAACTGTAGAGGAGGAGGGGCGGCAATTCTGGTTGTTGACTTCAAAACTGTTATTGTTTTGGGTTGTTTTACTTGGTGAGATGGGTTTTTTTTAAGGGAATGTAACTCATAATAAAGTTATGGTTTTGTTCCTAGTCCAGTACAGTTGGACTTTTGGGATATAGATAAAGTCGAAGTGTAGACTCTAATTATTTTCTGTATAGTCATAATTCAGTCTATGGGATATTGAGGTGTTATATTTTAATTGATACTGGACATTTCAATTGTCTGAACTGAGCCTGTATTATGGTACAGCGTATGTAATAAACATGTTATATGTCTGTGATTGGCATTCTGAATCTTTATTCTGTCGTTATATGTGTCGTTACGGTATTGCCCAGGACTTGGGTACATTTAGTAATCAACATTGAAGTACACATACGTATATTAGAGAAGAAAAAGAGCCTTGACAGTATTATAGTTAATGAAAGAGAAGTTAGCTAAGCTAAATTGCGGTGGTTCCCGGTGTGCTCAGCCTTTAGCTATGTATTCTAGTCCATGCGCCCGGAGTGCCAGTCAATCAGGAAATAGGAATATTTAATAGACATTGACTTGAGCCTCTTCCAGACATAACGGTTTGTTCAATCAGGGTTACACCCCTAGAGTTCGAAGAGCCTTCGCCTCAACTCTTTTGACAATCACACGGTCCCACCTGAAGAGCCAGAAACGTATACTGGTCGAGAAATTATTTGCATTATTATTGCATTTAGTGTGCACGAACCTAAAATACAGCAATAATATACAACAATAAAATAAAAACTCTCTCTCTCTCTTTCTCTCTCTTTCTTTGTACTAAAGCAATCTGGCGCTTTTGCAAGGTAATGAAAAACCCCTCCCCAGCCCAGGTTGATGGTAGGTCGTTGACTTGTAGCACAAGACAGCTAGTACAACTAAATCGATGTAGGCGTTTTATATTTTTAATTGTAGGACTTGAAATAACTTGAACAAACTTTTCTTTTATGAACAAACCTAGCTTGAACTTGTATTGCAATACTCTAGCTCACTACTTCAGTCTCACGTTCTGGAGTTGTCTGTCTTAAAATAAGGCCGAAATGAGGCTACTGCCACTTATCTTGCATCATTCACAACCAGTCGCTAACTTCACCATAGAAACACACACACACACACAGACACGCACAACATAACAATTATCCTTTTACACCGTGTCATTCTATTAACATCTTACATCAACAAGCGCAAACTAATATCACACTAACAACTATTAGTTGACCATAACAAGAAAACTGTTTCAACATATAATGTAATCAGTTTCTTTATTTAAAATAAACAACTCTATCTAGACCTACTTATAATCACCAATTATTTAAATTAGACTGACGTTTTAATAGTAACTGGAATGGCATTGTCTCCCGGAACTCTGCACCATAATGTCAACAATTAAATGACTGATCAATGCATGTCACGATAAAGGTTTAATATAGACAATTAAACAAGAAGAATCGTGACTCCAGAGGCAAAGATAAACCAGACTTAATTTGCGTAGGAGGAGCAGCTACACTGTAAACTTTAGATTCCAGGTGCGCTTCATGCCGCGGGGTTTTATTTCCCTTGACTCGGTTGTCTCCACTAGCAAACGTATTCGCGTGTTCGCCTCTCTGAGGCTTTGTCGTAGTCTAGTGTCACCTTGCTATGTATGTTTGGCCTGCAATGTCATCAATAGCTTTATTCTGATTTGAACTTTGGCGCACTGCATTCCAGGGAGCTTGTGTATTGGCGTAACTCTATCAAACAATCATTCTTATCTTCTTATCTTATCTTCTTCTTATCTTATATAATACAGACGTTACTTCAAAAAAGAAGATGATTACGTCCTACGCGTCATGCATTTAGTCATGCATATTAACCAAATGACTTAAATTCTGCCAAGTCACTGGTTTTTCTGGCTAGCTCAGGCAACCCATTCCATGCTCTAATAGCACTAGGGAAGAAGGAGTATTTGTACAAATTTGTCCTAGCATATGGGACGAGGAATGTGTCTTTTGTGTCTTTCAGAGTATTTTATTAAATTTTGTTTTGTATTTGAAGATTATGGTTCAGTGTTTTATGTATAATTGCTACTTTACTTTTGAGTCTTCTGTCCTGAAGGCTTTCTAAATTTAGTGATTTTAATAAAGGTGTTACCCTAGTCAAATGTGAATATTCGTTTGTTATGAATCTCACTGCTCTATTTTGTGTTTGTTCCAGTTTCTTAATATGTTTTGACTTCTGATGTCCTGGCAGCATCAATATTAAGATGGTGATTTCCGCTCGGTTTCTGCGGTAGCAAAAACAATTAATTGGAATCTACAGTATTTTCCTCTTCAGTAAACTATGACCATTACTGATATTGATCAAATCTAAGTACCCTTAAATTTAGAGGTCTTACTTCCAATGGCTCCACCAGTGGTAGTCCAATCGGAGGCATTATCTGCAGCTTTTAAATGTTTTACTGCTATCAAATAGTTTAAATGTTTCACTGCTATCAAGTAGTTTAAATGTTTCACTGCTATTAAATCTCACTCTCTTTCTCTCTGTCTCTCTCACTTTCTCTCTGTCTCTCTCTCTCTCTCACTTTCTCTCTCTCTCTTTCTCTCTCTCTTTCTCTCTCTCTCTCTTTCTCCCTCTCTCTCTTTCTCTCTCTCTTTTTCTATATCTCTCTCTCTTATCTTATATAATTTTAACCATTTCAAGTGTTATTCTAGTCATACATGCTAATCGATGACTTTAACTCTGAAAACTTGTTTTTCCATGGCTGTACTAAGCCGATCAGGCGCTGACGCTAGGTAGAAACCAATCGTGGGTTGTTGACAATTATCAGTAGCTGCGTAGCGTGTCGTGTTAGAATTTGTATTGATAAAATATTTAAACATTTTTTATATAAATTTGGAATTCGTTAAATGTAATATTTGACAAAATTTGGATTTTGTTTTCCGTTTTTATTACCGGAATTTTAAAAAATGCGAAATTTCAAAGACTCGTAATTCAATAGCGACTGATCACTATTGAAATATTTTCTTTTTTAAACTATCATTAAGATCTAAGAGCCACGACATTTTTTTTCTTTCTAGCGCTCGCTTGTCTTCATGGTGCTGTCTGTCAAAACCATGAGTTATCTGCCTCAGAGAATGGTCGACCTAACTAGTTCATTTATATATGTGCAACTGTATGTACATTTGCTTCTCAGATTATCAATGTCTATAAAGTGATGACTCTCACCCCACTTTGTTTGCATTAGATGTGGCGAAATATTTATTTATTTATTTAGTTAAAAACTGACATTAATCTACGAAAAACAAGAAAATAAAATAAAAATACTTTGAAAAAACAAACCAACAACAAAGCTTGGATTAAGCGAAGTTTTATAAATTAGTTTGGATCAGTCATGTAATTAAATTTGTAATCATCATCATCATCATCAAACTCCATTAGAGTGAGGGCTTGAGAGGCTCAAATCCTCTCTTGCAAAAGCCCTGGACAGAAACCCTGCTGTATTGCGTAGTGCATAAATGTCGCCATACAGGTCGAGAATTTTGGGTTTCCCAGACCTGTCGAGACGGAGTTCAGCAAGTCTGCGGCAGTCAAACAGAATATGAGGCACGGTTTCCTCTTCTTCCCCGCAGCGAGGGCACCGTGAATCAAAATTTGGCCATAGCCGCGAGAAATATGAGCCAACAGGACAGTGGCCTGTCCTGCAATGTGCTATAATAGCTTGCTCAGGCCTGGACAGCCTCCACCACGGGGAAGTGCAGTCAGGGCGCCTCATGCGCTCCCAGACTCCACGGGCTTTTTGGACTTGTTCCCGCAACCAAACAACTTTTCCATTTCTGTTTTTTGTATTATAGCCAGGGCTTGGTGAAAGCCTGCAGCCTGTTCAGTGGGTGGAATTTGCCCTCCCTGGTGGGCCAAAGAGTATGCAGATGTGACTCGGTACCCACTGCATTATTACAGGGGTGCCATAGCGTTGTTTAATGTTATTTGAAGCCATGATGACAGTGTTGATATTGGGGGGCCATGGTCCGGGGCTTTGCAAAGCCTGTAGTCAGTGACCACAACAATCTGTGTTGCCCTCAAATGTCCTTCGCCGAGTTGAGAGTCAATGACTTTTAAGGCTTCACATACTGCCATGGTCTCCGCATCAAAACTGCAAACACTACCACATGGTCCAAAGATTTTGACTGTGTAAGAGCCAAGAAAGTCGATGTAGGCTCCATAGCCTGCTCTTCCAGAATCTATTGATGCCGACCCATCAGTGTATGCAAAAATGGTACTGGGCTTGAAGGTATTTATGGTCTCTAGAGCTAGGATTTGAAGGTCGTTAGATGAACGGCTTTGCTTAGTGGCATTAGGGTCTACTAATTTCAAGCGTATGTCTGGGGTCGTTGGGCGACACCAAGGGGGAAGGGGATGAAAGCGTTGAATGTTTTGTCGGTTGGTGGAGAGGCCAGCTTCATCAGATAGTCTAGTGGCATGATGCATAAAAGACTGCATCTCCAACCATCCACTATTTTCTAGCTGGGAGGTATTCATCCAACCTTTTATACCGCTCATAGCAGGTCAATACTGACTTTTCCCTCCTAAGGTTTAGTGGACCTATATTAGCCATTATTTCAGCCGCATTTACTGGACTTGTCCTAAAGGTTCCACAGACAAATCTTAGTGCTTGGGACTGTATTTTATCAAGTTGTTCAAGAACAGTCCTAGAGCCATAAATTTGCACAGGTAGGCTGTAGTCTATCTGTGATCGGACTGCTCCTAAATACAGGGATCGGATCATGTCTGCTCGGGCTCCCCACTTCGTGGATGCCAGCTTCCGCACAATGCAAAGTTTAACTGAGGCCTTTCTTACAACATCCTGGATGTGCTCACACATTTTTAGTTTGCGATCTAAAGTTAAAGGTATTTGGGTTGCTTTTCCATGCTGAGAGCCACTCTGTTAAGGGAGAGCTGGAAAGGTTGCCTGAGAATGCCAGTCCCGAGCGTGAACAGAGAATAGACCGTCTTGGAGGTGTTTATTTCTAGCCTCCATTTTTGTGTGTATGAGCAGAGCGTATGGAGATCTTCTTGTAACACTTTTTGTATAGAGGTTGTGCTCCTTCCGGATTTCCAAAGGACAATATCATCAGCATATAGCAGCTTTTGGCATTTTAGCTGAGCCGGTAGGTCATTTATGAAGGCCGTGAAAAGGGCGCATGACAGGACGGAGCCCTGGGGGAGGCCGTGCTCGAGGGTCATTTCCCCTAAGACTTCTCCGTACATTCTTGTTCTTATTGCACGCTCTTTTAGGAAGTCTCTGATCCAGTAATATATCCGTCCCCGTACCCCCACGGCTCTTATCTTATGAAGCAAACCAGGCCGCCATACTTTATCATTTGCCTGTTTTAAGTCAATGAAGACTGCGTATGTGCTTTCGGTCCTTTAGAATCCATCTCCTACGCTCTGCACAAAGATGTTGACTTGGTTTATAGCGGACATTCCAGCCCTGAAACCAGCCTATTCTGGAGCTATAAGACGGGCACTCAAGGTACCAAACCAGACGCTCATTTACCATTTTTTTCAGCCATCTTTCCCACACAAGATGTGAGTGAGATGGGCATGTAGCCCTCAGCAGTGGAAACATCTAAATTTTATTAAATTTGTAATAGATCTAGACAAACAATAAAAAAAGCATTTATAAAAAAAAATTTAAAGGAAGGGGGGGGGGGAACGCCTTGAATTCGAACACTTGGTTAATGCCTTCTCAAGCCAACACGGTAACCACTCTGCTAGTGGAGAGCTTATGCGCATGGAAGATTTAAAGTTATCTTATTGTTTCCATAGTCTCACTTTGTCTGTCTGGTTAAAAGTTTGTACACGTTATTTCTCGGACAACCAATCTCGGATCAAGCTGAAACTTTGTACAATTATTTCTTTTACCTGACAACACAAGAATCAATTTAAAAAAAAAAAAACAATTAGTTAATTAACTGTTGGTAATTAATTATTTTCTTTGGTATCTCGAACAAGGGAAAGAGATTGTACGTGACTGAAACTGTCGTATAAGCTGAATAAGTCCCCTTTGTAGGTCCACACTTCGAAGTAAGTTTGAAACACCACTATGCGATGTTCTGCCGAGGACAAACGCAGACGACGAAAAGAAAATCTAAATCGACCACCTGCGGACAATGGTTATGCCTGCCTTGGATGTGGCGAAATATGTTTGTCACAGATGGGGCTGCGCAGCCACGGGAAATATTGTATTCCTCACTAATCTTCGGACTCGAAGACAAGCCTTATTATTTATACGATCTTCTACTTTTATATTCATCTCGCTAGCAAAGTGGTTAGTATATCGGGTTGAGGAGGATTGAGCCAGGAGTTGGAATTCATGTCGTTCGCTTTTTAAAATATAAATGCTTTCAAAAAGTGAATACGGTAACACTTACAGTTGATCTGAACCCCTTCGACTTTAATATACATCGAGGACAGTAGTTTTGATGGCACCCCCACATCACCGCTTTACGACCCGCTGACCTTAGTTGTGAGCATCACTGACGTAAAGGATTGCACTGAAAAAACAATGTCTTTAATGCGGTAAACTTTGTTTATGCTTGTGTCTTTCCCTTGTAGACCTATTGCTGCCAGAGTGGATACAAGACCATCACAACCACATTGCACACTGTGGAGTGTCTCTGTTATACGTAAGGGCCGCTTGGAAAGGGCGACTACACAGATAATAGTGTTGACTCCTGAGTTAGCGTTCTTGCCTTCTTGTCTGTATTATTATTATAGCTTTTATATAGCGCTACTTTCATGCTTATAGCATGCTCAGAGCGCTTTTTTGGTCCAATCTCATTTGTGGACCAGTGGGGGTGAGGGGGTATCTTGGAGTTGGTTTTCCGTGCTGCCTTTAGGTGCTCAGTAAACACAACTCTGCCCCATGTGGGGTGTCGAACCTCGAGCCTTCTAGGTAGCCAAGCCAAGCCAAGTTCAATCGTACTTGACCTCTCGACCACGCTTCCCACATTATTAGATAGACTAGTTTTAAGACTGTTTCTTTTTACATTGTTGAAGTTAAAATCAAATAAAGATCTGTCATGCCGTAATTATTTTCTACCTTATTAAAAATGTGTTAATTAATTTTAAATGTATTGCCCCGGACGGAGGACTTGCGTATCCGGAAAATCTTCGTTAATGGTCAACTCTCAACGGACATACAAAAATTTGGTCACTCCCATCTCGAAAATGTGGATGCAATCAACCGACACCCCAATGCAGTGGACATCAATGTTGACCGTTGGAAAGACTAACGCCCTAGACCACACTGTGTGGAAAGAAACGGTGACCGGAAACCGATGGACAGCAGAAACCCTTGACCTCAGCTCTAGAAGAAAGGCGTACCTAGTAAAACATGGCTGGCTCCTCTACCACCAGCGGTTCTATATATGGACGTTGGTTTCTCTCCAGAATAGGGCTCTACAGTCAGAATAGGGCTCTACAGTCAGAATAGGGCTCTACAATCAGAATAGGGCTCTACAGTCCCATGAAAAAAAATGTTCTACAAGATTAACCATAGTCGTTCTACGAGAGAAGTAGTTCCCCTTTCAGACCTTGTATGGGGCAGGTAATGTGAAGATTACCATGTAAAAATTATCTGTTTCTGTGGCCCACGGTTAAACATGGTGTCATGTGGCCAACACAACGACCAACCGCCTTTAATTTTCAACAACTACTGTTAGGTACCCATTAGAGCTGGGTGGACTCAGAAGCGCCCAAAGAACCCGATATTAAAAATCCTAGTCTACACCAGGACTCGAACCCGGGACCTTTGGTTCAGAAGGCAAACACTTTACCGCTCAGCGACCTCGCCTCCACGACTGAAGGAGACCACCCCAAATCTATGTAAAGCAACTCAAAAGAAAGGCCATTAGAATGTTTATTTACAATCTGTAGGACTGTAATGAGGGGGGAAAAAAAAACATAAACAAAAGTATTCACATCACGGGAACACCGCATCCAGACAGCTTGAGCTATTGGTAGCTACAGAAGAACGACTCCATTCAAGACCAGTTGTAATCTCTCACGATATGTATCGCTCCTGTCTGTTAGACAGTCGTGTAAGGGACGCTATCTAGTTTTATTGAAAGCAAATGCATAATTGTCTATCCTTGTTAAGATTATTGTTAAAAGTTTTTAAAGAAGCTAGTGAGGCAATGGGATACTGAGAATCACCGGTACATTATTGTACACAGGAGCATTTGCTATGTAATATGTTGGAAATGTTGCAATAGTTTTGTAATTTGAAAGAGGCGATGAATGACAAGAGAGACGCGGAAGAGCAAAGAAGTATGTAAAGGAGGGTTACATACGATAAGAGGACGACGACAGCTCGAAGAACTATTTTGTTTTTAAAGTCAATCGATTATTTTTCACTATCGACTTTCCCCTCAAATTAGTAACACGTGATATTTTTAGACCAGCGGTTCTCAACCTTTTTAGCTCGGCGACAACCTAATACGATTCCCCCATTGGGCGGCGACCCCCCAACCGTAAAATGTATTTCATTCATAGGCGTAGGTAGACCCTAAATATGAGTTTGCTAATGTTATAAAATCATACTCAAATTTTAAATGTATATATCTGACATCCATGATGTATTTGCATAGCAAAAGCTCTATGTAATTTTATTTCGTGTAAAATAAATGTGTGCTTAAATTCCAAAAAAGAAAAAAAGTTTATCTTTAACCCTTTAGACGCTTGTGGTACTTTAGCCTCTAAACACTAGCATAGTAAATCTATGTTTTTGTATACTCGGTGTACAAAAGCTCAGCACTTTAAGGGTTAATGTATACCATCTATGGTACAAATGTTTCTTAACAGTTACAAGAAATCGTAAGACAAAAGAAAATTCTTATGAAAAATAGACGAAAAACCGTAATTTCCGATGGTCTAGGCGACCCCTGGCAAATGTTCATTCGACCCCCCCAAAGGGGTCGCGACCCACAGGTTGAGAACCCCTGTTTTAGATAGACATTTGTATGCTAACTGCCAATAGAGAACTACAAAAGAGAAAAAGAAAAGGTTATTAGTCAATAATTAAATGCATGTCTTTCTAACCGATGCAAAAACAACCCTCCAAAGCCTGCAAAACTCTGATTCCTCTTATATTAAAAACCTCAAAAACAGCACTTACAAAGCTCATTCATTGGCCTCCTTCAGTCGTAGGACGACTATGGTTCATCTCAGAGCACACTTCCTCATGTGGCTGTGGAGCCCTATTTTGGAGAGACACTCCCGTCCACAGATAGCGCAAGTTAGGGTCCCCTTGGCAAGTGAGATGAAAGCCTGGGCATACAAAGCTCAACAACAACAGCAAAAAAAACCTGTTATTCAATGGATACCAGCTCATATAGAACTAGAAGGAAATGAGAAGGCTGACACACTCGCTAAGAGTGGGAGAACTAACTCACAAATAAACTCTGCACTCTATCCACAAGAATTGAAGGAGTTAATTGTAAATAAAATAAATGAGAAATGGACGAGCTCTCATCCAAATCACAAGAAAGATGACGCTTACTATAAGCTATCCCGACAAGATCAGCGTCTTATCTTTCAACTCAGGACCGGACACAACAGAATGCGACAACACATGTACCGGAAGCTCAAAATTGGAACCAGTGAAATCTGCCCATGTGGAGTGTCACCAGAGAATGCCGACCACGTCCTCCAAAACTGCTCTCTTTACCAAGAGCCCCGAATAAGACATTGGCCCCAAAACACCCCAATAGAAAGAAAACTATATGGAGAGCTCCCTGATTTGGAAACCACTGCCCAGTTCATCTCATGTATTGGTCTACTCATCTGAACGCTTCAACAGTTCATCTCATGTATTGGTCTAGTCATCTGAACGCTTCAACAGTTCATCTCATGTATTGGTCTAGTCATCTGAACGCTTCAACAGTTCATCTCATGTATTGGTCTAGTCATCTGAACGCTCCAACATAACAATGAGAACGATGAAGAAGAAGAAGAAATGCATGTCACGATAAAGGTTTAATATAGACAATAAAACAAGAAAAATCATGACTCCAGAGATAAAGATAAACCAGACAAAATATGCGTTGGAGTGCGGCTACACTATAAAGCCCACATTCCAGAGGCGTTTATTCTCTGGGTATAAAGTTCCTTGGTATTTATGTATATATATATATATATATATATATATATATATACGGAACAATGAAGCCAACTGTAGAATTTTTAATATAGCAAGGTGACACTAGATTCAGACAAAGCTTCCCAACCTCAAATTCATTGCGAGTGTTCGTGTGATTAAAGAGACCTTGACCTTGCCAAGACGGGCTTTAAAATAGCAAGGTGACACTAGATTCAGACAAAGCTTCCCAGCCTCAAATTCGTGAATGCGTAAAAACGTTTTCTAGCGGAGACCAACAGGCAAAACAGCCCCCCCCCCCACTTTAGATTGCCTAATGGAACTGAGTTCATTGCACTTGCGGGGATGGAGGAAAGACCCAAACCATTTGTCGAAGGGCGCCCTTTTCCTATGGGCGGGCATCTGCACGGCTGATGTGGTATATATTATCTTATCTTTTAAAATACAATACGTCCTACGCGTCACGCATCTAGTCATGCATATTAACCAATGACTAAAATTCTGCCAAGTCATTGGTTTTTCCTGGCTAGCTCAGGCAACCCATTCCATGCTCTAATAGCACTAGGAAAGAAGGAGTATTTGTACAAATTTGTCCTAGCATATGGAACGAGAGAGTCTCCATGGGTAGTTGAAACTCCGGCTTCGACCTCTAGCTATAGTTTCTTGGGTTTAGGCGCTAGGGAAAACACAGGGGCGAGGAAATGCATCTTCTTGGAACCCTTTCTGGCAGAAATATTAATTTCATTCATGCCGGTGGAGAAAGTTGTCAATGACCTACAATTTCAAACTTTTAAAACCTTCGAAAAGTATTTTCCCCCACACACACACACCACCACACACAACACGCACGAACCAAACCACACACATACCACACACACCACACATACACACCACATACCACCACACACAACACGCACGCTTACAGCACTACACACAACACGCACACACACACCACATACACACAACACGCACGAACCACACCAAACACACACCACCACACACAACAAGCACGCACCACACACACCACACATAGCAACACGCACTCACCACACACACAACACCACACATACACGAACCACACACAACACGCAAGCACCACACCACACCAAACATACACACATACACATACCAAACACACACACAACACACACAACAAGCACACCACACACACAACACGCACGCACCACACACTACCACACACTACTACACATCACCACACAAACAAGCACATCACACACACTCACAAAGTGCGATAAGCAATGCCCTCTAATCCTTACCCAATTTTACGCGAGTATGATGTGTGCTGCGTAGCCTGTAGTGAAGTAGCTACGCCCCTGTTTCCTCGGCAGTTACATTCAAATTTCACTCAACAAAAAGGGAACTAATTAGAATTTTGTTTCACATTAGTCAAACATCTTAATTACAGAATATTATAGGATTAAAAAAATTTCATAGCGTTCTCCGTACCTGCTAGTACAACATGAAATATTTCTTAAGGTAAATACGGTATGTTTAAGAATATTCAAATTAAAGTAACCATATTATGCATAAGCTTTTAGTTCTATAAAAATATTCCAGACAATAAGCCCTTTATGCCAAACAAGCTAAATCACAAGGAATAAATCCTGACTTTAGTAGTAACTGAACCACCACAGATGGTCAGTAAGAGATACAGAGTTCAACAGTAAACGCTGATAGCCAATTTAAATGCATCAAATTAAACACAATGTCAAACATCCAGTCAGGGCGACAGCGCCCAACTCGAAAGTCTACATCACATTGCTTTATTGTATCCAGTGTTGTGTATAAGATTCCAGTGTAATCAATATAAGTGAAACTGTGAACACAAAATAGTACAACCTAAAACAAATTGTAGCCTCCAGGATCCAAAAAGAAAAAAAAAAACAGTAGCACGCCCCTGAGTTAGTATCTTAGTCCGTTCAACTATTGTGATCACCTCTGACTTTTTCGGAAATTTCCTATCAAATAAAGTCTTCGTACTATGGAACTGATAAGCAGAAGGCTAACTTTTGAACGAAGGGCAGATAATGTGTCTTGACACTGGCCTCAAGGCTAGAGCTCGACATAAATACATCCGCCGAGTGTAGCAGACGATACCGACACATTGATCTGATTCCCAGGTGAGACTTACAATCTAAATAAGACTTGTTGTTCACCTTTTTTTTTTGCTCAAAATTCCAAACTTGATTGTCTTTCTTTACTAACAAAAAATGTTACACTTGAAGTGGTGGGACATAATTGGTTAGACTAGAGTGTTTAAATCTTGTCTTATATAATACAGACGTTACTTTAAACAAGAAGATGATTACGTCCTACGCGTCATGCATACAGTCATGCAATACAGCAGTGTTTCCCGAACTTTTTTGTTTAACGGAACACTTCGCACATTCTGAATATTTAGCGGAACACTTCCACATGCTGAGTATTTAGCGGAACGCTTTGAGTTTTTTTCTTTAAAGCGATAAATTCACATGGTGGCCTACTAGTTATTATTCCAGTAGTTCTCGGCACATCTAATTGAATAGTCCTTAAAAAAAGCTAGACAGGATTCATTTACTACGCTCTTGCGCACGTTCCATTGGCTTCCCGTGAAAGCGAGAATCGATTACAAGGTCGCCACACTTTGTCATCAGTGTATATATAACAACGAGATGCCCTTGTACCTTAGCCAACTGATTACTCCATATGTCCTCCAGAGACCCCTGCGCTCAATGGACTCAACGTTTTTAGTAGTGCCACGTTTCTCCCTCAAAAGCTACGGTCTGCGGGCTTTTTCAGTTCACGGACCAAAGGTTTGGAACTCACTCCCCATTGATCTCAGACAGACAACATGCTACACCACTTTTAATAAAAACATTAAGACCTATCTGTTTAAAACTTTTTTAGATTAACTGTCATTTTAGCTGTCGTGTTTGTGTTTGTAATGTAAGTACAGCGCCTTGAGCCTACATTTTGTTTGTTAACAGCGCTTTATAAATAAAACTATTATTATTATTATTATTATTCAGGACTCGCGGAATACTAGTGTTCTACAGAACAATATAGCATGACTAGATGCATGATGCGTAGGACGTAAACATCTTTTTTTTTTTTGAAGTAACGTCTGTACTTTATAAGATAAGATAAGACACAATTTGGCAAACACTGCGTTACAGAATTAAAAGAATTTAGGGTGTTTATTATTCCATGTCCAGGGGTGTCTTTTGCAAGCTGACCTACTTGTCAGAAATCTTTCTTTTTATGATGTGAACTATTCTTTTTAACCAAGGGATATACTGTCAAAAGATGACCTTTTACTAGAAGATCTACTAACTAAGGCCGATTGTCACAATGTTGTTTTAGAAAGAGCTTTATATTAGCTTCACAATCATCTTACATACGCGGATTCGGAGGTGTCTTTAAATATATAACAACTTACTGCTAGGAAACACTGAAACAAAAAAAAAAAAACCTCATTGAATACAGTTCTCTTGCGTGTAATGCTTTCAACTCAAATCAACATAAAGCATATATCCAAAGTATAAATCACAATGATAACTTGGCATAAAATAATGTAGTTGAAATGATATAGAGAGACATAAGATTTTAAATGATTAATAATCCATTACAGAATTATAATCTTACACCTACTGTGAGTAACGATGGCTACTTGGAACAATGACCAATGTCTACTTGAAACAATGACTAATGGCTACTTGGAACAATGACCAATAGCTACTTGAAACAATGACCAATGGCTACTTGAAACAATGACCAAACTAAAGCGAACGATGATTAGTGACCGTGGACAATGACTGACCCGACACGATAGGTAGCGTCCCCTTTATATAGTAGCGTATATCAATCTTTCTGGACTCTGGTTGTCATCGATAGTACCTTCTCTACGCTTTAAACCTGACCTTACCTAATGCAAATGACTAAAGTAGTGGTATAAGCTGAATTAGTCCTCTGTGGAAGTCGCCGCTCTAAATTAAAACAATATATAAGTAAACAACCTTCTCTAGGCAAAAGTGCATACGTATCTCGCTAGCTGAGTGGTTAGCACGTTGGCTCGAGGAGACTTAAGTCACTAGTTCAAGTTCCTTTTTTATTTTTTTAAAATGCTTTTAAAAACCATTTATGGTAAAAAATCCACCCAGTCATCCCCCCCCCTCCCATTAGCCCAACTGATCCAGATCTTAGCGTATCGAGAAAAACTAAAAGATAACATCATAATAAGGGCATCAAAAATTACATGCACAACATTGACATATTTAAAGGAACTTTTTGAACAAAAATGTCTAAGAAAGGTCGATAAAATCTTGGAAGGAGGCGGCCAGCAGCTCCATCAGAACTACGTCAGGTCGTCGCGACGTGGGCGACTGCTGTCAATCAAGACAAGAACAGAGCGGTACAAAAACTCCTTCATACTATTTTTGTTGATCATGAAAAGGACCAAGATGCCTGTGTGTAGCCGCTGAGTTAACTTTCTATGTTGCGTCTGTTCTATTAATGTGCATAATTCTGTTGTTTTGTCTGTATATGAGAAAGGGAGTCCTTGTAATCACAACAAATTTCCCTAAGGATCAATAAAGCAGTCTTCTTCTTTTTTTTTTTCTGACCTGAACTTTTTTGCAGATTTCAAGTCAAAATGAAGGTGATTCTCTTGTTAGTTCTGCTGGCATCATGTTACTCATCTCTTGATGGTAGGTTGTCTAGCCACTTAGCCATTGAAATTCTTCTTGTTCTTAAATGTTTGCCTGCTTGTTTCTGTTCATTCTAAGTCAAATACATGGCGATAGAAAATGTGTGAGAGAGTTAGAACGTGGGGAAAAATGCAAATTACATGTGAGAGGATCTGTGTCAGATGCAGAGAAAGAGAGAGAGGGAGAAAGAGAGAGAGAGAGAGAGAGGGAGAGTGAGAAAGAGAGAAAGAAAAAGTACTAAGATCTATGACCTCTATCTCTACAGCTGCTCCGTGCCTTCACGGCCCTGTCTGTGCAAACCATGAAGTGGTTGCCAGGGAGAATGGACAAGTAGGTCAATAGAACTAGGTCAATAGAACTAGGTCAATCAATGTTACCAGCATTACAATATAGATCACTAGAACTAGGTCAATGATTGCTATAATCTTTACGTTATATGTCAGAAATAGGTCGATGATAGATAAATGGCTGCCTGGTCGTGCGGTTTGCGCGCTGGACTGTCGTTCGAATTTATCGATGGTCGAGGGATCAAATCCTGCCCGCTCCCATCCCCCGTCGTCCTGTGGGAGGTTTGGACTAGGAAGTAAACTATCTTCAACTCTAAAGGAACATCCGAAACATGTAAAACATTTTACAAACAAACAAAACTTTAATTTTATACGCCAATAGAACTAGATCCTAGACCGATACTACCTTTACCCTTACAGGTCAACGATATGCAACATTCCTAAAATTAGCCGCAGTCTAATAACATATATATCATGTTTAGATTAAGTGGCGCCATCGATTCCAAAATGACATGAAACTTGTGCCGAGACATTAAAACCAAATTGGAAATAAAATAACTGATTCCTTATTTGTTTCGTAGTAATATAATTTGCTATGTTTCATTTCATCCTACACTTAGTTCAACAGATCCGACAACAAAATTACAAACAATAAATGTTAAATTTTGAACGTGACGCAAAGAATGTTTTATTAGAGAGTTTATGGGAGCGTCCGAATGTAGGAAATAATTTAATTTTGAAATTAAACAATGTTTTAATGAAATTTAAAAGGTGTTAAGGAGGTTACATTTTATTCACCCTTCACTGTTTGATACTAATTGAATTAAGTAAAATTATGCTAGGACAAATTTGTACTAGTGCTCCTTCTTTCCTAGTGCTATTAGAGCATGGAACGGGTTGCCTGGGTCAGCCAGGAAAATAAATGATTTGGCAGAATTTAGGTCATTGGTTAAAATGCGTGACTAGATGCAAGACGGGTACGACGTAATCATCTTCATCTTGAAGTAACGTCTGTATTTTATAAGATAAGATAAACTCAGACCTTATCCGGTCTTTATGGGTGAGGGTGCAATGTGGCTTTCCCTAAATTAGTAATGAATGAATTGAAAGGACTGAAGCTCATACCCCAGTCTTCATACGGATTTGAACCTGTTACCCCTCGGTTTAAAAGTCAAGCGTTAATCCACCACGCACCTGTCTTTAAATAATTTCAGTTTAATGAAAGGCTAAGACAGATTTCTTGAGTTAGTTAGTGAGATCGGGTCTCAAATAAGGAACTGGGAGACGACAGAGCCTCGCATGAGGTTTGCGGGACATGTTCTCGAACAAAATGAATTACGCGAACCAAGAGCTGCAATGACATGGAGGCCAATACGAGGAAAGCGCAAACAGGGACGTCCTCGTATAACTTGGCGCCACACTTTCATGGAGTGGGAAGTGGCTTCAGACGTTGCCAGTGATTGATCTTTGTGGGGACAGCTTGCCACCCAATGCACTGAACGGCTAGAGAGGATCCAAGTCTCTAAATAATAATAAAAAAAATCTAATTTAACAGTTAAATAGATTCAAAAACATAAGTCTGTAAAATGTAAAATGTTTGACATGTTTCGGATGTTCCTTTAGAGTTGAAGATAGTTTACTTCCTAGTCCAAATCTCCCGCAGGACGACGGGGAAGGGAGCGGGCAGGGTTTGAACCCGGGACCATCGATAAATCCGAACAAACGTCCAGCGCTCAAACCGCATGACCAGGCAACCATCCAAGTCTTGCACATTCCCGTGACTTACCACAACCAGAGGCGGCCTAAACTCTACGCAGGGCCCTGAGGGAATGTCATATACGGAGCTTAACCCTAAGATCACAGACACACTTTAAGGTTTTCACCATGACAGGAAATAAATGGTTCTACGTATAAAGATGGCCATGAGAGCTTTAACCCTTTCTCTCCTAATTGACGATGCCAACGTTGATTTGACCCCCCCATTAAAAACTAAATTGGTTTTTGGATTTATAAACTTAATTTGTGTTGTGTAAAATGAGCATTTGCATTTTCCCATAGTTCGATCTCAAATATAACATTTTCTAATAACAAACAAAAAAGTTATTGAAATTTAAGGAGAGTGAAGTACAAATGAGCAAAAGGAAAAAATACTATCGAAATGAGGAAAATAATTACGGAGAGAAAGAGTTAACATTATACTGTGACCGTTAAATGACCGGAAGCAGTCATTTCTTGTCACGGAACTCTTCGATTCAAGCATGGCGAGTTGGTCACGTGACTAAAAGTGTTTCTAAAATTCTGATACCAGAGAATTATTTTAATTAGACCAGTACACTTATTAGTACAAGTAACTATTAATGTTGATATTATTATTATGATTTTTATTATAATTTTAATATTGTAATATTTTTTATTCTATTCTAAGACATATTGCTGTCAGAGCGGCTATAAAACCATAGTGACTAAGCTTCACTCTGTGGACGGATTTATCACTGTAGAGTGTACATGTCATGTATAGCACAGTTATAAAGAAGACAACTTATAACATGGATTCTTATTTGAAAGCACTTGGATCAACAGATTCTAAACCCTCTTGCAATGTCACGCATGCGCAGTTATTGAAATAAATTTGAAAATTAAAAGCGTTGCCAGATTAGAATTAACTATTCATTTATTTTTTTACATATTGATCGTATACTCTCCCTCTCTCTCTGTCTCTCTCTCTCTCTCTCTCTCTTTAAATATATATATATATATACTTTCTATTAATCTTTCTCTCTACACACTTCTCTCTCTCTCTCTTTTCACCACATTTTTCTCTCTTTCTCTCGCATTCTCTCTTTCTCGTGTGTTATGCACTCTTGCTATTAATAACGATATATAATAACTAACAAAAGACAACTTGCGCATTACATGCTAACCATATATTGTATGCTAGGACAAATTTGTACAAATGCTCTTTCTTCCCTAGTGCTATTAGAGCATGGAATGGGTTGCCTGAGCCAGCCAGGAATCCGGTGACTTGGCAGAATTTAGGTCATTGTTTAATATGCATGACTGAATGCATGACGCGTAGGACGTAATCATCTTCTTTTTTTGAAGTAACGTCTGTATTTTATAAGATAAGATAAGTAACGTCTGTATTATATAAGATAAGATCAAGGGAGGCTATCTAGTTTTACTAAAAAGTAAACTTGAGTTAAAATGTTTTGTCTACCCTTATAAAATTTTTTATCAAGACGCTATGCTTTATATAAGAAAAATGATAATAACAGTATTAGAGCTAAACTACTTTTATTATTTTACGTGACACTGCTATAGAATGCCTGCCTGGTTTAGAAACGATTCAAACCCAATAGAAATTGAAGGCGTCGCCCCAATACAGGAAGCACGTAGAGAACTGAGGAAAGTATAACTCAGACTGCGCAAGCCGGAAGCACATATGTTTATCGACACTTCCTTGTTTCGGTACACCGGATACACCAAAAATGTTGCTATTTATGGATTAGTCGCCATGTATGAAAGTCTGCTATTTAACAAGGAGACTAGGATATATGATTGGAAAGGAAGAACATAACTCGTAAGATATACGCTAGCCTCGAATTGATGTCAGGTTTGTCCCGGGTTCAAATCCTGCCAGCCGCCATCATTGCTATATAATCAAACACTACTTCGAAACAAAACAAAGGCTTAATTTGAAATATATTGTTTTTTACCTTTCAAAAAACAAAACGATAAAATGGGGGGGGGGGTGGCGGCGGGTGGACAGATGTGTGTGTGTGGGGGGGGGGGGTGCGTGCAAGATTGTAAAATGTAGGTTAAAATGTCAACCATTTTTATTCAGTTCGGTCATGCGAGCAGTGTCATTGAGACGCAACGTTAGACTTGTCCATGGGAACTTATTTGACTGCCAAGAAGAAGAACTGTTCAACTGTATAGAGATACTCAGCCTAAATAAATAAAGCACTGGTCTGGTCGTGGATGTGTAGTGATATTTCATAGGTGTAGACGATGTGATTTTCACAGGGTAGGTTTTTTTTTAAAGTTATTAAATAATTACTATCTTAATAGAAGTAATTGAGTCTCTAATTAACCAGTGTGGCCGCTGTGAGACTTTAAAAAAAAAATACACAGTTTAGCTGGTGGTTAAACATTGATAAGGCTTTGTCTACTTTATAATATAATATCAATAATAATAAACAAAAATAGAAATACAGGAGCCAAATCTTGGCTTAGAGATTAAGCGAATATGGAAGCTATCTATAGTGTCAATATATAATCTAAAAATCTTGGCTTAGAGATTAAGCGAATATGGAAGCTATCTATAGTGTCAATATATATCCTAAAAATCTTGGCTTAGAGATTAAGCGAATATGAACGCTACCTAGAGTGTCATTATAGTGTCAATATATCCTTATATCATTCGATGAAATCATGACAAATGACCTCGTGGGAACATTCGAAGCCCTAAAAATTCCAGAAAGTATCCTTATATACCTGACAAAGGGCAGTAACTACTAGCTAACTTAGTAGTCCTACTTTATTCCACTAACTTCGTTAATCAAGGCCGGATTTACGTATTTGGAGGCCCAGTGCAAAATTTTTGTGAAGGCCCCCTACACTTTTTCGAAAGCTCTTTAAAATCCACTTATTTAAAAAAAAACAAAAAAAAAACTAAAAGCATGCCATATTATAAAAGAAAGAGAATACTTGTAAATTTAAATAATTTTCCTTCCTTTAAAAAAAATTAAACTATTTAGGCCTATGTATAATTTTTAAGGTTTACAATTACGCAATGTAGTAGAGCCATAATATATTAGGAGAACACGAGCACACTATAAGCTGGCACTTTTAAGCCGCGACAGTGTTGCCAACTTAAAGTTTTAAACTTTTGTTGGTACCTACGAATGCGAAGAAAAAAAGGTTTTAAAAGACGCCCCTTTTCTTGTGGATACCTCTGGATTGTCGTCCCGCCTCTGCCTTCCCTTAAGACCCGACCCTGTCGACGATGATTTGTGTAGCTCTCCGAGAACAACAAATGCTCTAGATGCGCCTATGTAATGTAGACCTTTAATAACCCATGTCTAATAAGCACACACAGTTTAAAATGACCTATTTGTTAATTCTTTTTCCTTCAGGTGTAGCCCAAGCAGTCCATTAACTGTCACCGTGGTCTAGCTTACCTAGACCTACATTTCCGTAATTGCCGCCGTGACGTCGTTACTTGGCTTGATGACTGTATGCGCTATTTAGATGAAAGAAAGCTACATCGTTCAATACATTACTCCGACTTCTTCATGGTGCATTCTTTTCTAGTTGGCATCTAGGGGAAATGTCGTCACCAAATTATCAAGGGTCAGGATGGGTGCTCACTGATGAGTCTCTTTTTCTTACTCCTTCTGAAGAGTGTCACAGACCTATATAAACTTTTAACTTCTAAAACAAAGAGTTCGATCTAACAAACAAACAAAAAAAGCTATATTTTAAACAAACAAACAAAAAAAGCATTAAAAAAATACTTGTAAAAAAAATATATTATACCTCCTCAATCTCAAATGTATAATGAGGCTTACTTGATTTTTTTAGCAGACGGTGCGTAAAATTCTTATTTAATCTATTATTAAACTCTTGAATCAATAAAGCCTTACATTCGAACATAATAGTTCTTTCAAGAACGCGATAGCCCTTTCAAAACCTATGTTGAATCTAGATCTAGACCTACTTCTCTACCCAAATTTAAATCTTTCTCTTTTTTTTTCCCTTTGATAAATTATCACGGTCAAACCAAAGCTTTCCCAATGTGGCCTACTAGCTAGTAATCCATTTCTCAGACTGCTTTATTAATCCTTATGGAAATTTGATTACAAGGACTCTTTTCTCATATAAAGACAACACAACAGAAACATACACATAAATAGAACAGACACAACGTAGAAAGTTCATTCAGCGACTACACAGAGGCATCTTGGTCCTATTCATGTTTCCTGATCAACGAGTGGCGTTGATAAAGTCTGACCGAGTGAGGTACTGTCGAATTTCTCGGAGAGTCGTTAGAGCCGTTTTTTGATATCTGTGTCTATGTTTTACTCAGGTTTCTCCATAAAATTCTGACGTGAATAGAGGTATTGTTTACAAAATTCAATTTCTACTTTATAGTAAAAAAAAAACTATGGTATGCTTAACTATTTTGTCATTGAAAAATTGCCACACCACAGGACCTCATTCACCAATCGTAAACAAACAGCATTTAGTCACGAGATAATATTGATAAAACAACTTTAAAAAAAGATCGTAATTTGTATAGAAGAGATAGAGAATCACGTGGCTAAATGTTGTTTGTTTACGATTGGTGAATGAGGTCCATTTAGCTAACCAGGATGGCTGCCTGGTCGTGCGGTTTAATTTGCATGCGAAAACTTTATATAAGAATGCTTCTATCTAGTGATTCGATTGCCAGAGGTACCAAAGAGTTTCTTGTCTGTTTGTCTTTGCTATCGGTGTCTTTTATCTCTTGTGATAAGAATCTTGTGAATCATAAAATCCTGACTCAAAGGGTGATTTTCTATTTCTAGAATCTTTTTAGATTTTGTATGGATGTTTGTCTCAAACAGCTGCCCAAATGGGACCTGTTTTTTTTGCCAATGATTTTACCAGCACTATTTAGGATTCTATGAAGTTTATTTTTAATGATCCGATTGCCATACCAGGCAGAGATATTAAAAATTAAAATTTTGCAGATGTGAACGTCAAGGTCTTTTCGCTGACATTAAACGAGGACAGATTTCTTAATAGTACTAATCTTTGCTGCTCTTTTGTGCTGATATAATCAGTATTTGCAGTAAAATTTGGGTTCTTGTCCAAGTACCAAGGTATTTAAAAGTTTGCACTATTTCAATAGTCTCTCCTGCGACAGAAACAATATCATTTTCCTTCATTTCCCTACGAAAATCGATAATAATAAGGCTTGTCTTCGAGTCCGAGGATCAATGAGGAATGGCTACGCAGCCTCAACTGTGACCTACATATTTTTCCACATGTACCGCAGATATAGCCACTGACCGCCGGTGGTCGATTTAGATTTTCTCTCCGCTGTCTACGTCTGTCTTCGGCCTTTGCGAATGAGCTCCTGCTGTTTCGTTCTGAAGCCAGAAACAACCAGGTGCTCTCTTCTATGGCATGCGAATTAATTTACCACCCTTGTAAATACTGCAACAGCATACAATTTGTTATTGCTTTTTTTTTAAAGTTTTAAATTGGTATCTTGATATTCACAGATGGCATCTAATGGACTTCACTTCGCGTCTTCGCCTCGTAGCTGCTGAGCGGGTTCACCCGTATGTTACGTCATATTGCATTAACCCTTAAAATGCGTGTGGTATATTAGCCTCTAAACATCAGAATTGTAATTCCATTTAGGGTTAAATAGTTGCCTGCGTCAATAAACTTAAAGCAAACAAGCGAAAAAACTGATAAAAGTATTCGAAATCATCAGAGTGCAACTTGTAATCGAGTTAAAATGGATTAAAACTTCAAAGTCATGACTGTTCTACTGTGGCAAGGTAAGTAGGTTACTGTATACGTCTGCCCCGCTTGAATAAAATGTACTATATACAATGCTCTGTTTGACTTCTGCTAACGTGTGACCCAGTGGCTTTAATCTCGAATCTCGCCTCGATCTGAGTTGTGTTTGCTGAGAGCCGAAAGGCAATACTATTTTTTTAAGGTATCAACTTGATCGGAGAATGCGTGAGGGAGAAATAGCGTATGCAATTATTTAAGGGGGTTAAACCGAACACATTTAGCCATATTTGCGAATACTGAAGTAATAGTTTCACTTGTTGGTATCAAATAAAGTAATTAATTACCAGTAACTAATTGATTTATTGGCTACTTCTTTTTTGTTATTGATTCATGAGTATCCCCCGTCGTCCTGCGGGAGGTTTGGACTAGGAAGTAATTATCTTCAACTCTGAAGGAACATCCGAAACATGTAAAACATTTTACAAACATTTTGAAGCGTTTCTGTGGTGCGCCTTTGTTACGTCGACCATCTTCTAGCTCACCAAAACGTTCGTATCCCATACGGGATACTGCCCTGCCCAGCGTAGCTGTCGGACCATAAGAAGTCCCTCTATACTGCCCTGCCCAGCGTAGCTGTCGGACCATAAGAAGTCCCTCTATACTGCCCTGCCCAGCGTAGCTGTCGGACCATAAGAAGTCCCTCTATACTGCCCTGCCCAGCGTAGCTGTCGGACCATAAGAAGTCCCTCTATACTGCCCTGCCCAGCGTAGCTGTCGGACCATAAGAAGTCCCTCTATACTGCTCTGCCCAGCGTAGCTGTCGGACCATAAGAAGTCCCTCTATACTGTCCATACCTCCTTTCGCGAGGACATCGCTGTTTGTAGTGCTGCCCTGCCACCGTTTGTCCATGATATATATAATAGAAGTACAACAGACCTCTATCGGGTATTTTTAGAAGCATTAGAAGTACAGCGGACTTCTGTTTATTGAAAAATACTTTTACCTATGTCCATGATATATAATAGAAGTACAACAGACCTCTATCGGGTATTTTTAGAAGCATTAGAAGTACAGCGGACTTCTGTTTATTGAAAAATACTTTTACCTATGTCCATGATATATATAATAGAAGTACAACAGACCTCTATTGGGTATTTTTAGAAGCATTAGAAGTAAAGCGGACTTCTGTTTATTGAAATATACTTTTACCTATGTCCATGATATATATAATAGAAGTACAACAGACCTCTATCGGGTATTTTTAGAAGCATTAGAAGTAAAGCGGACTTCTGTTTATTGAAATATACTTTTACCTTCTACTCTACTTAGAAACATAGCGAAAATGCGTCAGTTTAATTAAGCTTTAATACATCAGCCTCGTTTTGAAGTCTCACATTTCAAGGCCATTGGTGTTTAGTTTTCTTGCATTAGATGTTATAGTACGATTGTTATGGAGATCTAAAGCAGAGTGCACAGAACACATTTGTAGGTTCCGTTTTCGCTTTAAATTGACCTTGTAACCCAGGACGCACACACCCCCCACACCACCACACCCCCATCCCCTCCTTTCAACCAGATTCCCGTCTGCTTCTACGTCTTAAATCTAATTCCCCAATCCAGCTTTAAGTCTTTAGCTCGATTGTAACGCAAGAATATGTCGTCTTGGGCTCTCTTTGTCTAGTTTATACACCTGGGCTCTCTTTGTCTATTTTATATACCTAGGCTCTCTTTGTCTAGTTTATATACCTGGGCTCTCTTAGTCTAGTTTATATACCTGGGCTCTCTTTGTCTAGTTTATATACCTGGGCTCTCTTTGTCTAGTTTATATACCTGGGCCCTCTTAGTCTAGTTTATATACATGGGCTCTCTTTGTCTAGTTTATATACATGGGCTCTCTTTGTCTAGATTATATACCTGGGCTCTCTTAGTCTAGTTTATATACCTGGGCTCACTTAGTCTATTTTATATACCTGGGCTCTCTTTGTCTATATTATATACCTGGGCTCTCTTTGTCTATTTTATTTACCTGGGCTCTCTTTGTCTAGTTTATATACCTGGGCTCAATAAGTCTATTTTATATACCTGGGGTCTCTTAGTCTAGTTTATATACCTGGGCTCTCTTAGTCTGGTTTATATACCTGGGCTCTTTTAGTCTAGTTTATATACATGGGCTCTCTTAGTCTAGTTTATATAACTGGGCTCTCTTAGTCTAGTTTATATTCCTGGACTCACTTAGTCTATTTTATATACCTGGGCTCTCTTAGTCTAGTTTATATTCCTGAGTTCACTTAGTCTATTTTATATACCTGGGCTCTCTTAGTCTAGTTTATATGCCGGGGCTCTCTATGTCTAGTTTATATACCTGGGCTCTCTTTGTCTAGTTTATATAACTGGGCTCTCTTTGTTCTAGTTTACATACCTGGGCTCACTTTGTCTATTTTATATACCTGGGCTCTCGTAGACTAGTTTATATACCTGGGCTCTCTTTGTCTAGTTTTTAGACCTGGGCTCTCTTAGTCTAGTTTATATACATGGGCTCTGTTAGTCTAGTTTATATACCTGGGCTCTCTTTGTCTAGTTTATATACCTGGGCTCTCTTAGTCTAGTTTATATTCCTGGGCTCACTTAGTCTAGTATATATACCTGGGCTCTCTTAGTCTAGTTTATATACCTGGGCTCTCTTTCTCTATTTTATTTACCTAGGCTCTCTTTGTCTAGTTTATATACCTGGGCTCAATTAGTCTATTTTATATACCTGGGCTCTCTTTGTCTAGTTTATATACCTGGGCTCAATTAGTCTATTTTATATACCTGGGCTCTATTAGTCTGGTTTATATGTATGGGCTCTCTTAGTCTAGTTTTTATACCTGGGCTCACTTAGTCTATTTTATATACCTGGGCTCTCTTAGTCTAGTTTATATTCCTGGACTCACTTAGTCTATTTTCTATACCTGGGCTCTCTTGTTCTAGTTTTTATTCCTGGGCTCTCGTAGTCTAGTTTATATACCTGGGCTCTGTTTGTCTATTTTATATACCTGGGCTCTTTTAGTCTGGTTTATATATATGGGCTCTCTTAGTCTAGTTTATATACCTGGGCTCTCTTAGTCTGGTTTATATACCTGGGCTCTCTTAGTCTAGTTTATATACATGGGCTCTCTTAGTCTAGTTTATATTCCTGGACTCACTTAGTCTATTTTATATACCTGGGCTCTTTTAGTCTAGTTTTTATTCCTAGGCTCTCGTAGTCTAGTTTATATACCTGGGCTCTGTTTGTCTATTTTATATACCTGGGCTCTCTTTGTCTAGTTTATATACCTGGGCTCTCTTAGTTTGGTTTATATACCAGGGCATTCTTAGTCTATTTTTTATACCTGGGCTCTAAATTTAGTTATTTCACTAATGGTGTTACTCTAACATATCTTTGTAGTTGTGTCCTATAATGTCTCTAAATTTAGTGATTTCACTAATGGTGTCACTCTAACATATCTTTGTAGTCTTGTGTCCTATACTGTCTCTAAATTTAGTTATTTCACTAATGATGTCAATAACATATCGTTGTAGTCTTGTGTCCTATACTGTCTCTAAATTTAGTGACTTCACTAATGGTGTTACTCTAACATATCTTTGAGTCTCTCCCCAGACTAATATTTCTTTTCAAATGAGTTTGCAATAGCGTACGATCTGAGGTGTCTTTGCTTATGTGCTGTATTTTGTAAGGCTCTTTCTAAAATGACCTCACCAGTTTTACAATCTCTGAATTCGGCCTCGGGCCTCGATGTACCTTGAAATCGGAGATGTAGATGTGTGAACTGGATGAATGGTTAATTTGTTATGTTGTGGTTGTTATGTTGTTATTGTTGCTATGTTCATGTTGCTATTATGTTGTTATTATTATGTTCTTGTTATGTTGTTAATCTTTGGTAGTTATTATTATGTTGTTATTATGTTCTTCTTCTTATTATTATGTTGTTGTTGTTGTTTTATGTTATTATTGTAGTAGCTCCAGTGGCGGACTGAAATGGTTAATGTGTGCGCGGCCTACTGATTCACACGACTCAGGCCAATCACACAGGTCAAGGGCTGTTGAATAAGGGGACAGTACTGCTAGTGCACGCAAGTATGACCTGTGCTGAGGTCATGTGGCAGATAGCCTTTACGATAGAGAGACTCAGAGTGAAAAGGAGTCAGTAGAGTCCAGGACAGCAAGCAGTAAGGCAGTAAGGCAGTAAGGACTGTGTGCTACAAAGTGAGTCCTCGAAAATGTAGCTGTACGAGCTTGAAAGACTTGTAGTGTTTAGTTAGGCAGTTCTGTTGTGTAGAAAAGCATTTGAAGTTACTGTAGCCAATGGACCTCATTCACCAATCGTAAACAAACAACATTTAGCCAGGTGGTTCTCTCTCTCTTCTATACAAATTACGATCTAATTTTAATACACAATGGGCTGTCACGTGACATTTTATTTCGTTGTTTTATCAATATGATCACGTGACTAAATATTGTTTGTTTAAGATTGGTGAATGAGGTCCATTGTGTTTATTGGCTGTTGTTTAAGTAATTTGTCATTAAACCGCCACATTGTTTATGGAAGTTCTTGTTGTCGAGTTAATGTGTTAGATGTGCTGTGTTGTGTTTAGCAGAGTTTACAGAAGGCCTGGTTGAGAAGATCATAACATTATTATAATGTTGCCATGTTGTTGTTGTGTAGTTATTGTTATGTTAGTGTTGGTCAGGGCATGACTAGATACACTTAGTTTATAGTTGATAAACAGTGGGTCCTAATATAAACATTCTCTTTTATTTGACAGATACTTGGCCTGACTTCCAGCTGCATTTCCCCTGATAGCAATTTATCGTCTTATCGATTAAAAAATAATAACTAAATTGCTATGCAGGTTTCTAAGTACCCATCTCCAAACAAACAAAAAATTGTTAAAGGAGCACTAATAATGACGAAAATGATTCCATGAATTTGATACATAAACATGTTTATATATTGCTACAAAGTATAGTTCCACCTATTTATAAGCTACGAAGCATAGTTTATATATATATTAGCCACATGAGTTCATCAATTTATAAGCTTTGCAGCTACCATAAGATTTCAACACTCCAAACTTTTGTAATGAAAAGATGAAAGACTACAGTGCTCCTACTCTACTAGATAGGCTGCTCAACTTTACATTGGCGTATCTCTGGGTGGGGCCACTGGTGACAGTGTACTGGTACAACTCCTGGAGCTTACCCGAGAATTATCTATTCCCCTCCCACCCTGTGACGTCATCTTGGATCTCTGGAGCCATTGGCTACACCATTTTCTTCCTGGGATACCTTCTACAGGACCTGATGTCGGCATTCACAGTCCGACAGAACAAACTTGTCCAGTGCGTCATCCTCGAGGTGTACACCTATGTCATGTGTTGGGGCAACGTCAACCTGTGGCGTTGTGTCTGGGTGCTGTTGGACGAGTACACGGGAGTGTTCTTGCTCAATGCCGCCTTAACGACCGTCTTCGCCTCACTTCTGCTGCTGCTCTTGCGTGCTCACCGAACCATTGCGTCAACGCCATCGACAGTCCGAATGGACATTCCAGTCAAAGACCATTTTAAAATGAATACTCTGTTTGACATTTCGGTACGTGTGCAGAACGTTTTGACATGAATATATCTTTTGACATTTTGGTAAGTACAATGACCAATTTGACATGAATATATCTTTTGACATTTCGGTAAGTACAATGACCACTTTGACATGAATATATCTTTTGACATTTCGGTAAGTACAATGACCACTTTGACATGAAAATATCTTTTGACATTTCGGCAAGTACAATGACCACTTTGACATGAAAATATCTTTTGACATTTCGATAAGTACAATGACCACTTTGACATAAAAATATCTTTTGACATTTCGCCAATACAATGACCACTTTGACATGAATATATCTTTTGACATTTCGATAAGTACAATGACCACTTTGACATGAAAATATCTTTTGACATTTCGTCAATACAATGACCACTTTGACATGAATATCTTTTGACATTTCGATAAGTACAATGACCACTTTGACATGAATATATTTTTTGACATTTCGTTAAGTACAATGACCCCTTTGACATGAATATATCTTTTGACATTTCGTCAATACAATGACCACTTTGACATGAATATATCTTTTGACATTTCGATAAGTACAATGACCACTTTGACATGTAAATATCTTTTGACATTTCGTCAATACAATGACCACTTTGACATGAATATCTTTTGACATTTCGATAAGTACAATGACTACTTTGACATGAATATATTTTTTGACATTTCGTTAAGTACAATGACCCCTTTGACATGAATATATCTTTTGACATTTCGTCAATACAATGACCACTTTGACATGAATATATCTTTTGAGATTTCGTTAAGTACAGTCACACTTTTATATGAATATTTTTTTTTACATTTTAATAAGTAGACTTATCTTTAAATAAAATATTATGCAGATTTTGATAAATAGACTGACCTTTTAAAAATAATTACAGTTTGACGTTTCGTAAATAGATTTCTAAATTTGGTAATTAGATACGCAAGTGCTTATTCAAGCAATTCTGTTAACCTGTAAACTACTTTAAGAAATAGATCCTCGGACCATAATGGACTCGAGGAGCGTGTTAGTCTGTCGCACGAAACTTCTACACAAAGTGAATAGGGTTAGAGTCCATTGAACCAAGACAAATTGTCATTGAAATCCTGAACACTGACCTGCAACGTCACAACCTGTGAGAAGTGGAGACTAATAGCTCGTTAATTTAACAAATGTATTCATTATAAATTTTTAAAAAAATCTTCCAGTGCGTAGACTATTGTTTTCATCCTTAAACAATGGACCTCATTCACCAATCGTAAACAAACAACATTTAGCCACGTTGGGCTCTATCTCTTCTTTATAATTTACGATCTCAAGTTTAATTCATGTTGGTTGTCACGTGACAGTTTTTTTTCATTGTTTTATCAATAAGATCACGTGACTAAATGTTGTTTGTTTACGAATGGTGAATGAGGTCAATTAAAGTGTCCGGGACGAACAAAAAATGTGCAAAGGAGGGAGAATAGAAGGAGAATAGAGGGAGAACAGAAGGAGAACAGAGGGAGAATAGAAGGTGAACAGAGGGAGAATAGAAGGAGAACAGAGGGAGAATAGAAGGAGAACAGAGGGAGAATAGAAGGAGAACAGAGGAAGAATAGAAGGAGAACAGAGGGAGAATAGAAGGAGAATAGAGGGAGAATAGAAGGAGAACAGAGGAAGAAAAGAAGGAGAACAGAGGGAGAATAGAAGGAGAATAAAGGGAGAATAAAAGGATAACAGAGGGAGAATAGAAGGAGAATAGAGGGAGAATAGAAGGAGAACAGAGGGAGAACAGAAGGAGAACAGAGGAAGAATAGAAGGAGAACAGAGGGAGAATAGAAGGAGAACAGAGGGAGAATAGAAGGAGAACAGAGGGAGAATAGAAGGAGAACAGAGGGAGAATAGAAGGAGAACAGAGGAAGAATAGAAGGAGAACAGAGGGAGAATAGAAGGAGAACAGAGAAAGAATAGAAGGAGAAAAGAGGGAGAATAGAAGGAGAACAGAGGGAGAAATGAAGGAGAACAGAGGGAGAATAGAAGGAGAACAGAGGGAGAATAGAAGGAAAACAGAGGGAGAATAGAAGGAGAACAGAGGTAGAATAGCAGGAGAACAGAGAAAGAATAGAAGGAGAAAAGAGGGAGAATACAAGGAGAACAGAGGAAGAATAGAAGGAGAACAGAGGGAGAATAGAAGGAGAACAGAGGGAGAATAGAAAAAGAATAGAAGGAGAATAGAAGGAGAACAGAGGGAGAATAGAAGGAGAACAGAGGGAGAATAGAAGGAGAACAGAGGGAGAATAGAAGGAGAACAGAGGGAGAATAGAAGGAGAACAGAGGGAGAATAGAAGGAGAACAGAGGGAAAATAGAAGGAGAACAGAAGAAGAATAGAAGGAGAACAGAGGGAGAATAGAAGGAGAACAGAGGGAGAATAGAAGGAGAACAGAGGGAGAATAGAAGGAGAACAGAGGGAGAATAGAAGGAGAACAGAGGGAAAATAGAAGGAAAATAGATGGAGAATAGAAGGAGAACAGAGGGAGAATAGAAGGAGAACAGAGGGAGAATAGAATGAGAAGAGAGGGAGAATAGAAGGAGAACAGAGGGAGAATAGAAGGAGAACAGAGGGAGAATAGAAGGAGAATAGAGGGAGAATAGAAGGAGAACAGAGGGAGAATAGAAGGAGAACAGAGAGAGAATAGAAGGAGAACAGAGGGAGAATAGAAGGAGAACAGAGGGAGAATAGAAGGAGAACAGAGGGAGAATAGAAGAAGAACAGAGGGAGAATAGAAGGAGAATAGAAGGAGAACAGAGGGAGAATAGAAGGAGAACAGAGGGAGAATAGAAGGAGAACAGAGCGAGAATAGAAGGAGAACAGAGGGAGAATAGAAGGAGAACAGAGGGAGAATAGAAGGAGAATAGAGGGAGAAAAGAAGGAGAATAGAGGGAGAATAGAAGGAGAACAGAGGGAGAATAGAAGGAGAATAGAGGGAGAATAGAAGAAGAACAGAGGGAGAATAGAAGGAGAATAGAGGGAGAATAGAAGGAGAATAGAGGGAGAATAGAAGGAGAACAGAGGGAGAATAGAAGGAGAATAGAGGGAGAATAGAAGGAGAACAGAGGGAGAATAGAAGGAGAATAGAGGGAGAATAGAAGGAGAACAGAGGGAGAATAGAAGGAGAATAGAGGGAGAATAGAATGAGAATAGAGGGAGAATAGAAGGAGAACAGAGGGAGAATAGAAGGAGAACAGAGGGAGAATAGAAGGAGAACAGAGGGAGAATAGAAGGAGAATAGAGGGAGAATAGAAGGAGAATAGAGGGAGAATAGAAGGAGAACAGAGGGAGAATAGAAGGAGAACAGAGGGAGAATAGAAGGAGAATAGAGGGAGAATAGAAGGAGAACAGAGGGAGAATATAAGGAGAACAGAGGGAGAATAGAAGGAGAATAGAGGGAGAATAGAAGGAGAACAGAGGGAGAATAGAAGGAGAATAGAGGGAGAATAGAAGGAGAACAGAGGGAGAATAGAAGGAGAATAGAGGGATAATAGAATGAGAATAGAGGGAGAATAGAAGGAGAATAGAGGGAGAATAGAAGGAGAATAGAAGGAGAATAGAAGGAGAACAGAGGGAGAATAGAAGGAGAATAGAGGGAGAATAGAGGGAGAATAGAGGGAGAATAGAGGGAGAATAGAGTTACTTTTTACCTCTACCTATCCCTTAGTCTGATGGACCGTTGGGGCACCAAGCAAGATTCGTCGACCGTCTTTCTCCATTCCTCCCTGTCCTTTGCCTTAGTTAAAACCATTTTTAGAGGCAGATCAATCCTTTCTTTTATATTGTCCTCACATCGATTTCTCTGTCTGCCTCTTCTTTTTTTTCCTGGTACTGTTCTCTGAAGGAAGGTCTTTGCGAGCACAAAAAATCTTGTAATATGGCCATAGATTCTTAGCTTGCGTATTTTTAACGATAGTTAGCAGGTCATCATTGGGTCCAATCTCTGCAGTAACCCTGTCTCTAATCTCTTGGTTTGTGATGCAGTCTTTGAATGTGATACCTAGGATCCTTCTGTAGCATCCCAATTTCATTGTTATGACCTTTCTAGCTCTGCAGTCAGCGTCAAACACTCACACGCATATAAAAATTTGACCATGACCAAGTCGCAGAACAACAGAAAAAAGAGTAAGCCTCAGAATACTCTACGAAAAATACATCCAACACCAACAGAATCTTTTCCATGTCGTTATTGATTTCAAGAAAGCTTTTGATCGAGTATGGCACGGGGCACTCTAGGCGACAATGGAAAAGTACAACATCAATAAAAACATAATCAAAGTTATCCAGAACCTCTACAAGGATGCTACCAGTGCGTTGTACTTTATCAATACTATTGGGGACTGGTTCAAAACCTTAGTTGGCGTAAGACAAGGCTGCCTACTTTCACCAACACTTTTCAATATCTTCCTTGAAAGAATAATGGAAGATGCTCTCGAGGGCTATGAAGGTACTGTAGGCATTGGAGGAAGAAGAATTACTAACTTGCGCTTCGCAGATGACATTGACGGCCTAGCAGGGACAGAAGAAGAATTAGCTGACTTGGTGATGCGTATTGAAAACACTTAGGCAGCATATGATGTGCAAAGAAATGCCGAGAAAAAAAATTATGACCAATAGCCAACAGGGCTTTAAAAGGGGCATCAGTATTGGAGGTGAAAAGCTGACTAGTGTTAGAAGCTTCCAATACCTCGGAGCTTTTGTCTCAGATGAGGGAACGAAATCTCAACTACTGGCCCGAATTGCATATTCCACAGCAGTCCTTTCAAAACTTAAAATAACATAATGATAATAATAATATGGAAAGACAAAGGCTTAGCCCTCGGCACCTAAATCAGACTGATGAGCTTACTCGTCTTAGCAACAGAGTCAGCTACTACTAGGACTATTAACTTTTCTATTGTGTTATATTATTGACATTAATTAGGTTCCTTGCGATATAGACTATAAAGGGGGAACCCCTAACATAATGCATGACGCGTAGGACGTAATCATCTTCTTTTTTTTTGAAGTAACGTCTGTATTATAAAAGATAAGATATTGTCTTCTTTTTTTAAAAACGTATTGGCCCTGCTTCCAATTTACAACCATAACAAAGAACAATTACTCTCATATCCGGAAAATACCAAAAGAGAGAAATAAAAAGTTAAAAATAAAATAAAAATAAAACATAGAAAGGATAGTGAAATAAATAGTATATGCCCAGTTACTAGCTGAGAGTAACGCCATACTCCCCAGCGCTGTTGATTCCCTGTGAGTTATACCGCACCGGAAAGGCCTACTCGTATGTGTAATTACACTAACATTAATTCAGTTTTCTTTCATTAAATTCTCACAAAGATAGTAGGGACCTTTACTCAATTTCTACTAAGCCTTCCATTTGCTTAAATCCGGCCCTGTGAGAGTATGTATAAGCTTTGGGTCTTCTTACTACGTCATCTTATCTTATCTTATATAATACAGACGTTAGTTCAAAAAAGAAGATGATTACGTCTTACGCGTCATGCATTTAGTCATGTATATTAACCAGTGACTTAAATTCTGCCAAGTCACTGGTTTTCCTGGCTGGTTCAGGCAACCCATTCCATGCTCTAATAGCACTAGGGAAGAAATAGAAATAGAAATATCTAGATATTTCTACATCTCCAGGGAGGTTACTGGTTTAAAGCGGCAGATGCCATCTTTACCGCCATATTCGTGGATTCAGTGGGTATAGCTGTATGGAGAGGAGTCTGGGAAGTGATGGACCTGGCTTTGACGCCTGACGACAAAACTATGAGCGGCGTTTGGAGCCTGGTGATCAGTTATAGCCTAGCCATTTTATTATTTTTAACACAGGTAGGAATAATGAAAAGAATTCTTGTTCAATGTAAATACAGTTGAACAAAGCTTATATCAACTCTGTCTGTCTCCCTGTCTGTCTGATAAAAAGTTTGCCCACGCTATTTCTCCTATACCCATTCTCGAATCAAGTTAATGTCATGTAATTACTGGTAATTGATTAGTTTGTTTGATACCAACAAAGGGAATTAGACTTTGAGTGTTTACAGACACAGACTAAATATGTAGGGTTTCGTCACCTTAGATAATTGAATACGTAATTGAACTAACACCCATTGTCGGATCAAATAAATTATTTATTACTATTCCTAACAAAACATGAATCAACTAAAAACTTAACCAAATAGTAATTGGTATTAATTATTTTGTTTGATATCAAATTGGGGAAACAACATCTACATTATTAATATATATATAGTTGTAAGTGCAGAGTTCTTTCTCTTAGATAAGCTTTGTTGCTTGTTTATTTTTTTAATTTTTTATATTTTTTTTTGCCTGTTACTATTTACATGTTGTATTAGTTCATTAACTGTTTCTCTCCTAACTGACGATACCAACCTTGATTCCACCAGAATGGGGTAAATAATTACGGAGAGAAAGAGTTAAATGACTACCATAGATGTTGAAAAACAGCAGAAGTGAATGCTAGGAAATTAGTATGTGATTTGAGGAATAACTGCATCAAAATTAGACAGAGGACATTAAATCATAGAGTTAATTAACTCTCTCTCTCGTAATTGACGATAACATCGTTGATTTGACCTCGTTAAATAAAATTAATGTTTTATTTAATAAACTTTACTTTGTGTTATATAAAAATAGCATGCATTCCCCCTTTAATTCTATACCAACTAAAACACTTTCTGATAACAGACGAAAAGAGCAAAATGAAGAATTCCGTCGAAACGTGGAAAAATAATTACGGAGAGAAAGAGTTAATAAGCATTGCGGTGACTATGACCTTGGGAAATGGTTGACAAGGGAAAAACAGGTGGATTAATTGCTAATGACATTATAAGCGCTGGGGGCGTGACGACCAGACGATAAGACCTAATGTGTCATGACATTGTACGTACTGTCTGACGATATCGCCAGGACAGTACGTACAATGCGCCCGGAAAAGAGTCCCAAACAAACAAACAAAAATAAACATGTTGTCGCTTTCAGATTAGGGTATCTTTTCTTTTTCTTTTAACTCTCTCTCTCTCGTAATTATTTACCACATCCTGGTGGAATCAACGCTGGTATCGTCAGTTAGGAGAGAAAGAGTTAAAGCTGCGCCGCCACAGTCCTAGGTGTATTAAAAGACCAAAAGAAATGTATTTTCTTCAACCTGTAGGCAGAGGTTAATGAAGGAGACAAGGGGGCCCCCGGGCGCCACCCTTAGTGGGAGGCGCATTACCCACCCTATATTTCTACGTGATGTTCATGGAAAATGTGTGTGGGGGGCGCCAATAAATTGCCTTGCCCGGGCGCACGTTTTGCTTACTACGCCTCTGCCTGTAGGGTTTAAATGGGATTTCGAGCTTTGCTTTCTATTATTGTTAAACTGCATGAGGCTCAAGGTTTCCATTAACTGAAGTTCATTAGCAATGCGAATATAAATAGGAAATACACAAATTAGTTTCAAATTAAAACTGAGCAATTTTGGTGACTAATCATTGAACAGGGAAGTTATTGAAAGTTTTAAAAATAATATATTATTTAATAACAATGAGAAAAAAAATCATTGTTATGCTTAATCTTTAAAGTTGTTGTTTTTTAAACATAGTTTTTTAAATAATGCTTTTAAAATTTACGACTTGATAGTAGGCCGGTAATATGTCCCTGCACGAAGGAAAAACCATCATAGAAAGAAAGTTCATTTGGACCTTTTAGCCTGTATTCAATGTCGTGAGACTTTATGACTGAGTGATGTACATTTTTTTTTCCGTTGATTAGCCAACTTTGTGTTACATAAAAAGAGTTACAATAGGAATTAAAGTTTGTGGGTAAAGGCACCACCAATAACATGTAATATTTAATACGTAATATTGTTATTGTTAAAGAACCAATTGTCGCCCCAACTGCGTTACATTACATCAATGTTTTCTAATTTAACCTCTCTCATCCCTCTTTGTCGATAACATTGTCAATGGACCCATTAAAAGACGGGGGAGGGAAAGGAGCAAAAACAAATGGGAATGCCACCAAACGTCTACGCTAACCGGTACAATGATTAGAAGTCATCAAAGCAGTATTGAAGTCTACGCCATTGGTACGTAGTATGAAATAAAAAAATTAGTTCTAGTGTTTTGCAGATGGTATTTAGTACAGTGTATAGTGTTAAGTTTTTGATATTCTTGTTGAATCTCAAAAAAAAAAAATAATTTTTTAAAAAATATTTTAAAAAGACGTATTCGGGCATCTGTATCAAGCTGCTGTCATTTTATTTTCTAACGTTGTTTGTATTTTTTTTTTAATTCTTATGTCGCGGCCCGACCGTCTATTTGGTACCGCCCCACCGGACATTTGCCCAGTTGCCCGAATAGTCAGTCCGCCCCAGGTGGAAGTAAAAAAAAACAATAAATGCTATATGGACTCAACTCGTCCATCTCACGTTTCTCCACTAGTAGAGAGGTCCGGGAAGAGAGGCGCTGGGGAAATATTCAGAAAATATCTCGAAAAAGGAAGCGATGCGTCAAATATCACTTTTCTAAAGTCTGACTACAATATAGATCTACAGTCTAAAGCTGCATTTTAGTATTAGCTGTATCTCACAGCACGCTTGCTAAATGTAAAACTTCCAAAAACAAAAAAGGATTATTTGGCAATATCAATTCATCATTTTATGTGCATAAAAAAAAACAAAGGAAAGAGATAACTCTTTGGCTCAAATCGAGGCTAAAGATTACGCCGGTGTTCAGGGAAAAAGTTCAGTTTGTTCAGACGGTGTTCATTTTCAACGATGAACTGTTTATACTCTTTCTTTTTTTTTCCCTCTTTCAGGACTTAGTGAAGAAGATCTCAATTCGCCTAGAAACTAGACACTGGATTGTTGCTTTGGCTTTTGAAGATTGTGTAACACTGCTTCACTCCACTGTGACAGTCTGTCACTGGCGAGGTATGATTGACAGATTGCTAGTGTGAAGAACTTATCAGATTGCTAGTGTGAAGAACTTATCTCCCCTCCCCGTTAACATAATTATCGACCCCAGGTGACTTAGATTTCTTAACACAAACACTGTGTGTGGTTGTCTAGGTCATGCAAACCTATAACCATTAATTAAACTATTTAATGTTATCACTAGTATGATAAAAAGATATAGCATCATTCTCAATGTGTATGTTGTAATGTAGTTCTAGAGCAGGTGTTCTCAGCCTGTGGGTCGCGACCCCTTTGGGGGTCGATTGACGATTTGCCAGGGGTCGTCTAAGACCATCGAAAATATGGATTGTTATTGTTTACTCTTCTATTGCTGTGTATGTGTAAGGGGGGGGGGTCGCGGCAAAGTGAGGAATTGTAAAAAGAGGTCGCCGAGCTTAAAAGGTTGAGAACCGCTGTTCTGGAGGCTAACAGCAGAACAGAAGAATATGATCCTAGCCTATAAAAGGATCCTACATATCACTTACAAATACCGCACCACATATGAGGAGATTCGGAACAGGATCACAGTGGCAAGTGGGCCCAGTGATGGCCAAATGTCCTCAAGGCTTACAAAGACCTTCCTTCAGGGAACAGTACCAGGACAAAAAAAAAGAAGAGGCCGACAAAGAAAGTGATGAGAAGACGTCAAAAAGTGGACAGGCCTGTCACTGGAAGAGATTTCTACTTAAGGCAAAAACAGAGAGGAATGGAGGAAGACGGTCGACTTATCATGTGTGATGCCCCAAAGGTTCAACTAACTAAGGAAGGCGTAAAGATAATGGTTAATTAATAATAAAGATGTTATAAAGCTTATAAATCAAGGAACAGTCGAAGAAAAAAAAGGGAAACATAAGCTCTGTGTTTAGACCAAGACAAGTGTTAATCTAACAACGATAAAATCTGAGAGCTAAAAAACCCAAAGAAGAAAAAAAAAACCAAGACCATTCTGAACAGTAAATCCACCACGAGTAGCTCAGCATTAGGCTGTGGGGAGGTTAGAGGATGTTAATGCTAACTGTGCTGGTCAGAACCTTTGTCTCCATTGATAGTTAGCAGATGAGCAGATTTGTTAGGTTCATGTGTCTTGGTGACCAACTGTTCCATAATGTCATGTGACCAACACAGACGTCATGTAAGTCATGCGACTGACACAACAATGTCGTGTGACGTCAGGCAAAGTCACTGGAAACCTTTATAGATCAGGAATAAAAAACATATCTCGGCCTAAGTGTAGACTCAAACTCTACACCTTATCTAAGCGAATATAACTTTGTCTGGTAGTCTAGACACCACGGCCCATCGTGAAGTTTAATAATTAGTTTAATTAAGAACATGAAGCTAGATTACCGTACCTCTCTCACGTGGTTATGGCCCATGATATACTTTATCTCCCTTGCATTATTTTCTCCAACAGGATTCTGGACCTTGATGAGCATTTACCTCCCTTTTAAACCGCTTAGCCACTGGGTGTGTCATATAGGAAGTTTTACACTGCTTGCTGTAGGCATGGCGGCTACTTCAATACCAGTAAGTTTAATTCGCTACAAGAGAAATTACATAGCAACAATGAAAAAATTAGAACAAAAATAGTAACAATAGCCCGTTGTTCTTTAAATAAAACACTGAAGGGCTCTTGACACATTCTACGGCCTCTACAAGTAACATTAAGAGTCGCGGTGGCTGATAAGTAAAGCGCTTGGCTTCCAAAACCGGGAGTCCCAGGTTGGAACTCTGGTGAATCTTGGTTTTAATTTTTGGATCTTTGGGCTTCTCTGAGTCCACCCAGCTCTAATAGGTACCTAACATTCGTTGGTGAAATGTAAAGGCGGTTGGGCGCTGTGCCACTTGACACCCTCGTTAAGCGTGGGTGACAGAAACAGATGACCTTTACGTCATCTGCCCCATAGATCGCAAGGTCTGAAAAAGGAACTAACAAGTAACAATATCAGTTGTATTTGAAATAAAAGGATGAGGGCATCTTGACATATCTTAAGGACTCTACTTTAAGGACTCTAATTTTTAAGATCAAAATTTGAACTAGAAACCATTGCATCATTGAATTTTCAACGTTAAATGCCATAGGTCAATACCACGTCTTGAATTTGTAGCTCCATACAGCTAGTACAACTAAGCCGTAGCTCCATACAGCTAGTACAACTAAGCCGTAGCTCCATACAGCTAGTACAACTAAGCCGTAGCTCCATACAGCTAGTACAACTAAGCCGTAGCTCCATACAGCTAGTACAACTAAGCCGTAGCTCCATACAGCTAACACAACTAAGCCGTAGCTCCATACAGCTAGTACAACTAAGCCGTAGCTCCATACAGCTAGTACAACTAAGCCGTAGCTCCATACAGCTAGTACAACTAAGCCGTAGCTCCATACAGCTAGTACAACTAAGCCGTAGCTCCATACAGCTAGTACAACTAAGCCGTAGCTCCATACAGCTAGTACAACTAAGCCGTAGCTCCATACAGCTAGTACAACTAGGCCGTAGCCTCTTTAGGGGTCCCCCTGCATTTTGACCTTTGACATCATGACAAGAGATAATGTACTTAATACATATATACGTCTATTGTGTGGTGGAATACATGCAACATGGTCACTAATTTACATAGCATATGAATAGCAAGATAACATGACATTGGCTTAATATATAAAGTTAACAAAAAAAATGTGACACTCATTTCGGTTCCCCCACAAAAGTGGGCCCGGGAGGGGGGATTTTCAAATTTGGACCCCCCCCCCACTCTCACCCTAGCTACGCCACCGAGAAACACACATACAATCCAAAACAATAAAACTTCTTTGAGTGTTTACGAATGATTTTAAAATTTTGGCTCTTTCCGATTTCTAGGTGCTTGGATTAATGAGAGACGGGAGGTTGCAAAAGGGTGAAGGCGTCGTCTTTGACAATTTCTATTTTACACACATGAAAAAGTTGCTGGCCATGATTAAATCAGTAAGTTCCTCAAAATAATAAGTTACGATTTTAATGATTGTCTTTCTCTGCATGTTGACTTTTCAGGCTTGCCTTTAAAAAATGAAGACAATGAAGAACCATCTTCGTTTTCAAACTCTGGATCACATTCAAGGTAGATTTGTGTCTGTTGAAGCTTGGCCTGCTTTTGTTTTTAAAGCAAAAGTAAAGTTCCCCCTTTTCAGACCAAGCGTTCTACAGGGCAGATGATGTTAAGGTCATCTGTTTCTTTGACCAATGGCTAACGAGAAGGGTGTCACCTGGCAAGCACAACGACCAACCGCCTTTACTTTCCGAAACTAAAGTTACCCATTAGAGTTGGACGGACTCAAAAGCGCCCTAGAAAAACCCCGAAATTCAAAATCCCAGTCTTCAGCTAGATTCGAACCCGGGACCTCCAGGTTCGGAAGCCGAGCGCTTAACCACATAGCCATCGGCTCCCGCTTTTGGTTTTAGTACTTAGAATTTCAATTACTTACAGTTCTTCGCTAATGCTTTCAGTTGATTGCTTTGTAGTTTGTGTTGGGGGGAAGATGTTGAACAAAGCTGTTGACTTGAGATGTTATCAACGAGATCTTTCAAGCAACTCATCCAAAGAATAAACTGTATAGATCAGTGATGCCCAAAATACGGCCCGCGGGCCAGATCCGGCCTGCAACGTGGTTTCATCCGGCACGCCAAAGCGCCGGTCCAAAAAATTAAGTGGTTGAAAAGTGTATCTTTACGTACGCTAGGACTCTATTTTTTTTTCTCTAATGGATTGGTACCATGGCTTTTAACTTTGTGCGTTTATGAGATGGGACTCTGAATGTAGAATCTACAAGGAAAAGTGAACGGATCTTGACTTGTTTGCGAACAATATAAAAAAGCCAACACGTTTATTCTATAAAGAAAGTGTGGCTGTCTAAAAAAAAAGAACAAAATATAAAAGGCCTTTTAGGTTTGAGCCGCGAATAAGAGATTGTTAAACAACGGTTATTAGATCCACAGGTTTTTACTTTCTAAAAGTTTCAGGTTAATTTCTTGTCGTGTTTCTATCTTTTTGTTGATGTGTCCCGCGACACTAGGGTTGTAAATGGGCATCACTGGTATAGAATAAGATAGCCCAGCCTTTTTTAAATACACAAATACTTTGTGACAGAAAATAAAGGCGACAGATTCTCACTACAAGAAGTCTCTTCGTCTCTTGTCCATTGTTCTTTCTCGACCATTTCCCGTTCTAGCTTTTCAAATGTGCTGGCGCATTTGGACAGAAATACGACAGACACGATGGGAATACCTAGTGACGCCACTGCTAAAATAGTTACTAGTTTGGAAGATCTAGACTGAAGACATGTAGATTACAGATCTAGATCTAGGTATCTTAATCTAGCATCAAGACATTCAACTTGAAATAGTTATACTTCAAGTTCAATCAAGATAGATTCTAGTCACTGGTCCAATGTCATAGAAATAAATGATTTGACACCATTTATCTTATGCACAAAAGTTGTGTAATAGTAAATATGACTTGTCTTTAATTTATCTATTTTAAAAAAAATGTAATATTGTTTGACTATTCTACAAAACATTAAAAAGGTATATGTGTAGAGCATGCATAGATATGTAATTCATTAATATATAATTTTAGATAAAATATATGGATCTATGATGTGCACTTTTTATTCTGACTAGCCCAGATTGTTTCCTCTTCAGAAATCCACAAAGACATGATGAAAGCATGGTAAAACCTAGTGACAATCCACAGATGTATTCTTATGTGGCTTGAATGTTATTAATGTCAAGAAAGCAAATTAGATAAAAACTATACATTTTATTGACAAGCTTATGTTAGACTTAGAAAATATATTTCTTTAATTGTTTATTCTTTAGAATGGGAGAATACTTCAATATAGGGACTCAAACATTATGAGTAGCTGCTAGCTTTTAATTATGCTTATAAAAGGAATGGGAATGACAGAGACAGTGTGAGTTATTAAAAATGGTGCTCAGCTGTATTGTTTTGTAATAAATAATCGTTTAATAGCTTTTCAGGTACTGCTAGTTAGAATGCTATGTAATATTATAATGCAGTTTGTAATAATTATAACTCATTGTGTTATATATCTGTATTTATATTTATTTGTCAAGAATTCAGTTACTCTGTAATATTAGACATTAATATAGGTCTTTTTGTGTAACAAACATATTGCACTATTATGTCATTCCTAGCAGTAGATTATGTAATTTATTGAATGATATTAAAGAGCTTCCGTATTAATGCTTCTAGACTAATTGTTATTTCATAATAATAAGAAGAATGTTTATTATCCAGGTGGAAAAGCATTTACATTGACTATGTGACAAAAGTATATATTTTTAGTAGCACGATAAAAGAGCTCTTAACATTATATTCTAAACAAGGTTACAAAGACTCAAAATCTGCCCCGGAAGTGGTCCACCCAGGCAGGCTTCAATATTTTCAGAAAGAACATCCGAATGAAACTATATCAAAGACAAATGAGAGATAAGAATGGAGAAAGAAGGTTGACAGATCTTGTGTAGTGCCCCAACGGTCCAGCAGATCAAAGGATAGGTGCAAGTGAATGCAAAGTTAGATGTGAACCTGGCCTAACTAGTTCCCCTTTCAGACCTTGTGGTCTATAGGGCAGATGATGTAAAGTTCATCTGTTTTTGTAGCCTATGGTTACCGAGGGTGTCATGTAGCCAGCACAACGACCAACCGCATTTACTTTTCCCCAACTAATGTCAGGTACCCATTAGAGTTGGGTGGACTCAGATGCGCCCAAGGATTCCGAAGTTGAAAATCGCAGTCTTCACCAGGACTCGAACCCGGGACCCCCGGTTCGGAAGCCAAGCGCTTTGCAGCTCAGCTACCGCGCCTCCCCTGGCCTAACTGAAGTGTTATAATTGATGTAATTGTTTCGGGAATTTTAGGCACTTACATTATTGTTCAAGAAAATGCAGTTTACAAGACTACTATTCGTTTTAAATTAAGTCTAACTTATAATGCATACTAAATAGTTTGTCTCTTTAAAAAACTGCTTGCATAAGTGATTTAAAAAATTAGATTTTTCGCTTTCAGAAAAAAAAAGTAGCCGTTGCATCAGAACTTTGAATGGTCTAAAATATTGTGATGTCGGATTTTCACTATCTTTTCTAGTTTACGAGATATAAACGGGACAGACGACAGATATTTCACACAAAACTAATAGCGTCTTTTCCCAAAAAATGAATTACCTTGTTTATAGCTATAAAAATATTTGATAAGATCTTTTGCACAGAATAATTTTATAAGATTAAACTTGAAATTCTGTAAATCCCTAAGGGCAAAATATTACACAATTCTATTAAAGATATTGTAATGTAGGCTTATATACTTGAATAGGACTGTTGCCTTGCAGGATGTCTGCTGCTAATAGTGTCTGGTCAGAAGATGTGAAGGATTCTTAAAATAAAGAAAAAAGTGCTTCTCTGATGACAGTATGAGTTTTTCTTTTTTCGCTCTCATTTAACATGTTGAAGGGTTCAGATCAGTAATCCTATATCTGAGATGAACTGCGCAGTGGTTTCCAGATCAGGCAGTTCCCCAATATAGTTGCTTTGAAGGGCATGGTCAGCATTCTCTGGTGATGCTCCTCAAAGGGAGGTTACTCTCTTCCCAACTTTCAGCTTCCAGAACATATGTTGTCTTATTCTGTTGTGTCCGGTTCTGATTCGCAAACAGTATAAGTTGTTCTCATGTAGATCTCAATTCCATATTAAGAAATCTCTTGAAATATATGGAGTAGACTCTTGCTTTGTTTATCATTGCTGTGACGCAGTTTTTCATTTATGATACTTATTATGTTGGTTATCGGACTCCACTGTCTCTAAGAACCAGTCATCCAATAATTTTGTGCCAGTAATTTTGTTATTATAATCTTATTTAGTAGCCTACTAGCCCGATTTTGCATTAAAAAAAAAATTAAAAACAAGGGCGATGTCATAGGCAAAACTCAAGTTTAATACCAAATAAGCTCAAATGAAAGCATTTTGTAACTAGAGATAATCATTATGCCCGCCTGACATAGGTTTAGTAGGCACGATTAGAGATAATAATACAGAAAGGGTTCTATCAATTCCACTGCCAAAGGTTATGGCTGAAAAAAAAACAACTATAAATACTTTATGTACTTTATACTGCTCATAACTGCTGTATAACTCCTACAATCTATCTTTTCTCAAATGTTTCCCATAATCTAGATCTAGATTCTATTTCTAGAGATCTAAACAATCAATCTAGATAGATATCGATCTCTGATATAGAGAAATCTAGGCATCATAATTTTACATGGCACTGTGACTGTTGTGGCTTTGATTGTTCTGTTGATGTGCATATTTTGCAAAGCTGACAGTCACAGTGATGAGTGATATTGTCAATATTGAAAATTATGACTACAGAACGAAGGGTCACATTCCATTCAATTAACTACTAGTAACTAGGTAAGTTTTTTTTACTAGGTCTAGTATGATTAACTAGATCTAGAATCTATATAGTATTCTAATATTTAATTTTATAATATTATAATAATTCTAGTCTAAGAGATTGACTCAAGGCGTCAAAGTCAACTCTCTCAAGCCACTCAAGGGGGTCTAAAAAATTATTGATGTAACAATAACATTATTATTATAAATAGATTTTTGTTTATAATAAAACTGTTACTATTGTCATTGATAAAATATTTATTTAATTTTTAAGAACAAACCAAAAAATAAATATTTAAAGATAATGAACAGCCTATAAAAGTATTATATTAATACTTAAAGGGAAACTCCGATGGTTTTGACAATTTTTGATATAATATGTGTTTTGATTTACAGATAATGAATATAGGATTCTTTTTTTTTTCTTTGCAATAATAACTTAGTAATTGATGTTTTTCCGACGTAATTTTCCTGCGCATCCAAAACAGTCAGACTTTCACCGGGTTTCTATGTGACATCACAAATGTGTTTTAATCTATTGACGTATTGTATAACAGGAGACCATACAGCAAAGTTTACATTCTCGTAAAAGAAATATATCTTGGTCTATGCAGTTAGATATAGGATCTTGTAAGCAAAGAAAAAATGCGTATTAAAAGTAGATTTACATGCTTAACTAACCACGGCAGTGTGTATTTTCTCGCCAGACCACTCAACACACAAAAAACACTATCGCTTGGTTGTCTTGTCATGACCGACTACACGTAGTGTCGAGTAGCCTTACACTGACCAGTTTGTTCAAATCAGTCAGGCACACGATCTATTTACTTCTTGGGACAGAGAGAGGCTTAGATGAAAATGCCTTTTTTTCTCGAGTTGATTATCCTAATGCTTTTAGATCTATCTATACATGTATATATATATATATAAATATCATAGCTCTGGACTAGGCCGTCACACGGCCTAACAGCTACTGTAAGAATGAAGCGATACGATTGGTCAAATCTAGTTTCTCTTTCAGTATTGTTTAGGGAAGTGACGTATGAACTAGCTTCAAACAAAATCTCATAGAACCCCTTTTTTTTTAGATGTCAAGAATTTTCTGACTAATTTATTAAATAGAAATGTTTCTAAGCATTTAAATAAAAAATGGTAAAATGTTTACTATTACAACTTTTTACGCAGAATTTAAATATGTCAATAACTAAAATTTGAAAAACCATTGGAGTTTCCCTTTAAAAGTAATATTAATGATAGGAAAGTACAAAATACTTAAACAAATATTCACATTTGACCAGAGTAACACCTTTAGTAAAATCACTAAATTTAGAAAGCCTTCAGGATAGAAGACTCTGAAGACTCAAAAGTAAAGTAGCAATTATACATAAAACACTGAACCATAATCTTCAAATATACAAAAACAAAATTTAATAAAATACTCAGAAAGACACAAAGATAAAGGCACATTCCTCGTCCCATATGCTAAGACAAATTTGTACAAATGCTCCTTCTTCCATAGCGCTATTAGAGCATGGAATGGGTTGCCTGATTTAACCAGGAAAACCAGGGACTTGGTAGAATTTAAATCATTTGTTAATATGCATGACACGTAGGACATAATCATTTTCTTTTTTGAAGTAACGTCTGTATTATATAAGATAAGATTGCTGTTGCCTTCAGACAGTTTTAAAGGCTCACTATTATAATTATAAAACATTGTAAACTAGTTAGAAGAAACTAAACAAAATTGTAATTACTAATACTAAATGTGTCTTACTTGTTTAAAATATGACTAATCTTTTCTTAAGTATGCCAACGACTGTAACTGGCATATATAATATAGGATGACATTTTTCGATTTCTTTCCCAAAGACAATTTTTTTATTTGACATTAGTGTAATACTTTCATATAACAAAAACCATGTTAACATCTAAAGCTCTATAACGCTGAATGACGACAATAACTCCACACATAGTAAAGATCAAGACACGGAATGTGGTCAGTACAAACTCTGACGTGAATCCACCAATGTAAACAAACACCAGGGGCGACAATAGATAGAAACAAATTCACGACACTAAGATACTTTGAAAAGATATATTTTGAGAAATTGGGTAGGGGTGATTTCGGTGATACATCTCGCAAGGACGCAGGTGGAGTTCAAGAAATGAAGACAAGACCAGAACCAAGCACTGGTTTTGGCGTCATGCATCTGGCGATCATCTCCTTGGGACTGGTCATTACCTGTGACACCTATCCCGCCCCCTCTCTTCTGGGCACATTTCACTTCTTGTATATACTCTTTCCTTAAATAACAAAAAATGCGCCAAAAATATTTCTTCTTCTGTACGTTAAAACTATTTCTTAACACAAACACTCATGCGAAACATAAATATGCATAATTCTTTTTAAAGAAATAATACAATGAATGTGCATAATGTATTTCGTGCCAAAACATCCCTTGCGCCAATATGGCGGCACCAAAACGTCCTTCTTCGATATATTTATGTCTATAGTATTAGCCAATGTTTGATAGCTTCCTCTGCCTTATTGTTTTCTGTAATTAACTTTTTTAGATTAGTTTGTCCTCTTAGCTCTCATGTTTATGTTTGTAATGTAATCACAGCGCCTTGAATTACATCATGATTGTTAACAGCACTCTTATAGATTAAAATTATTATTATTGTAGCCTTTGGATACCTTTGATCAGCAGAATTAGTTTATCTCAAATGAATTGAAATGTGGAAGTGATTCTTGTTGACCTCCCTAAAAAGTCTTTGTTGGCCTCCTTCAGTCGTGGAATAACTATGGTTCATCTCGAGATGAAAACCTGAACATTACCTATGATTGAAACAATGTGACCCACACAACAGTTCCCTGCTATCCACATGTCCAATTGAATGGCAGATACATCATACAGTTTGGGATCAGCAGTATCACAGGTTGTGCCAGGATGTAGCACTGTGTGCTGCAATCTGCCTAGGAGTCACCACCTCCTGATTTTTTCCTTCCGAAGATTTTCCCATGTATAGCCGCCAGGCAGCAGAGGTTTGGATTAAGAGTTTCCTTTACCTTAACAGTTTCTCGTCTTAGATGGGTAGCTAGTCAAAGCTTACAAGCCCTTCCTTTGCAAAGCTTACTGTTTTGGGTGCCACTTGTTGGCCTTTGCCCCTTCTCCTGTCAATAATAACAGTTCTGCTGGACTCAATCTCTGAGCCACATTTTATCAGAAGATAATTGAGACTCATGCCATTCGTAGCATTTTATAGGTTGTGGATTGCTTATATCCATTACCACTTCTGGCAATAACAACCTTATGGGAGTGCTTATATCCATTACCACTTCTGGCAATAACAACCTTATGGGAGTGCTTATATCCATTACCACTTCTGGCAATAACAACCTTATGGGAGTGCTTATATCCATTACCACTTCTGAAAAATATATGCTAAAACAACTTGTAGCAAAAGTCAACAACAGCCTAGACCCTCACCAATTTGCATACAAAGCAGCTAGAGGAACTGAGGATGCCATTCTATTGCTTTTGGACCAGCTTTATAAGCATCTCGATATACCCAAAACATACGCACAAGTCCTCTTCGTAGATTTCTCCTCGGCTTTCAATACCATACAGCCACATCTAATGATAAATAAACTGAGTAACTTAAATGTAAGCCCTTACTTACAAGCTTGGGTTCTAAACTTTTTAACCCAACGGCCCCAGTATGTTAAAGTCAACAACACCAAATCGTCAACTCGAGTACTATGTACGGGTGCTCCACAAGGTTGTGTACTTTCTCCTGTACTATACACTCTTTACACTAATGATATAAGAAGCATCTATGACTCAGTTAAACTCATTAAATTCGCTGATGATACTGCCATAGTCGGTCTTATTTCAGGAGACGAAACTCAGTATCGAAGCTCGATAGAAGAGTTTACAAACTGGTGCACCGACAACTTTCTAGAACTGAATGTAACAAAAACTAAAGAACTTATAATAGATTTTAGAAAGAAAAAACATACTATACGTGAACTGCAAATAAACACTACATCTATAGAGCAAGTAAAGGCATATAAATATCTAGGTGTTATCATCAACAACAAGCTTTCATGGGAAGACCACCTTGGAACTCTGGCAAAGAAGGCAGCCCAGCGACTCTTTTTTCTATACAAACTCAATAGCTTTAAATTAAGCAAGAAGATCCTTGAGACATTTTACCGCGCGACTATGCAGAGTCTGCTAACATACGGAATAACTTGTTGGCAAGGCAACGCCTCATCTAAACTGTTGCGACGTCTAGAAAAAATCATTAAAAAAGCATCTAAAATTACACTTACAACATTGCCACATTTAAAGGAGCTTTTTGAACAAAAGTGCCTAAGAAAAATCGAAAAAATCTTGGAAGACAACGGCCACCCACTCCATCAGAACTACGACAGGTCGTTGCGAAGTGGGCGACTGCTGTCAATCAAAACAAGAACAGAGCGGTACAAAAACTCGTTTGTACCTCACTCGGTCAGACTCTATCACCGCCACTCATTGATCAGGGAACATGAAATGCACCAAGATACCTGTCTGTAGTCGCTGAATGAACTCTTATGTTGTCTGTTGTATTTGTGTGTATTTTTCTGTTGTGTTGTCTTTATATGAGAAAAGAGTCCTTGTAATCACAACAAATTTCCGTAAGGATCAATAAAGCAGTCTTAGTCTTAGTCTTAAAAACAACCTTATTGGAGTGCTTATATCCATTACCACTTCTGGCAATAACAACCTTATGGGAGTGCTTATATCCATTACCACTTCTGGCAATAACAACCTTATGGAAGTGCTTATATCCATTACCACTTCTGGCAATAACAACCTTATGGAATCCTAGTCTTGTAAAAGTTTATTTAAGCTCAATTGTTACAGGAGCTTGATGGTCTTTCCTATCATTAGTTTCCCTGACTTTATGTTCTACATTTTATATAACTTGAATTTTCATCACTACCATGGAATGGCTGCTTGTGGATAAGGAATGAAGGTTATGAAGCCACTGAGAGTTGTATTTTGATTCCCTGTTTGTCTTTTAATGTTCTTTTTAGAAATGGCTCTATGATGGAGTCAAGGAAAAGACTGAGAAATATGCCTATTTATTTAAATACTTGAAATTTAAACTCATGTACATGTTTGGAGAAGATATGGGAAAAAAACACAACAATAAACCTAAACAGCTAGATATGTGTCCATGTTAGCCAAGTGAACATTGTTTTAGATTTGGTGACCTCTGTTTTAACTAATATTGAAAATTTGATTATCTTAAAGAATCCTGAAGTTGCAAAAAAATCCCCGTCTTCACCAAGATTAAATCTAAGACCCTCAGTTTGGAAGCCAAGTGTTGTACCTCTCAGCCACAGCACCGCCAAAATAAAACTAAATTATTCATTTTCTCTTACTGCAGATTAAATATAATTGTAATAAATTTCTATCATTGTTCTACAGGTCATGGCAACATTTGTGAATATCCTAAAACATGCAGAAATAACGGCACTTGTTCACCACTATCTCCAATTATGTTCGAACATTCAAATGTGAATGTTGCTCCACAAGTTACTATGGTGACATGTGAAAATAGTAAGTCTTAGACTGAATACATTTATCTAATAAATAGTTTGTAATCAACCTCTAGGCTTATGGGACAAAGTTACCTTTATTCTTAGAGGTAGGGCTTATGTTTACATCAAGTATTCAAGTATAGTCCTGGGTGTTACTACTTTGTTCATTTTATAATCACTGGCCAGTGTTTTATACCATGTGAACCAATAGATCAGAATTTCGATTAGCTGATTTAGACAGAATGAATATCTGTTGTAAGCAAGAGATTCAGGGTATGCAACTCTAGCAATAATATCTTTTTTTTTGTCTGTATTGAGACACTACAGTTTTATGGAGTATTTAATTTTTGAGTATAACTGTATCACTGACCAATGTTAATGGGAGTGCCCTGTACAGTCACAAAGATCAACAGTCTTCTAGCAGTAAGATTCATAACAAACAGATATTCACATTTGATTATAGTAACACCTTTAGTAAAATTGTTGAATTTAGAAACACTTAAGGATAAAAGAGTTTGAAAAACAACTAAAGGAGCAATAATACATACAACACTGAACCATTACCTTCAAATACAAAACCTAATAAAATACTCAGAAAGACACCAAGATAAACGCACATTCCTTGTTCTATAGGGTAAGACATATTTATACTCCTTCTTCCCTAGTGCTATTAGAGCATGGCATGGGTTGCCCGAGTCAGCCAGTAAAACAAGTGGCAGAATTTAAGTCATTGATTAACATGCATGACTACATTGACCTAGGGATACGCGTAGGACATAATCATCTGTATTTTATAAGATAAGAAGATGAGATAATGCAAAAAGATGGCACTAGAGAGGGGGGGGGGGCTTATGAATGCTCTTAGTTTATTTCATCTGCAGATGAACATGCAGAGAAAAATTAAAAGATTTAAAACAGTCTAAGAAGAGTGACCAAAAGAAGGAAGGCGGTTTTAAATAAGTGGCAAGTCAGAATTAAAAACATGGGTTTAGTTGTTTAGTTAGATTGGTTTATATTTGTATCAAACTGCTTGCTATTATTTTGCTTTTGTTCAAATTTCTGTTTTGACTGATGATTTCTCACCTTGATATGGTCTGTAACATTCACCTTCTCCTATCTCTTTGTTTTGACTGATGATTTCTCACCTTGATATGGTCTGTAACATTCACCTTCTCCTATCTCTTTGTTTTGACTGATGATTTCTCACCTTGATATGGTCTGTAACAATCACCTTCTCCTATCTCTTTGTTTTGACTGATGATTTCTCACCTTGATATGGTCTGTAACATTCACCTTCTCCTATCTCTTTGTTTTGACTGATGATTTCTCACCTTGATATGGTCTGTAACAATCACCTTCTCCTTTCTCTTTGTTTTGACTGATGATTTCTCACCTTGATATGGTCTGTAACATTCACCTTCTCCTATCCCTTTGTTTTGACTGATGATTTCTCACCTTGATATGGTCTGTAACATTCACCTTCTCCTATCTCTTTGTTTTGACTGATGATTTCTCACCTTGATATGGTCTGTAACAATCACCTTCTCCTATCTCTTTGTTTTGACTGATGATTTCTCACCTTGATATGGTCTGTAACATTCACCTTCTCCTATCTCTTTGTTTTGACTGATGATTTCTCACCTTGATATATGGTCTGTAACATTCACCTTCTCCTATCTCTTTGTTTTGACTGATGATTTCTCACCTTGATATGGTCTGTAATATTCACCATCTCCTATCTCTTTGTTTTGACTGATGATTTCTCACCTTGATATGGTCTGTAACATTCACCATCTCCTATCTCTTTGTTTTGACTAATGATTTCTCACCTTGATATGGTCTGTAACATTCACCATCTCCTATCTCTTTGTTTTGACTAATGATTTCTCACCTTGATATGGTCTGTAACATTCACCATCTCCTATCTCTTTGTTTTGACTAATGATTTCTCACCTTGATATGGTCTGTAACATTCACCATCTCCTATCTCTTTGTTTTGACTGATGATTTCTCACCTTGATATGGTCTGTAACATTCACCATCTCCTATCTCTTTGTTTTGACTGATGATTTCTCACCTTGATATGGTCTGTAACATTCACCATCTCCTATCTCTTTGTTTTGACTAATGATTTCTCACCTTGATATGGTCTGTAACATTCACCTTCTCCTATCTCTTTGTTTGTTTGGGCACCTCACAAGACCTGTTGAATGTATTTCTCCATTCCTCTCTGTCTTTTGTCTTGGATAGAATTTCTTTCAATAAAAGCCTGTCCATTCTTTTATGTTGTCTTCCCATCCCGTTCTCTGTCTGCCTCTTTTTCCTGGAACTGTTCCTTGAAGGAAGGTCTTTGTGAGCCCTGAGGACAATGTGATGTTGCCATAGAGTTTAATTTTGAGTTTTTTTATTCAATTGCTGTATTAATCCAGTTTCTAATCACTTTGCTTGTGTTGAGGTCATTGTATGTAATCTTTCAGTAGCATCTCAATTCCATTGCTAGGATCCTCCTCTCTAGTTCTGCAGTCATCATCTCAGATTCGCAAGCATATAAAAATGTTGCCATGACCAGTCTGATTTCATGATAATTCTGAATATAAATACTAAAGTTGACTATTATGTGTCTTTAATTTCAAAACATGCCAATTTTTCACTTGGCATTTGACTGTTATATAAATACTAATACTATTGTCAAATGCCACTCTGTATCCGTGTAAAATGATTTTCTTGTTCACTTTTGTCATTATCCTGATACACAAATTATGTGATTTGAAGTTAGTGTTCTATATATCTGTATAATTCTGTCCAGATGGGTTTGTCTCTAGTCACCTGAAACACTCCACTCATCCTTCATCTTCAGAAGAAAAGACATTTGTCATTATTACAATTTTTGTCTATTTAATAGTTTCTTCTTGTGTGATCCAGAATTTTGAACTTGTAAACATTTGAATTACCTTGAAAATCATTATTGACATTAGTTACGCATGGGTCAAATGTGTCAGGAATTGCTGTTTGCGGTATACTCTCTGGACTGTCATCTCAACAGTTCTGGTTTCTAAGCTTGCCTTCCGCCACTCCTTGACACCCTGTGGGGTTAGTCAAGAAAGAGTTTGACTTGCACCTGCTTGGGGGAGCTACCACCTTCTACTAAGCGCGTCCCCAGGTGGTGGATAGGGAAAGGACCCTTAGATAAAAGTGTTAGCTGTGAATACCAAATAAACAGCTGCGGACCAACTGGTTTGCAGTCATGGAGGTGGAGTATTCCAGTGGTTAGAATATTTATTTACTAAAAACATCTCAGAAATCCAGGGAATTGATTGCAAAAAGCTAGTATAGAGCGCTTTAGCTCTAAACCGGATAGATGAAGCTCGATTAGATAGGGGTAGCAGTTCATCTAGGAGAGAAAACTCCGAAAATAAACACATGCTGCCTTGCAGATGAACTTATATGATCAAAGGCTAAGGGGGCACACCCAAAAAGAAAAGCAGGCTGAAGTCAGAGTCAATGGGCCTCCTGGCGCATAACACATTGACACGCAAACATATCTATAAAATGAGAACGAAGAAGACTTGCATCTGGCCACTGCTATGCGTTGGGGATGGTTCTGAGGTCCAAAGTTCGAGTCCTCCTTGTGGCTTATCTATGTACTACAGTTTCTTCACCTTCTTCTCAAGAAACTGCTTTTATGTTTGATGTCACGTTTCATTATTATCTTATCTTGCTTGAGATCTATCTTGCTTGAGATCTCTATTGTTTGAGATCTACCTTGCTTGAGATCTCTATTGTTTGAGATCTATCTTGCTTGAGATCTATCTTGCTTGAGATCTCTATTGTTTGAGATCTATCTTGCTTGAGATCTATCTTGCTTGAGATCTCTATTGTTTGAGATCTCTATTGTTTGAGATCTATCTTGCTTGAGATCTCTATTGTTTGAGATCTATATTGTTTGAGATCTCTATTGTTTGAGATCTATCTTGCTTGAGATCTCTATTGTTTGAGATCTATCTTGCTTGAGATCTATCTTGCTTGAGATCTCTATTGTTTGAGATCTCTATTGTTTGAGATCTATCTTGCTTGAGATCTCTATTGTTTGAGATCTATACTGTTTGAGATCTATATTGTTTGAGATCTATATTGTTTGAGATCTATCTTGCTTGAGATCTCTATTGCTTGAGATCTATCTTGCTTGAGATCTATATTGTTTGAGATCTCTATTGTTTGAGATCTATCTTGCTTGAGATCTCTATTGTTTGAGATCTATCTTGCTTGAGATCTCTATTGTTTGAGATCTATCTTGCTTGAGATCTCTATTGTTTGAGATCTATCTTGCTTGAGATCTCTATTGTTTGAGATCTATCTTGCTTGAGATCTCTATTGTTTGAGATCTATACTGTTTGAGATCTATATTGTTTGAGATCTATCTTGCTTGAGATCTCTATTGCTTGAGATCTATCTTGCTTGAGATCTCTATTGTTTGAGATCTATCTTGCTTGAGATCTATCTTGCTTGAGATCTCTATTGTTTGAGATCTATCTTGCTTGAGATCTCTATTGTTTGAGATCTATCTTGCTTGAGATCTCTATTGTTTGAGATCTCTATTGCTTGAGATCTATCTTGCTTGAGATCTCTATTGTTTGAGATCTATCTTGCTTGAGATCTCTATTGTTTGAGATATATCTTGCTTGAGATATATCTTGCTTGAGATCTCTATTGTTTGAGATCTCTATTGTTTGAGAACTATCTTGCTTGAGATCTATCTTGCTTGAGATCTCTATTGTTTGAGATCTCTATTGTTTGAGATCTATCTTGCTTGAGATCTCTATTGTTTGAGATCTATACTGTTTGAGATCTATATTGTTTGAGATCTCTATTGTTTGAGATCTATCTTGCTTGAGATCTCTATTGTTTGAGATCTATCTTGCTTGAGATCTCTATTGTTTGAGATCTATCTTGCTTGAGATCTCTATTGTTTGAGATCTATCTTGCTTGAGATCTCTATTGTTTGAGATCTATCTTGCTTGAGATCTCTATTGTTTGAGATCTATCTTGCTTGAGATCTCTATTGTTTGAGATCTATCTTGCTTGAGATCTCTATTGTTTGAGATCTATCTTGCTTGAGATCTCTATTGTTTGAGATCTATCTTGCTTGAGATCTCTATTGTTTGAGATCTATCTTGCTTGAGATCTCTATTGTTTGAGATCTATCTTGCTTGAGATCTATACTGTTTGAGATCTATCTTGCTTGAGATCTCTATTGCTTGAGATCTATCTTGCTTGAGATCTCTATTGTTTGAGATCTATCTTGCTTGAGATCTATCTTGCTTGAGATCTCTATTGTTTGAGATCTATCTTGCTTGAGATCTCTATTGTTTAAGATCTATATTGTTTGAGATCTCTATTGTTTGAGATCTCTATTGCTTGAGATCTATCTTGCTTGAGATCTCTATCGTTTGAGATCTATCTTGCTTGAGATCTCTATTGTTTGAGATCTATCTTGCTTGAGATATATCTTGCTTGAGATCTCTATTGTTTGAGATCTCTATTGTTTGAGAACTATCTTGCTTGAGATCTCTATTGTTTGAGATCTATCTTGCTTGAGATCTATATTGTTTGAGATCTATCTTGCTTGAGATCTATCTTGCTTGAGATCTCTATTGTTTGAGATCTCTATTGTTTGAGATCTATCTTGCTTGAGATCTCTATTGTTTGAGATCTATACTGTTTGAGATCTATATTGTTTGAGATCTCTATTGTTTGAGATCTATCTTGCTTGAGATCTCTATTGTTTGAGATCTATCTTGCTTGAGATCTCTATTGTTTGATATCTATCTTGCTTGAGATCTCTATTGTTTGAGATCTATCTTAGTTGAGATCTCTATTGTTTGAGATCTATCTTGCTTGAGATCTCTATTGTTTGAGATCTATCTTGCTTGAGATCTCTATTGTTTGAGATCTATCTTGCTTGAGATCTCTATTGTTTGAGATCTATCTTGCTTGAGATCTCTATTGTTTGAGATCTATCTTGCTTGAGATCTATCTTGCTTGAGATCTATATTGTTTGAGATCTCTATTGTTTGAGATCTATCTTGCTTGAGATCTCTATTGTTTGAGATCTATCTTGCTTGAGATCTCTATTGTTTGAGATCTATCTTGCTTGAGATCTCTATTGTTTGAGATCTATCTTGCTTGAGATCTCTATTGTTTGAGATCTATCTTGCTAGAGATCTCTATTGTTTGAGATCTCTATTGTTTGAGATCTATCTTGCTTGAGATCTCTATTGTTTGAGATCTATCTTGCTTGAGATCTATCTTGCTTGAGATCTCTATTGTTTGAGATCTCTATTGTTTGAGATCTATCTTGCTTGAGATCTCTATTGTTTGAGATCTATACTGTTTGAGATCTATATTGTTTGAGATCTCTATTGTTTGAGATCTATCTTGCTTGAGATCTCTATTGCTTGAGATCTATCTTGCTTGAGATCTCTATTGTTTGAGATCTATCTTGCTTGAGATCTATCTTGCTTGAGATCTCTATTGTTTGAGATCTATCTTGCTTGAGATCTATCTTGCTTGAGATCTCTATTGTTTGAGATCTATCTTGCTTGAGATCTCTATTGTTTAAGATCTATATTGTTTGAGATCTCTATTGTTTGAGATCTCTATTGCTTGAGATCTATCTTGCTTGAGATCTCTATCGTTTGAGATCTATCTTGCTTGAGATCTCTATTGTTTGAGATCTATCTTGCTTGAGATATATCTTGCTTGAGATCTCTATTGTTTGAGATCTCTATTGTTTGAGAACTATCTTGCTTGAGATCTCTATTGTTTGAGATCTATCTTGCTTGAGATCTATATTGTTTGAGATCTATCTTGCTTGAGATCTATCTTGCTTGAGATCTCTATTGTTTGAGATCTCTATTGTTTGAGATCTATCTTGCTTGAGATCTCTATTGTTTGAGATCTATACTGTTTGAGATCTATATTGTTTGAGATCTCTATTGTTTGAGATCTATCTTGCTTGAGATCTCTATTGTTTGATATCTATCTTGCTTGAGATCTCTATTGTTTGAGATCTATCTTAGTTGAGATCTCTATTGTTTGAGATCTATCTTGCTTGAGATCTCTATTGTTTGAGATCTATCTTGCTTGAGATCTCTATTGTTTGAGATCTATCTTGCTTGAGATCTCTATTGTTTGAGATCTATCTTGCTTGAGATCTCTATTGTTTGAGATCTATCTTGCTTGAGATCTATCTTGCTTGAGATCTATATTGTTTGAGATCTCTATTGTTTGAGATCTATCTTGCTTGAGATCTCTATTGTTTGAGATCTATCTTGCTTGAGATCTCTATTGTTTGAGATCTATCTTGCTTGAGATCTCTATTGTTTGAGATCTATCTTGCTTGAGATCTCTATTGTTTGAGATCTATCTTGCTAGAGATCTCTATTGTTTGAGATCTCTATTGTTTGAGATCTATCTTGCTTGAGATCTCTATTGTTTGAGATCTATCTTGCTTGAGATCTATCTTGCTTGAGATCTCTATTGTTTGAGATCTCTATTGTTTGAGATCTATCTTGCTTGAGATCTCTATTGTTTGAGATCTATACTGTTTGAGATCTATATTGTTTGAGATCTCTATTGTTTGAGATCTATCTTGCTTGAGATCTCTATTGCTTGAGATCTATCTTGCTTGAGATCTCTATTGTTTGAGATCTATCTTGCTTGAGATCTATCTTGCTTGAGATCTCTATTGTTTGAGATCTATCTTGCTTGAGATCTCTATTGTTTGAGATCTATCTTGCTTGAGATCTCTATTGTTTGAGATCTATCTTGCTTGAGATCTATCTTGCTTGAGATCTATCTTGCTTGAGATCTATATTGTTTGAGATCTCTATTGTTTGAGATCTATCTTGCTTGAGATCTCTATTGTTTGAGATCTATCTTGCTTGAGATATATCTTGCTTGAGATCTCTATTGTTTGATATCTATACTGTTTGAGATCTCTATTGCTTGAGATCTATCTTGCTTGAGATCTCTATTGTTTGAGATCTCTATTGTTTGATATCTATCTTGCTCGAGATCTCTATTGTTTGAGATCTCTCTGATCATGTTTGAGATCTTTTTTTTTCTTATTTAAGATCTGATTGCATTTATTTTCTTCTAGAATGTCCAAAAGATTTGTCAGCTAAGGAGCCTAAAATGTTGTCCTGTTTGTCAGGTGGGTTTTGTCACTTAGGTATGATATTATGGTCCCGTACCCTAACCTGAACAGAGTGACGCAAGAACCTAATGGCAACACCAATGTACATTATTTAACAACAAGATTGTATGTTTAACAATTTAATGAATATATGATTTGATGAAGCATACATTATGAATAATTATCAATAACATTTATAACGCAATTCAAAGTACTTTCAAAGGAACTATAGCACACCTTAATCTCTGTGCCATAGTCGATCAGGCCTCTCAACACCAACTCAACGCCACGGGCAATAGTCAACTACCAAGCCTACAGCTCAGACTTGACTCCAGCAGAGTCCCAAGCCTGCGTCCCCAATACATGGGGAAGAAAACCCATACAAGAAACTCACAGGAGATCTAGCCTCATCACACAACAGCAGCAAAACCAAGTGAGCAAAAATGACATCAACAAAAGCGCATTCCTAGAAACCAAAACTCACAATCTCTTATGGTACACAAAGGAAAACACCAAAAGAAGATGTTTACAAATATGAGATCTTCCTTAACTACACAAGTACCTTACAGAAGAAGGCTACTCACTTGTGTTTGAATATGCCTGCTGTACCAAGGCTCACATAGACTGGATATTTATATAACCTAATATTATGTTACTGACAATTATCTAAGTATTACAAGCCTCAATGACTAAGATAATTAAAGATATTCATGATTTTAAGATAAGTAGAATGCAATGAAAATCAAAGACGCCGGTATTAAAACAAGAAAAAGTAGGCAACTGTATAGCTTTCTACTATCTATAATGTTTGTAGATTCTAAAGTTAGAAAGTGTCTTTTTTTAATGACACATTGCCTGTCAATTCTGTTCAGTATCACCCTAAGTGATGGTCAAGCTCAACAGATATTATTATAAGCAACTTTTTTTTGGGGTATTATTCAGCCCCAGAAGCTGTGAAGGATATCTGAAATCCATTGCTGACTTGTCTAGCAAAAAGACTTCCATCCATTGAGTGCTAAAAGATTAAGTGTACACAACTTTTAGTAGTCACCACATAACACATTTTGATGCTCAAGACAAAACTGTTCATGAATGGTTTAGTTTTCTTTATACTGAGAGTGTCCAAGAAAGATAAGGTCAAAGGTTAATTGGAGTTTTTTTTTAATGCTGTGACAGTGTTAAATTTCCCTTTTGTTTTTGTTTGAGTTTAAAGACATTAACCATATTTTTTGTTTTACAAATGTAGGACGAACACGTCTTTGAATCTGAAATTGTAAAACACTTAGAAAAAAAACTTACAATGTTTTGTTTTTTAATTTAAATTTACCAGGTACCTGGTATTCATTTACTTTGACTGTTGACTTTAAGTTAGAAATTAAACAAAGATTTCTTTGAAATATATTTGTTAATGACTATAGGCATTAAAGAGAGTTGACACAGCTAACTGTACTTTTCAACAAGATAATGTCTTAAAGAAATTAATGGAATTGATGGAATTGTGCGGTTGAATAACATAAGTAAAGTTAATCAATCACAGGAGTCCATCAAAAATATAAAATGCTAAAAAAATATAGAAGATTAAATTAAATTTTTGAGATTACATATTCTTTATGAAGAATCTTTTTTGAACAAAGTTTACCAGTATAGGTAGACCTAGGAACTAATGATAACTGGATATATTTTTTATTTGAAACCACTGGCATGTATTTAACTTGTTACTAATACTTTATAATATCTGCAATATCAACTGTAGTTTTCTTTGAAGAGTTCTATATGAAAATGTCACTTCTGCTGAATTACTAGATTTTATTTCAATTGTGTTTTGTCAATGAAATATTGTACAATGGCATATTTGTTTGTATTATAGAATTAAGGTTTTTACAGCTATATATTAAAAACATCTTAAATTTAATGTAGTTTCTGCACTAAATCTTTTGGATAATTTATACTAATTTTGTTATGTTTGTATATTTGTAGAATATGAGTATCATGTTAAAGGCAGTTATTTACTTGCATAATAGTTTTTATAGTCATTTACAGACTTCAGTGGAGATTCTTTGTACATTGAACCTTGTTGGTGGTGTCAATGTTATTAAGTTTACATCAAGTATTTAAGTATAGTCGTGGGTGTTCACTACATTGTTCATTAAACAATGACCTGGCAGAGTTTTATACCATGTGAATTTATACATCAGCAAGCTGATATCTGTTGTAAGAGGTTTAGGGTATACAACTCTAGCAATACTATCTTTGACAATAAAATATTCTGATCAAGTATTTTTGGAGCAGAATATGCAAATGTGTTAAATATACATTTTTTTTAAATTTTAAGAATAACAACTGAATAGTTTTATCCCTTTGTATCTTTCTACAGTAGATGTATTGTCATTATTTTTTTTTATTCTAGGTAGTATAACTTCTAATTGAATTGTCTCCCTTTCAAAATCAAATGTATGAATGAAGTTTTTTTGATTCTTCACAATCTTTTGCTACTAATAAAGAATTTATTTAAGCAGCAGTTTCAGTTTTATCGTGACATTCCAAAAAGTTGATTACCGGTAACTTTAAATAAGCTGTGCCTCTTATACATTGATTTTATTGACTCATTTTTATATTTATGTAAACCTTGCAATAAAGTGGCCTTCATTTTACAATATAAGACATAAGACTGCTTTATTGATCCTTACGGAAATTTGTTGTGATTACAAGGACTCTTTTCTCATATAAAGACAACACAATAGAAAAAAAGTAACAAATTACATGAAATATTAACAGAAAAATTGTTCAAATTACTTTTGTATTGCCTGTATGGGGAAATGATATTTCTGACATTTCTTTGCTCGGCAAAAAAAAATCAGGATTTGAACTCAAGCCCCCTGGACAATGGTTTATGCCAGATATCCAGCAATTCATGCAGTTTGCAGGCCAAATTTGAAACTCACAGTGCCCCCAGTGCAGGTAGAAAGAGGATACCATGTCACATTACTATTTGCTGTGCAACAGAGCTAGGAAGAGCACTTCAGCTGGGTTTCAGTCCGATTCTTTAGCTAGAGGATTTGAGTCTCTCAGGCGGACACTCAAATGAAGTCTGATATTTAATTTTTTTTTTTTTAAAGTTGTACGGATGTCTTTAAGCTTTATAACTTACCCTAGTCCAATGTGTTGATTGACATATTTACCAGGTACTGGTACTAAACAAAATGGCTGCTCCCCCCCCCCAGCAACCTTTATATTTAAATATACTAAAATTGTACAAATTTCATTCTTTTCCTTATGTCACTAAAAACTTCTTACAAACAGGTTTGTTTAGCTAATTGCTTTGTAACAATATTTGTCTTTGAGCAAGTTTCTGTCTAAACTATCAGCAAACTTCAAACTTTGATCTGATTCTATGGCGAAGGATCATCTCATTTCCCAGGTATCAGCTATGGTTGGAATGATGTCTACCACTCAGCAGTTCTCCCCTCTCCATGCAGCTATTTGAAGGAATGGCTAATGCCAATACAGTTGAGATTACAGGCTCTGCAAGGGAATAGCAATGTATGCTTCAAACTGTCTAAGAGTTGCTAGCTTCTGATTTCATGTATGTATGTACTGGTAGTAGGGTGCTTATATCCATATCACTTCTAACAACTCCAACCTTATGGAACCAGGTCTGATTAGCTTAGCACATGTTTAAATAATTTTTTAAAAAGCTTGTTCTAGAATTGATATAATCAACTATATTGTAGGGCTATGCGACTGCAGCTTCACAAAGAAAAACATAAATCTTAACTTTGTTGTAATACAATAATAAGCTGCTTATAAAATAAATATACCAATGAAAAACTGCAACATGAAGAATCTTGATCTTTGAGTATCAGGTCTTTTAAATTTGTAGTAAAAAAAAATTTTAGCACAATATTTGGCTAAACAAATTGGTATCATAACTGTTTCAAAAGGACATAACTCCAATTTAAAAGTAACTAAACCTCTTGGATAAATAATGTGTATACAAGTCATTTTACATTTATATATGTATCATCAAGGTTTGGTCACATTTTGAGATGTATTTGAAACTTAATAGTAAAGGGAAGTAACTGCAGCACGTCATTGTGATGGCCTCACTACACCTTGAAATGTACAGCAATTACTTCAATGAACATGAAGAATTTTAATCAGCGATGAAATGGAAAATGACTAAAAAGATATGACAGGCAGCACTATTAAGATTTAATCAGTGATTATCCTCTATAAAACAAACTCTTAGTCAACTAATCTAATTTGACCTCAATATTCAATCATTTCAAGATGAAATGAATGGCTAACAAAAAATGGAAGCTTTTTGATGTAGAGCAAATTTTTTAAAAATATATTCAAGTGTAACTTCCCTTTCCAGACTTTGCAATCTGTAGGGCAGATGATATAAAGCTCATCTGTTTCAGTGGTCAATGGGTATGTCAGGTGGCCAGCACAATGACCAACTCCCTCTACAAATGTCAGGAACCAATTAGAGCTGGGTGAACTTAAAGGTGCCTAATAGCCCTAAAATTCAAAATTGTAGTCTTCAAACCCTGGACCCATGTTTGGAATCCAAATCCATGTACTTTACCGCTCAGCCACCACAAGCTCCAAGTGAATTCTATAGAAGCTTTAAACTGTTTGCTCCACTTTCATTCTACAACTAAAGCAAAAGAAAATTGTCTTGTTAGGGACAGGGGGTGGTCTCAATGCTGTCTACAATGATTTAAGAGAATATTAGTATTATGATAGCGTGGCAGGGGCCCAAGTCATGTCTAGCCTGGGCTAACAAGATGTTACAGTTGCCAGAAGGTAACGCTACTAGGTGGGTTGTATCTGTGCACCTCAGTCTGTGGCCAAGGGGCTTGAGTCACCTAAGCAACCAGACAACCAATCTAGCGAATTAAAAGAAATCAAGAAGCATAGAGAAAAAATTTTAAAAAATGAGACTTTAATTTCAATGACTAAAGCAGCAGTTACAAAACACTGCAGCTAAAAAAAGACATAAGGACAAAATCTAGTACATAAACATTAGAAGTGGCCATTAAGACAGCACTGGGCGTGGCTTGGCCAGATTTTTAAAAACATGTCAATTATTTTGACAGTTGTTCCAATTAGAAAAATAATGTAACAGATATTGCTAAAAAATTAAATAAATAGATTTACATGTAGTAAAATTTAAAAAAGAAAAATAATTCTTACAGGCAGTCCCAGGTACAGAATAATTAAAACTGACATACAGACCACTGGTCAACAGTACAGGAAACAGCATTGCACTAACCCATATAAAAATATGGCTTATATTGTAGGCTTAGCACTAGCCTACAAAAGTAGTAAAAAATAAAAATACATAAAAATAGCTCTGGGGGAGCCAGATAAGAAAAAATGTTTGCATGAAGCTGTTAATAAAGTCTAGGTTTACTGTTGGTTTTACATGTGTTCCATCAGAAATAGAGATTACATCCTAGCCCTAACCTCCAACAGGACAGTGAGTGTTTACACCAGAGACTAAGGAGATGACAAAGTGGATACCCCATGATCACCATTAGATAAGACAAAGTGAGTTAGTATTTTCAAGTTTTAAATAGACTAAGGGGATGAGCTCAATGCTTGAGTGAAGTCTGTCAATACCAAATAGACTAAGGGGATGAGCTCAATGCTTGAGTGAAGTCTGTCAATACCAAATAGACTAAGGGGATGAGCTCAATGCTTGAGTGAAGTCTGTCAATACCAAATAGACTAAGGGGATGAGCTCAATGCTTGAGTGAAGTCTGTCAACACCAAATAGACTAAGGGGATGAGCTCAATGCTTGAGTGAAGTCTGTCAATACCAAATAGACTAAGGGGATGAGCTCAATGCTTGAGTGAAGTCTGTCAACACCAAATAGACTAAGGGGATGAGCTCAATGCTTGAGTGAAGTCTGTCAATACCAAATAGACTAAGGGGATGAGCTCAATGCTTGAGTGAAGTCTGTCAACACCAAATAGACTAAGGGGATGAGCTCAATGCTTGAGTGAAGTCTGTCATCTTCATCATGTTGGTCTACATCTTCATCATGTTGGTCTACATCTTCATGTTGGTCTACATCTTCATCATGTTGGTCTACATCTTCATGTTGGTCTACATCATGGTCTACATCTTCATCATGTAGGTCTACATCTTCATCATGTTGGTCTACATCTTCATCATGTAGGTCTACATCTTCATCATGTTGGTCTACATCTTCATGTTGGTCTACATCTTCATCATGTTGGTCTACATCTACATGTTGTCTACCTTTTCATCATGTTGGTCTACATCTTCATCATGTTGGTCTACATCTTCATCATGTTGGTCTACATCTTCATCATGTTGGTCTACATCTTCATCATGTTGGTCTACATCTTCATCATGTTGGTCTACATCTTCATCATGTAGGTCTACATCTTCATCATGTTGGTCTACATCTTCATCATGTAGGTCTACATCTTCATCATGTTGGTCTACATCTTCATGTTGGTCTACATCTTCATCATGTTGGTCTACATCTACATGTTGTCTACCTTTTCATCATGTTGGTCTACATCTACATGTTGTCTACCTTTTCATCATGTTGGTCTACATCTTCATCATGTTGGTCTACATCTTCATCATGTTGGTCTACATCTTCATCATGTTGGTCTACATCTTCATCATGTTGGTCTACATCTTCATCATGTTGGTCTACATCTTCATCATGTAGGTCTACATCTTCATCATGTTGGTCTACATCTTCATCATGTAGGTCTACATCTTCATCATGTTGGTCTACATCTTCATGTTGGTCTACATCTTCATCATGTTGGTCTACATCTACATGTTGTCTACCTTTTCATCATGTTGGTCTACATCTACATGTTGTCTACCTTTTCATCATGTTGGTCTACATCTTCATCATGTTGGTCTACATCTTCATCATGTTGGTCTACATCTTCATGTTGGTCTACATCTTCATCATGTTGGTCTACATCTTCATGTTGGTCTACATCTTCATGTTGGTCTACATCTTCATCATGTTGGTCTACATCTTCATGTTGGTCTACATCTTCATGTTGGTCTACATCTTCATCATGTAGGTCTACATCTTCATCATGTTGGTCTACATCTTCATCAAGTTGGTCTACATCTTCATGTTGGTCTACCTTTTCATCATGTTGGTCGAAATAAGAATAAGAAAAAAAATAAGAAAAACTTTTGCCTTGAAAAGGAAAAAAAAAAATTCTATTGCCTTTCTTTTCATGTTCAATAAAACTATTCTGATGATGCAGCTTTGACTTTATGTTTGAACTTAGTATTTTATGAATAAACTTTAAAGAAAACAAAATACACCCAAGACATCTACTACAGCAGCAAAGAATAACAACCCAAATCAAGTGAAAAAAATTGAAAGGTTTATTAAGCCTTTAAAGTCTAAGAAATTTATTGGAGATTTTCAATTATGCCAAAAACTATAAATAACTAGCTATTTAGTGTATCTGGTGTAAAGAATACGGAAAGCTTTAATATTTAGAGTGAAAATTCTGCTATAAAGTTTGTGCATTTCTAGATAAATAAAATCACAACTTTCTAAGTTCTTTTGCTTGTAGTCTAAACTAATTTGTTTTGTTTAGTTGGCAATAGCAATCTTTCCAAAGAGCTGCAGAGACTGTCTAGATTGTTTCCAAATAGCTGCAGAGACTGTCTAGATTGTTTTAAATCTCTAGGTTTATTCTTTTTATATTTTCTTTTATTTGATCTCACTTTCTTTATATTGCCTCAGCCAATCTCTATATTGTTTGCTCTTCTTTTTCTATCCTTATGTATTGTATTTCTTTTAGAATGTACTTAAACATAAAAAAGTAAGCAAAGAGCAGATTATCAAGTTTAAAATTTCCACGAGATAAGATCCAAACAAACGAAAATTCAGTTTGATTACAATTATCCTCAGGATTACCACTATAGCAATGACAATATAGATGCAAACAGGAACAACATTCACACACAAAACATACAAACACAGTCTTATACAGCCAGTGCTTAATGAACTAAGTTTCTTAGTGATGTGACAAATGACCATGAAACACACTGACAGAAAGTGGATGTGACAAATGACCATGAAACACACTGACAGAAAGTGGATGTGACAAATAACCATGAAACACACTGACAGAAAGTGGATGTGACAAATGACCATGAAACACACTGACAGAAAGTGGATGTGACAAATGACCATGAAACACACTGACAGAAAGTGGAGTAAAAGAGTTATAAACTCTTTCTGTTCTAGCCTTAATGAAGAGGAGGTGACCACTTTATCCAGATCTGATGTAACTGGTTTAGTGGCTGCAGATTGTCCTCAAGAATGTATAAATGAGATCAGATAATGTTTCAACATTACTTACATGTACACTGCACTTGCTTGATATTCTTGTCAAATGTTTGACATGTTTCGAATGTTCCTTGAGAGCTGAAGAGAATCTACTTCCTTGACCAAACACCCAGCAGAATAAATGGCATCACGCAAGATGACCCCACAACAGTCCAGCGCACATAACACATGACCAGGCTGCATTAGTTGTTAGTAACACCAGGTTAGAAGTTAGTAGCAACTAAATGATGTAGAAATAGACATAGCTTTAATTTAGTCTTCTTGGTGTTGACAGTCATTGACTTGTAGTTTCAAAATTCTGGTAGACAACTAAACTGCTGTAGGCATAGTATATCTTACTAATGAAACTTCAAATAACTTGAATAACTTCCTTGTGAACAAAACTAAATATACAATTTATGTATATAGACAAAATAACTTGTGATCAAATGAAATAACTGTAGTAGACTTCAGTAATATAACATAACAATTAACATTTCAAAACAAAATCTAACTCACTAAAATAACACAACCTTTTGGTTTCACGTTCTGGAGTCTTCTGTCTTAACTAAGACAAAATGACAACAATGCCACATATTATGCATCATTCACAACCAATCGCTAACCTCTTCCCACTGTCACCATAGAAACACACACACACACACTCCATAACACTTCTGCTAGTCCAACATTCTTTCACTGAATCAAGCCCCAAGAGACCAATTTTTAGCATTCTTCTTGTCCATATGTTGGACTTTGCAATCACCATTTTTCTAATCGTTACTATTGACAAGAACCCTAAAAAATTGAAATCTAATTTTTGTAGCTTAATATCTGTAAACAAAACAAAACTGACATTTAATTAAAAGAAATGAGATTAAACATTTCAAGTATATTGATAATGAAACTGAAAAAAAAAGTGGTTCTGGGAGCAATAAACAGGACTTCACATTTTTTAAAAATTCTATGGATTATATAAGAATAATGGTAATTAAAACAAATAAATAAATATACATAGAGATAGAGTTACAACATTTGATGTATCCTAAAAGTGCAGCCCCAAAAATGATAGGACACATGAGGTGTTCACACAGGTGACTGAATACGATGTGCCCCAACAGTTGGTAGGAGAGAAAGGTGCCTTCCTAAATGATAGGACACTTGAGGAACCCCAACAGTTGGTAAGAGAAAAGGTGCCTTACTAAATGATAGGACACTTGAGGTGCCCCAAACGTTTGTAGGAGAGAAAATGTGCCTTACTAAATGATAGGACACTTGAGGTGCCCCAACAGTTGGTTGGAGAGAAAATGTGCCTTACTAAATGATAGAACACTTGAGGTGCCCCAACAGTTGGTTGGAAAGAAAATGTGCCTTACTAAATGATAGGACACTTGAGGTGCCCCAACAGTTGGTAGGAGAGAAAATGTGCCTTACTAAATGATAGGACACTTGAGGTGCTCCAACAGTTGGTAAGAGAGAAAATGTGCCTTACTAAATGATAGGACACTTGAGGTGCTCCAACAGTTGGTAAGAGAGAAAAGGTGCCTTACTAAATGTTAGGACACTTGAGGTGCCACAACAGTTGGTAGGAGAGAAAAGGTGCCTTACTAAATGTTAGGACACTTGAGGTGCTCCAACAGTTGGTAGGAGAGAAAAGGTGCCTTACTAAATGATAGAACACTTGAGGTGCCACAACAGTTGGTAAGAGAGAAAATGTGCCTTACTAAATGATAGGACACTTGAGGAGCCACAACAGTTGGTAGGAGAGAAAAGGTGCCTTACTATATGATAGGACACTTGAGGAGCCCCAACAGTTGGTTGGAGAGAAAAGGTGCCTTACTAAATGATAGGACACTTGAGGTGCCCCAACAGTTGGTTGGAGAGAAAAGGTGCCTTACTAAATGATAGGACACTTGAGGTGCTCCAACAGTTGGTAGGAGAGAAAAGGTGCCTTACTAAATGATAGAACACTTGAGGAGCCCCAACAGTTTGTAGGAGAGAAAAGGTGCCTTACTAAATGATAGGACACTTGAGGAGCCCAACAGTTTGTAGGAGAGAAAAGGTGCCTTACTAAATGATAGGACACTTGAGGAGCCACAACAGTTGGTAGGAGAGAAAAGGTGCCTTACTAAATGATAGAACACTTGAGGAGCCACAACAGTTGGTAGGAGAGAAAAGGTGCCTTACTAAATGATAGGACACTTGAGGTGCCCCAACAGTTGGTAGGAGAGAAAATGTGCCTTACTAAATGATAGGACACTTGAGGAGCCCCAACAGTTGGTAGGAGAGAAAAGGTGCCTTACTAAATGATAGAACACTTGAGGAGCCACAACAGTTGGTAGGAGAGAAAAGGTGCCTTACTAAATGATAGGACACTTGAGGTGCCCCAACAGTTGGTAGGAGAGAAAATGTGCCTTACTAAATGATAGGACACTTGAGGAGCCCCAACAGTTGGTAGGAGAGAAAAGGTGCCTTACTAAATGATAGAACACTTGAGGAGCCCCAACAGTTGGTAGGAGAGAAAAGGTGCCTTACTAAATGATAGAACACTTGAGGAGCCCCAACAGTTGGTAGGAGAGAAAAGGTGCCTTACTAAATGATAGGACACTTGAGGAGCCCCAACAGTTGGTAAGAGAAAATGTGCCTTACTAAATGATAGGACACTTGAGGAGCCCCAACAGTTGGTTGGAGAGAAAAGGTGCCTTACTAAATGATAGGACACTTGAGGTGCCCCCAACAGTTGGGAAGAGAGAAAAGGTGCCTTACTAAATGATAGGACACTTGAGGTGCCCCAACAGTTGGTAGGAGAGAAAAGGTGCCTTACTAAATGATAGGACACTTGAGGTGCCACAACAGTTGGTAGGAGAGAAAATGTGCCTTACTAAATGATAGGACACTTGAGGTGCTCCAACAGTTGGTAAGAGAGAAAATGTGCCTTACTAAATGATAGAACACTTGAGGTGCCCCAACAGTTGGTAGGAGAGAAAAGGTGCCTTAGTAAATGATAGGAAACTTGAGGTACCACAACAGTTGGTAGGAGAGAAAAGGTGCCTTACTAAATGATAGAACACTTGAGGTGCCCCAACAGTTGGTAAGAGAAAAGGTGCCTTACTAAATGATAGGACACTTGAGGTGCCCCAACAGTTGGTTGGAGAGAAAAGGTGCCTTACTAAATGATAGGACACTTGAGGTGCTCCAACAGTTGGTAGGAGAGAAAAGGTGCCTTACTAAATGATAGAACACTTGAGGAGCCCCAACAGTTTGTAGGAGAGAAAAGGTGCCTTACTAAATGATAGGACACTTGAGGAGCCCAACAGTTTGTAGGAGAGAAAAGGTGCCTTACTAAATGATAGGACACTTGAGGTGCCCCAACAGTTGGTTGGAAAGAAAATGTGCCTTACTAAATGATAGGACACTTGAGGTGCCCCAACAGTTGGTAGGAGAGAAAATGTGCCTTACTAAATGATAGGACACTTGAGGTGCTCCAACAGTTGGTAAGAGAGAAAATGTGCCTTACTAAATGATAGGACACTTGAGGTGCTCCAACAGTTGGTAAGAGAGAAAAGGTGCCTTACTAAATGTTAGGACACTTGAGGTGCCACAACAGTTGGTAGGAGAGAAAAGGTGCCTTACTAAATGTTAGGACACTTGAGGTGCTCCAACAGTTGGTAGGAGAGAAAAGGTGCCTTACTAAATGATAGAACACTTGAGGTGCCACAACAGTTGGTAAGAGAGAAAATGTGCCTTACTAAATGATAGGACACTTGAGGAGCCACAACAGTTGGTAGGAGAGAAAAGGTGCCTTACTATATGATAGGACACTTGAGGAGCCCCAACAGTTGGTTGGAGAGAAAAGGTGCCTTACTAAATGATAGGACACTTGAGGTGCCCCAACAGTTGGTTGGAGAGAAAAGGTGCCTTACTAAATGATAGGACACTTGAGGTGCTCCAACAGTTGGTAGGAGAGAAAAGGTGCCTTACTAAATGATAGAACACTTGAGGAGCCCCAACAGTTTGTAGGAGAGAAAAGGTGCCTTACTAAATGATAGGACACTTGAGGAGCCCAACAGTTTGTAGGAGAGAAAAGGTGCCTTACTAAATGATAGGACACTTGAGGAGCCACAACAGTTGGTAGGAGAGAAAAGGTGCCTTACTAAATGATAGAACACTTGAGGAGCCACAACAGTTGGTAGGAGAGAAAAGGTGCCTTACTAAATGATAGGACACTTGAGGTGCCCCAACAGTTGGTAGGAGAGAAAATGTGCCTTACTAAATGATAGGACACTTGAGGAGCCCCAACAGTTGGTAGGAGAGAAAAGGTGCCTTACTAAATGATAGAACACTTGAGGAGCCACAACAGTTGGTAGGAGAGAAAAGGTGCCTTACTAAATGATAGGACACTTGAGGTGCCCCAACAGTTGGTAGGAGAGAAAATGTGCCTTACTAAATGATAGGACACTTGAGGAGCCCCAACAGTTGGTAGGAGAGAAAAGGTGCCTTACTAAATGATAGAACACTTGAGGAGCCCCAACAGTTGGTAGGAGAGAAAAGGTGCCTTACTAAATGATAGAACACTTGAGGAGCCCCAACAGTTGGTAGGAGAGAAAAGGTGCCTTACTAAATGATAGGACACTTGAGGAGCCCCAACAGTTGGTAAGAGAAAATGTGCCTTACTAAATGATAGGACACTTGAGGAGCCCCAACAGTTGGTTGGAGAGAAAAGGTGCCTTACTAAATGATAGGACACTTGAGGTGCCCCCAACAGTTGGGAAGAGAGAAAAGGTGCCTTACTAAATGATAGGACACTTGAGGTGCCCCAACAGTTGGTAGGAGAGAAAAGGTGCCTTACTAAATGATAGGACACTTGAGGTGCCACAACAGTTGGTAGGAGAGAAAATGTGCCTTACTAAATGATAGGACACTTGAGGTGCTCCAACAGTTGGTAAGAGAGAAAATGTGCCTTACTAAATGATAGAACACTTGAGGTGCCCCAACAGTTGGTAGGAGAGAAAAGGTGCCTTAGTAAATGATAGGAAACTTGAGGTACCACAACAGTTGGTAGGAGAGAAAAGGTGCCTTACTAAATGATAGAACACTTGAGGTGCCCCAACAGTTGGTAAGAGAAAAGGTGCCTTACTAAATGATAGGACACTTGAGGTGCCCCAACAGTTGGTTGGAGAGAAAAGGTGCCTTACTAAATGATAGGACACTTGAGGTGCTCCAACAGTTGGTAGGAGAGAAAAGGTGCCTTACTAAATGATAGAACACTTGAGGAGCCCCAACAGTTTGTAGGAGAGAAAAGGTGCCTTACTAAATGATAGGACACTTGAGGAGCCCAACAGTTTGTAAGAGAGAAAAGGTGCCTTACTAAATGATAGGACACTTGAGGAGCCACAACAGTTGGTAGGAGAGAAAAGGTGCCTTACTAAATGATAGAACACTTGAGGAGCCACAACAGTTGGTAGAAGAGAAAAGGTGCCTTACTAAATGATAGGACACTTGAGGTGCCCCAACAGTTGGTAGGAGAGAAAATGTGCCTTACTAAATGATAGGACACTTGAGGAGCCCCAACAGTTGGTAGGAGAGAAAAGGTGCCTTACTAAATGATAGAACACTTGAGGAGCCCCAACAGTTGGTAGGAGAGAAAAGGTGCCTTACTAAATGATAGAACACTTGAGGAGCCCCAACAGTTGGTAGGAGAGAAAAGGTGCCTTACTAAATGATAGGACACTTGAGGAGCCCCAACAGTTGGTAAGAGAAAATGTGCCTTACTAAATGATAGGACACTTGAGGAGCCCCAACAGTTGGTTGGAGAGAAAAGGTGCCTTACTAAATGATAGGACACTTGAGGTGCCCCAACAGTTGGGAAGAGAGAAAAGGTGCCTTACTAAATGATAGGACACTTGAGGTGCCCCAACAGTTGGTAGGAGAGAAAAGGTGCCTTACTAAATGATAGGACACTTGAGGTGCCACAACAGTTGGTAGGAGAGAAAATGTGCCTTACTAAATGATAGGACACTTGAGGTGCTCCAACAGTCGGTAAGAGAGAAAATGTGCCTTACTAAATGATAGAACACTTGAGGTGCCCCAACAGTTGGTAGGAGAGAAAAGGTGCCTTAGTAAATGATAGGACACTTGAGGTACCACAACAGTTGGTAGGAGAGAAAAGGTGCCTTACTAAATGATAGGACACTTGAGGTGCCCCAACAGTTGGTAGGAGAGAAAATGTGCCTTACTTAATGATAGGACACTTGAGGTGCCCCAACAGTTGGTAATAGAGAAAAGGTGCCTTACTAAATGATAGGACACTTGAGGTGCCCCAACAGTTGGTAGGAGAGAAAATGTGCCTTACTAAATGATAGGACACTTGAGGTGCCCCAACAGTTGGGAAGAGAGAAAATGTGCCTTACTAAATGATAGGACACTTGAGGTGCCCCAACAGTTGGTAAGAGAGAAAAGGTGCCTTACTAAATGATAGGACACTTGAGGTGCCCCAACAGTTGGTTGAAGAGAAAAAGTGCCTTACTAAATGATAGGACACTTGAGGTGCCCCAACAGTTAAAAGGACACTTAAGGAACCTAAACAGTTATTAGGACACACTTGAGGTGAACAACACTTGGGGTTGAGTTTTTTAGTTTTTCACATCGGCACAATTTAGGCCGTGTCATGCCCCTAATCCTTCAAGGATTACTCTCCCTTTATATCACAAGAGTTAAATTGAGTGAAATTATTAAAAGTAAGGTCTATTCACAGTTCAACTAGTAGCCAGGGAGTAAACATTTCATCATTTAGTTAACATCTTTTGTAAATATTATATGTTCACAATTTCACAATTCAAATCTTCGTATACAACCCCACGTCCTGGAACAACACTTGGTATGATAAAGGTATACTCAAACTAATAATGTAACTGAACTGTGATGCTGGGCAGTGCAGCCTATGTTAAACCAACCGACACATGATGTAAACAATCCCCATGTAGATCAATGGTGATATGGGGTTTTTCAACGTTGGGTCAAACCAGGCTGACACAGTAGAGGACCAGTCGAGTTAAGGTGAGAAAAGTAAAAGTTGTGTAAAACTGTAATATTCAGACATTCACTGCTGCCAATTGTTAAGTTTTTAATTGTTTATTTATTTATTATTGATTACACTCCTTAAAGTGTCTTGAAGCCCAAGTTATTAAGTTTTTGATATAGCCATATTATTCTGTCCAGAGGTTAGAGAATCGTAACTATAAAAACTGTAATTGTACATTTTCAGACAAGATAATATTAAATTTGTGTCAATATATATTATATCTCTCATAAAGTAAAGTCACTAATTTTGTGCACTACAAGTATATATATATATTGTATTGAAGTTGGACAGTAATTGTGAATTTTGACTAAGGAAGACAGTAAATTTGTGCCAATGTATATTATATATCTCATCAAATAATAGTCAGTAATTTTGTTCAGTACATGTATATATATTGTATTAAAGTTGGACAGTAATTGTAAATTTTGACACAGGCAGTAAATTTGTGCTAATGTATATTTATTATATATCTCAAGTAATAGTAATTGTGTGCAGTACAAGTATTCTATTCAAGCAGCACTCTTCAAAGTGAAGAGCTCTATCAGTGTTAGTAGTGAATGACATTACAGGGGAAGATAATCAGTATTGAAATATAGTACTGATAATTGTGATTTTCACTTTTAATTTTTTAATGTTCTATATTTAGAAAGCTGGTGACAGTATTGTTCTTGTCAAAATATGGTATCACTGGTATTGTGTCCTTGTTAAATTTTGTCTTTTTTTCAATGTGTAATATATATATATATATGTGATCAGAAATTAAGGTTATAGAGGTCGCAGATGTCAAACAAGTAGATTTTTGTGTTTAGACTATTGTTTTGTTGAATGTTTACATTGCATTCATAGTGTGCACAATATATATATATGTGATCAGAAATTAAGGTTAGAGGTCACAGATTTCACACTAGTAGATTTTTGTGTTTAGACTATTGTTTTGTTGAATGTTTACATTGTATTCATATTGTGCACAATATATATATATGTGATCAGAAATTAAGGTTATAGAGGTCACAGATGTCACACTAGTAGATTTTTGTGTTTAGACTATTGTTTTGTTGAATGTTTACATTGTATTCATATTGTGCACAATATATATATGTGATCAGAAATTAAGGTTATAGAGGTCGCAGATTTCACACTAGTAGATTTTTGTCTTTAGACTATTGTTTTGTTGAATGTTTACATTGCATTCATATTGTGCACAATATATATATATGTGATCAGAAATTAAGGTTAGAGGTCACAGATTTCACACTAGTAGATTTTTGTGTTTAGACTATTGTTTTGTTGAATGTTTACATTGTATTCATATTGTGCACAATATATATATATGTGATCAGAAATTAAGGTTATAGAGGTCACAGATGTCACACTAGTAGATTTTTGTGTTTAGACTATTGTTTTGTTGAATGTTTACATTGTATTCATATTGTGCACAATATATATATGTGATCAGAAATTAAGGTTATAGAGGTCGCAGATTTCACACTAGTAGATTTTTGTCTTTAGACTATTGTTTTGTTTAATGTTTACATTGTATTAATAGTGTGCACAATATATATATATATATATGTGATCAGAAATTAAGGTTAGAGGTCACAGATTTCACACTAGTAGATTTTTGTGTTTAGACTATTGTTTTGTTGAATGTTTACATTGCATTCATAGTGTGCACAATTTCTTGATATTTGTAAGTATATGTAGTATTTCTTGACAAGTTTCTGTCTTTTTCCTGCTGTGCTGTTTTTTTTTTATATATAGACCAAATCTTGCTTTTGGAACAGGATGTGCTTTAGGGTAAGAGAGTGAGGTCAAGGTGTTGCTCGAATCCTCCTCAATTTAATCAAAGTTTTCAGTGCAAGGACACTCAGTCACCATCAAATCATCATTTATATAATTGTAACATTTTGGTATAAATTTTGTTACATTTTTTTAAAAATTATAATATTTTATTAATTTTGTTTTCTTCTTGTTAGAACAATTATATAAAAAAATAATATATTGTAAAAACATAATAATTGATTATGACATTGATTATTAGATTATTGACAATTGAGTGTATAATGTTAATCACAATAGTATTGGCTTGAAAATATTGTCAGTGAGTGTAAACTATAAAATATATTAGATATCATAATTATCTATAAAAGAGTACAGAATGCATTGGTACATTTGATAAGTATTAATACATAGATGGATAGATATATTGAACTAAAGAAAGTTGCTGAATTGTCTGGTCTTAAAGATGAAGAAAAGATGTTTTGACATAAATGGAAAGGAAAGAAAATCAAGTTGATATTGAAAGAGTTGGCGAGAGCACAAAGAGAAGAGAGAAACGCAACTAGATGCTGAAAGAAATTAAAAGGAAGCAAAACCAGGCAAAGAATCAGAAGTTAAAAAAAAAAAACAACTGAAAAATAAAAGCTGCAATTCAAAACAAGGGAGACAAAACAGAAACTACTAAGCGTGAACATAAATAGAATATTTATAGGCAAAAAATGAGAGACCTTAAAGAAACTGATGACAAACATTGTTATTTTCAGACTATCTGTAAAACTTGCAATTACAATGAAGATACTTGTTCTAATATATTCATCTGTTAACTAAGTGGGCAAGACTTTGAGTGTTATTAACTCATTAATAGAAGAACAAAGAAAGAAAAAGAATCCCGTTAAAAGCAATATTATTGGAATCTAGATCACCTAAGAGAAATTTATTATCAACATCAAAGACATGAAAATAAGGTTCAGACTTAGGTTTAGTACTATTTTGAATTTATATAAATAATCAACCTTTTTTTTTAACCCTTGTTTTGCAAACGTGCATTAGTTAAATAGCTTTAGCTCAATAAAAAGTTTCAGGCTCGCTTTTATGGCTGAATCCTGTTTTGAGCTTGTTGACCTACAGCTTCATCGTGATAAACTGACTGCAACGAATTTTTACGATGGCGTCGTGTTAGATCTCTGGAAGGTGGTCTACAAGCATCCGGTTTGAGGGCTGAATCAGCCTCACAAACTTCGCACTCAACTAATGTTGAATGGGTTGAATCAGCCTCAAAGCTTGCCCTCAACTAATTATGTCCCAACTATTATTCAACTCAACTAGCCGGTTATTTTACAAACTCCTTCTTCTATGATTTGTTTTGAATGCCTCTTAACATTCAAAGTTATGATGATGCTTTGTCCAAGGCATTGTAGCACGTGAAAAAAAGCAAAACAAGAAAAAGGATGTGCACTGCTGGGTTGTCTACAAATGCACAGACATTACCAACTATTTCGTCTTGGATTAACAATTCAATTGATGACTATATTACTACATCTAGTCCTCAGCTAAAAATCCTCAATTTTTCAAAAATTAATACAATATCCTTTCCTATAAGTACAAAGATGGTCATGGAGACCGATCTTCTTTGAAAAAAAATCCTCAACTACATCCTTTAAACATGAAGATGGCTGAAGAGCCCAGTCTTCACTTTTAAAATTCCTCCATTAATCATTCATATGAACACGAAGATGGCTAAGGAGTCCAGTCTTCGCTTTTAAAAGTCCTCCGTTAATCATTCCTATAAACACGAAGATGGCTAAGGAGTCCAGTCTTCGCTTTTAAAAGTCCTCCGTTAATCATTCCTATAAACACGAAGATGGCTAAGGAGTCCAGTCATCGCTTTTAAAAGTCCTCCGTTAATCATTCCTATGAACACGAAGATGGCTAAAGAGTCCAGTCTTCGCCTTTGAAAAGTCCTAAGCTAAACATAGTAAAGTCATCAATTAAATGTGTTTTCTGTGCAACTATTTAGTTGGTCTGCAAGTGCAAATGTTGATCAGTGTGCGTTGCATCACGAGCGGCGATATTTCCTTTGATGGACACGTTCATATGTTCCTTGAGTGTGACAATTATTGTTACAAACGTTCAATCGGAATAAAAATGAAGTCTAACACAGTTATACATCCGTATGAATTTCTTTTTTAAGCACTCAAAGAATGATTTCACTGGGAATCGCAAATACATTTTTGATCACCACATTAAGTGCAGAGGTCAAAGACCTGCTAATTATCACACATTTGTACACAAACGTTTGTAGATATCCTCATTACAATTCAATAAAGTTGTTACAAAACCTCACTGGTTACATCACTTCACAGTGTCTCAATGGATAAGAGATGAGCGTGACACAAACGACAATCCCAACTGTTCCTGCACAATCATCATATATCTGATGGCTTATATTTGCATCCTTTTTTTTTAACCCTTGTTTTGCAAACGTGCATCAGTTGAATAGCTGGAGCTCAATAAAAAGTTTCAGGCTCGCTTTTATGGCTGAATCCTGTTTTGAGCTTGTTGACCTACAGCTTCATCGTGATAAACTGACTGCAACGAATTTTTACGATGGCGTCGTGTTAGATCTCTGGAAGGTGGTCTACAAGCATCCGGTTTGAGGGCTGAATCAGCCTCACAAACTTCGCACTCAACTAATGTTGAATGGGTTGAATCAGCCTCAAAGCTTGCCCTCAACTAATTATGTCCCAACTATTATTCAACTCAACTAGCCGGTTATTTTACAAACTCCTTCTTCTATGATTTGTTTTGAATGCCTCTTAACATTCAAAGTTATGATGATGCTTTGTCCAAGGCATTGTAGCACGTGAAAAAAAAGCAAAACAAGAAAAAGGATGTGCACTGCTGGGTTGTCTACAAATGCACAGACATTACCAACTATTTCGTCTTGGATTAACAATTCAATTGATGACTATATTACTACATCTAGTCCTCAGCTAAAAATCCTCAATTTTTCAAAAATTAATACAATATCCTTTCCTATAAGTACAAAGATGGTCATGGAGACCGATCTTCTTTGAAAAAAAATCCTCAACTACATCCTATAAACATGAAGATGGCTGAAGAGCCCAGTCTTCACTTTTAAAATTCCTCCATTAATCATTCCTGATGAACACGAAGATGGCTAAGGAGTCCAGTCTTCGCTTTAAAAGTCCTCCGTTAATCATTCCTATAAACAAGAAGATGGCTAAGGAGTCCAGTCTTCGCTTTTAAAAGTCCTCCGTTAATCATTCCTATGAACACGAAGATGGCTAAAGAGTCCAGTCTTCGCCTTTGAAAAGTCCTAAGCTAAACATAGTAAAGTCATCAATTAAATGTGTTTTCTGCGCAACTATTTAGTTGGTCTGCAAGTGCAAATGTTGATTAGTGTGCGTTGCATCACGAGCGGCGATATTTCCTTTGATGGACACGTTCATATGTTCCTTGAGTGTGACAATTATTGTTACAAACGTTCAATCGGAATAAAAATGAAGAAGTCTAACACAGTTATACATCCGTATGAATTTCTTTTTTAAGCACTCAAAGAATGATTTCACTAAGAATCGCAAATACATTTTGATCACCACATTAAGTGCAGAGGTCAAAGACCTGCTAATTATCACACATTTGTACACAAACGTTTGTAGATATCCTCATTACAATTCAATAAAGTTGTTACAAAACCTCACTGGTTACATCACTTCACAGTGTCTCAATGGATAAGAGATGAGCGTGACACAAACGACAATCCCAACTGTTCCTGCACAATCATCATATATCTGATGGCTTATATTTGCATCCTTTTTTTTTAACCCTTGTTTTGCAAACGTGCATCAGTTGAATAGCTGGAGCTCAACAAAAAGTTTCAGGCTCGCTTTTATGGCTGAATCCTGTTTTGAGCTTGTTGACCTACAGCTTCATCGTGATAAACTGACTGCAACGAATTTTTACGATGGCGTCGTGTTAGATCTCTGGAAGGTGGTCTACAAGCATCCGGTTTGAGGGCTGAATCAGCCTCACAAACTTCGCACTCAACTAATGTTGAATGGGTTGAATCAGCCTCAAAGCTTGCCCTCAACTAATTATGTCCCAACTATTATTCAACTCAACTAGCCGGTTATTTTACAAACTCCTTCTTCTATGATTTGTTTTGAATGCCCCTTAACATTCAAAGTTATGATGATGCTTTGTCCAAGGCATTGTAGCACGTGAAAAAAAGCAAAACAAGAAAAAGGATGTGCACTGCTGGGTTGTCTACAAATGCACAGACATTACCAACTATTTCGCCTTGGATTAACAATTCAATTGATGACTATATTACTACATCTAGTCCTCAGCTAAAAATCCTCAATTTTTCAAAAATTAATACAATATCCTTTCCTATAAGTACAAAGATGGTCATGGAGACCGATCTTCTTTGAAAAAAAAATCCTCAACTACATCCTTTAAACATGAAGATGGCTGAAGAGCCCAGTCTTCACTTTTAAAATTCCTCCATTAATCATTCCTATGAACACGAAGATGGCTAAGGAGTCCAGTCTTCGCTTTTAAAAGTCCTCCGTTAATCATTCCTATAAACACGAAGATGGCTAAGGAGTCCAGTCTTCGCTTTTAAAAGTCCTCCGTTAATCATTCCTATGAACACGAAGATGGCTAAAGAGTCCAGTCTTCGCCTTTGAAAAGTCCTAAGCTAAACATAGTAAAGTCATCAATTAAATGTGTTTTCTGCGCAACTATTTAGTTGGTCTGCAAGTGCAAATGTTGATTATTGTGCGTTGCATCACGAGCGGCGATATTTCCTTTGATGGACACGTTCATATGTTCCTTGAGTGTGACAATTATTGTTACAAACGTTCAATCGGAATAAAAATGAAGAAGTCCTAACACAGTTATACATCCGTATGAATTTCTTTTTTAAGCACTCAAAGAATGATTTCACTGGGAATCGCAAATACATTTTGATCACCACATTAAGTGCAGAGGTCAAAGACCTGCTAATTATCACACATTTGTACACAAACGTTTGTAGATATCCTCATTACAATTCAATAAAGTTGTTACAAAACCTCACTGGTTACATCACTTCACAGTGTCTCAATGGATAAGAGATGAGCGTGACACAAACGACAATCCCAACTGTTCCTGCACAATCATCATATATCTGATGGCTTATATTTGCATCCATTTTTTTTAACCCTTGTTTTGCAAACGTGCATCAGTTGAATAGCTGGAGCTCAATAAAAAGTTTCAGGCTCGCTTTTATGGCTGAATCCTGTTTTGAGCTTGTTGACCTACAGCTTCATCGTGATAAACTGACTGCAACGAATTTTTACGATGGCGTCGTGTTAGATCTCTGGAAGGTGGTCTACAAGCATCCGGTTTGAGGGCTGAATCAGCCTCACAAACTTCGCACTCAACTAATGTTGAATGGGTTGAATCAGCCTCAAAGCTTGCCCTCAACTAATTATGTCCCAACTATTATTCAACTCAACTAGCCGGTTATTTTACAAACTCCTTCTTCTATGATTTGTTTTGAATGCCTCTTAACATTCAAAGTTATGATGATGCTTTGTCCAAGGCATTGTAGCACGTGAAAAAAAGCAAAACAAGAAAAAGGATGTGCACTGCTGGGTTGTCTACAAATGCACAGACATTACCAACTATTTCGTCTTGGATTAACAATTCAATTGATGACTATATTACTACATCTAGTCCTCAGCTAAAAATCCTCAATTTTTCAAAAATTAATACAATATCCTTTCCTATAAGTACAAAGATGGTCATGGAGACCGATCTTCTTTGAAAAAAAATCCTCAACTACATCCTATAAACATGAAGATGGCTGAAGAGCCCAGTCTTCACTTTTAAATTCCTCCATTAATCATTCCTATGAACACGAAGATGGCTAAGGAGTCCAGTCTTCGCTTTTAAAAGTCCTCCGTTAATCATTCCTAATAAACAAGAGATGGCTAAGGAGTCCAGTCTTCGCTTTTAAAAGTCCTCCGTTAATCATTCCTATGAACACGAAGATGGCTAAAGAGTCCAGTCTTCGCCTTTGAAAAGTCCTAAGCTAAACATAGTAAAGTCATCAATTAAATGTGTTTTCTGCGCAACTATTTAGTTGGTCTGCAAGTGCAAATGTTGATTAGTGTGCGTTGCATCACGAGCGGCGATATTTCCTTTGATGGACACGTTCATATGTTCCTTGAGTGTGACAATTATTGTTACAAACGTTCAATCGGAATAAAAATGAAGAAGTCTAACACAGTTATACATCCGTATGAATTTCTTTTTTAAGCACTCAAAGAATGATTTCACTAAGAATCGCAAATACATTTTGATCACCACATTAAGTGCAGAGGTCAAAGACCTGCTAATTATCACACATTTGTACACAAACGTTTGTAGATATCCTCATTACAATTCAATAAAGTTGTTACAAAACCTCACTGGTTACATCACTTCACAGTGTCTCAATGGATAAGAGATGAGCGTGACACAAACGACAATCCCAACTGTTCCTGCACAATCATCATATATCTGATGGCTTATATTTGCATCCTTTTTTTTTAACCCTTGTTTTGCAAACGTGCATCAGTTGAATAGCTGGAGCTCAACAAAAAGTTTCAGGCTCGCTTTTATGGCTGAATCCTGTTTTGAGCTTGTTGACCTACAGCTTCATCGTGATAAACTGACTGCAACGAATTTTTACGATGGCGTCGTGTTAGATCTCTGGAAGGTGGTCTGACAAGCATCCGGTTTGAGGGCTGAATCAGCCTCACAAACTTCGCACTCAACTAATGTTGAATGGGTTTGAATCAGCCTCAAAGCTTGCCCTCAACTAATTATGTCCCAACTATTATTCAACTCAACTAGCCGGTTATTTTACAAACTCCTTCTTCTATGATTTGTTTTGAATGCCCCTTAACATTCAAAGTTATGATGATGCTTTGTCCAAGGCATTGTAGCACGTGAAAAAAAGCAAAACAAGAAAAAGGATGTGCACTGCTGGGTTGTCTACAAATGCACAGACATTACCAACTATTTCGCCTTGGATTAACAATTCAATTGATGACTATATTACTACATCTAGTCCTCAGCTAAAAATCCTCAATTTTTCAAAAATTAATACAATATCCTTTCCTATAAGTACAAAGATGGTCATGGAGACCGATCTTCTTTGAAAAAAAATCCTCAACTACATCCTTTAAACATGAAGATGGCTGAAGAGCCCAGTCTTCACTTTTAAAATTCCTCCATTAATCATTCCTATGAACACGAAGATGGCTAAGGAGTCCAGTCTTCGCTTTTAAAAGTCCTCCGTTAATCATTCCTATAAACACGAAGATGGCTAAGGAGTCCAGTCTTCGCTTTTAAAAGTCCTCCGTTAATCATTCCTATGAACACGAAGATGGCTAAAGAGTCCAGTCTTCGCCTTTGAAAAGTCCTAAGCTAAACATAGTAAAGTCATCAATTAAATGTGTTTTCTGCGCAACTATTTAGTTGGTCTGCAAGTGCAAATGTTGATTATTGTGCGTTGCATCACGAGCGGCGATATTTCCTTTGATGGACACGTTCATATGTTCCTTGAGTGTGACAATTATTGTTACAAACGTTCAATCGGAATAAAAATGAAGAAGTCTAACACAGTTATACATCCGTATGAATTTCTTTTTAAGCACTCAAAGAATGATTTCACTGGGAATCGCAAATACATTTTGATCACCACATTAAGTGCAGAGGTCAAAGACCTGCTAATTATCACACATTTGTACACAAACGTTTGTAGATATCCTCATTACAATTCAATAAAGTTGTTACAAAACCTCACTGGTTACATCACTTCACAGTGTCTCAATGGATAAGAGATGAGCGTGACACAAACGACAATCCCAACTGTTCCTGCACAATCATCATATATCTGATGGCTTATATTTGCATCCATTTTTTTTAACCCTTGTTTTGCAAACGTGCATCAGTTGAATAGCTGGAGCTCAATAAAAAGTTTCAGGCTCGCTTTTATGGCTGAATCCTGTTTTGAGCTTGTTGACCTACAGCTTCATCGTGATAAACTGACTGCAACGAATTTTTACGATGGCGTCGTGTTAGATCTCTGGAAGGTGGTCTACAAGCATCCGGTTTGAGGGCTGAATCAGCCTCACAAACTTCGCACTCAACTATGTTGAATGGGTTGAATCAGCCTCAAAGCTTGCCCTCAACTAATTATGTCCCAACTATTATTCAACTCAACTAGCCGGTTATTTTACAAACTCCTTCTTCTATGATTTGTTTTGAATGCCCCTTAACATTCAAAGTTATGATGATGCTTTGTCCAAGGCATTGTAGCACGTGAAAAAAAAGCAAAACAAGAAAAAGGATGTGCACTGCTGGGTTGTCTACAAATGCACAGACATTACCAACTATTTCGCCTTGGATTAACAATTCAATTGATGACTATATTACTACATCTAGTCCTCAGCTAAAAATCCTCAATTTTTCAAAAATTAATACAATATCCTTTCCTATAAGTACAAAGATGGTCATGGAGACCGATCTTCTTTGAAAAAAAATCCTCAACTACATCCTTTAAACATGAAGATGGCTGAAGAGCCCAGTCTTCACTTTTAAAATTCCTCCATTAATCATTCCTATGAACACGAAGATGGCTAAGGAGTCCAGTCTTCGCTTTTAAAAGTCCTCCGTTAATCATTCCTATAAACACGAAGATGGCTAAGGAGTCCAGTCTTCGCTTTTAAAAGTCCTCCGTTAATCATTCCTATGAACACGAAGATGGCTAAAGAGTCCGTCTTCGCCTTTGAAAAGTCCTAAGCTAAACATAGTAAAGTCATCAATTAAATGTGTTTTCTGCGCAACTATTTAGTTGGTCTGCAAGTGCAAATGTTGATTATTGTGCGTTGCATCACGAGCGGCGATATTTCCTTTGATGGACACGTTCATATGTTCCTTGAGTGTGACCAATTATTGTTACAAACGTTCAATCGGAATAAAAATGAAGAAGTCTAACACAGTTATACATCCGTATGAATTTCTTTTTTAAGCACTCAAAGAATGATTTCACTGGGAATCGCAAATACATTTTGATCACCACATTAAGTGCAGAGGTCAAAGACCTGCTAATTATCACACATTTGTACACAAACGTTTGTAGATATCCTCATTACAATTCAATAAAGTTGTTACAAAACCTCACTGGTTACATCACTTCACAGTGTCTCAATGGATAAGAGATGAGCGTGACACAAACGACAATCCCAACTGTTCCTGCACAATCATCATATATCTGATGGCTTATATTTGCATCCATTTTTTTTAACCCTTGTTTTGCAAACGTGCATCAGTTGAATAGCTGGAGCTCAATAAAAAGTTTCAGGCTCGCTTTTATGGCTGAATCCTGTTTTGAGCTTGTTGACCTACAGCTTCATCGTGATAAACTGACTGCAACGAATTTTTACGATGGCGTCGTGTTAGATCTCTGGAAGGTGGTCTACAAGCATCCGGTTTGAGGGCTGAATCAGCCTCACAAACTTCGCACTCAACTAATGTTGAATGGGTTGAATCAGCCTCAAAGCTTGCCCTCAACTAATTATGTCCCAACTATTATTCAACTCAACTAGCCGGTTATTTTACAAACTCCTTCTTCTATGATTTGTTTTGAATGCCTCTTAACATTCAAAGTTATGATGATGCTTTGTCCAAGGCATTGTAGCACGTGAAAAAAAGCAAAACAAGAAAAAGGATGTGCACTGCTGGGTTGTCTACAAATGCACAGACATTACCAACTATTTCGTCTTGGATTAACAATTCAATTGATGACTATATTACTACATCTAGTCCTAAGCTAAAAATCCTCAATTTTTCAAAAATTAATACAATATCCTTTCCTATAAGTACAAAGATGGTCATGGAGACCGATCTTCTTTGAAAAAAAATCCTCAACTACATCCTTTAAACATGAAGATGGCTGAAGAGCCCAGTCTTCACTTTTAAAATTCCTTCATTAATCATTCCTATGAACACGAAGATGGCTAAGGAGTCCAGTCTTCGCTTTTAAAAGTCCTCCGTTAATCATTCCTATAAACACGAAGATGGCTAAGGAGTCCAGTCTTCGCTTTAAAAGTCCTCCGTTAATCATTCCTATGAACACGAAGATGGCTAAAGAGTCCAGTCTTCGCCTTTGAAAAGTCCTAAGCTAAACATAGTAAAGTCATCAATTAAATGTGTTTTCTGCGCAACTATTTAGTTGGTCTGCAAGTGCAAATGTTGATTATTGTGCGTTGCATCACGAGCGGCGATATTTCCTTTGATGGACACGTTCATATGTTCCTTGAGTGTGACAATTATTGTTACAAACGTTCAATCGGAATAAAAATGAAGAAGTCTAACACAGTTATACATCCGTATGAATTTCTTTTTTAAGCACTCAAAGAATGATTTCACTGGGAATCGCAAATACATTTTGATCACCACATTAAGTGCAGAGGTCAAAGACCTGCTAATTATCACACATTTGTACACAAACGTTTGTAGATATCCTCATTACAATTCAATAAAGTTGTTACAAAACCTCACTGGTTACATCACTTCACAGTGTCTCAATGGATAAGAGATGAGCGTGACACAAACGACAATCCCAACTGTTCCTGCACAATCATTATATATCTGATGGCTTATATTTGCATCCATTTTTTTTAACCCTTGTTTTGCAAACGTGCATCAGTTGAATAAGCTGGAGCTCAATAAAAAGTTTCAGGCTCGCTTTTATGGCTGAATCCTGTTTTGAGCTTGTTGACCTACAGCTTCATCGTGATAAACTGACTGCAACGAATTTTTACGATGGCGTCGTGTTAGATCTCTGGAAGGTGGTCTACAAGCATCCGGTTTGAGGGCTGAATCAGCCTCACAAACTTCGCACTCAACTAATGTTGAATGGGTTGAATCAGCCTCAAAGCTTGCCCTCAACTAATTATGTCCCAACTATTATTCAACTCAACTAGCCGGTTATTTTACAAACTCCTTCTTCTATGATTTGTTTTGAATGCCTCTTAACATTCAAAGTTATGATGATGCTTTGTCCAAGGCATTGTAGCACGTGAAAAAAGCAAAACAAGAAAAAGGATGTGCACTGCTGGGTTGTCTACAAATGCACAGACATTACCAACTATTTCGTCTTGGATTAACAATTCAATTGATGACTATATTACTACATCTAGTCCTCAGCTAAAAATCCTCAATTTTTAAAAATTAATACAATATCCTTTCCTATAAGTACAAAGATGGTCATGGAGACCGATCTTCTTTGAAAAAAAATCCTCAACTACATCCTTTAAACATGAAGATGGCTGAAGAGCCCAGTCTTCACTTTTAAAATTCCTTCATTAATCATTCCTATGAACACGAAGATGGCTAAGGAGTCCAGTCTTCGCTTTTAAAAGTCCTCCGTTAATCATTCCTATAAACACGAAGATGGCTAAGGAGTCCAGTCTTCGCTTTAAAAGTCCTCCGTTAATCATTCCTATGAACACGAAGATGGCTAAAGAGTCCAGTCTTCGCCTTTGAAAAGTCCTAAGCTAAACATAGTAAAGTCATCAATTAAATGTGTTTTCTGCGCAACTATTTAGTTGGTCTGCAAGTGCAAATGTTGATTAGTGTGCGTTGCATCACGAGCGGCGATATTTCCTTTGATGGACACGTTCATATGTTCCTTGAGTGTGACTTAATTATTGTTACAAACGTTCAATCGGAATAAAAATGAAGAAGTCTAACACAGTTATACATCCGTATGAATTTCTTTTTTAAGCACTCAAAGAATGATTTCACTGGGAATCGCAAATACATTTTGATCACCACATTAAGTGCAGAGGTCAAAGAACCTGCTAATTATCACACATTTGTAAACAAACGTTTGTAGATATCCTCATTACAATTCAATAAAGTTGTTACAAAACCTCACTGGTTACATCACTTCACAGTGTCTCAATGGATAAGAGATGAGCGTGACACAAACGACAATCCCAACTGTTCCTGCACAATCATCATATATCTGATGGCTTATATTTGCATCCTTTTTTTTTAACCCTTGTTTTGCAAACGTGCATCAGTTGAATAGCTGGAGCTCAATAAAAAGTTTCAGGCTCGCTTTTATGGCTGAATCCTGTTTTGAGATTGTTGACCTACAGCTTCATCGTGATAAACTGACTGCAACGAATTTTTACGATGGCGTCGTGTTAGATCTCTGGAAGGTGGTCTACAAGCATCCGGTTTGAGGGCTGAATCAGCCTCACAAACTTCGCACTCAACTAATGTTGAATGGGTTGAATCAGCCTCAAAGCTTGCCCTCAACTAATTATGTCCCAACTATTATTCAACTCAACTAGCCAGTTATTTTACAAACTCCTTCTTCTATGATTTGTTTTGAATGCCTCTTAACATTCAAAGTTATGATGATGCTTTGTCCAAGGCATTGTAGCACGTGAAAAAAAGCAAAACAAGAAAAAGGATGTGCACTGCTGGGTTGTCTACAAATGCACAGACATTACCAACTATTTCGTCTTGGATTAACAATTCAATTGATGACTATATTACTACATCTAGTCCTCAGCTAAAAATCCTCAATTTTTCAAAAATTAATACAATATCCTTTCCTATAAGTACAAAGATGGTCATGAAGACCGATCTTCTTTGAAAAAAAATCCTCAACTACATCCTTTAAACATGAAGATGGCTGAAGAGCCCAGTCTTCAATTTTAAAATTCCTCCATTAATCATTCCTATGAACACGAAGATGGCTAAGGAGTCCAGTCTTCGCTTTTAAAAGTCCTCCGTTAATCATTCCTATAAACACGAAGATGGCTAAGGAGTCCAGTCTTCGCTTTTAAAAGTCCTCCGTTAATCATTCCTATGAACACGAAGATGGCTAAAGAGTCCAGTCTTCGCCTTTGAAAAGTCCTAAGCTAAACATAGTAAAGTCATCAATTAAATGTGTTTTCTGCGCAACTATTTAGTTGGTCTGCAAGTGCAAATGTTGATTAGTGTGCGTTGCATCACGAGCGGCGATATTTCCTTTGATGGACACGTTCATATGTTCCTTGAGTGTGACAATTATTGTTACAAACGTTCAATCAGAATAAAAATAAAGAAGTCTAACACAGTTATACATCCGTATGAATTTCTTTTTTAAGCACTCAAAGAATGATTTCACTGAGATTCGCAAATACATTTTGATCACCACATTAAGTGCAGAGGTCAAAGACCTGCTAATTATCACACATTTGTACACAAACGTTTGTAGATATCCTCATTACAATTCAATAAAGTTGTTACAAAACCTCACTGGTTACATCACTTCACAGTGTCTCAATGGATAAGAGATGAGCGTGACACAAACGACAATCCCAACTGTTCCTGCACAATCATCATATATCTGATGGCTTATATTTGCATCCTTTTTTTTTAACCCTTGTTTTGCAAACGTGCATCAGTTGAATAGCTGGAGCTCAATAAAAAGTTTCAGGCTCGCTTTTATGGCTGAATCCTGTTTTGAGATTGTTGACCTACAGCTTCATCGTGATAAACTGACTGCAACGAATTTTTACGATGGCGTCGTGTTAGATCTCTGGAAGGTGGTCTACAAGCATCCGGTTTGAGGGCTGAATCAGCCTCACAAACTTCGCACTCAACTAATGTTGAATGGGTTGAATCAGCCTCAAAGCTTGCCCTCAACTAATTATGTCCCAACTATTATTCAACTCAACTAGCCGGTTATTTTACAAACTCCTTCTTCTATGATTTGTTTTGAATGCCTCTTAACATTCAAAGTTATGATGATGCTTTGTCCAAGGCATTGTAGCACGTGAAAAAAAGCAAAACAAGAAAAAGGATGTGCACTGCTGGGTTGTCTACAAATGCACAGACATTACCAACTATTTCGTCTTGGATTAACAATTCAATTGATGACTATATTACTACATCTAGTCCTCAGCTAAAAATCCTCAATTTTTCAAAAATTAATACAATATCCTTTCCTATAAGTACAAAGATGGTCATGGAGACCGATCTTCTTTGAAAAAAAATCCTCAACTACATCCTTTAAACATGAAGATGGCTGAAGAGCCCAGTCTTCACTTTTAAAATTCCTCCATTAATCATTCCTATGAACACGAAGATGGCTAAGGAGTCCAGTCTTCGCTTTTAAAAGTCCTCCGTTAATCATTCCTATAAACACGAAGATGGCTAAGGAGTCCAGTCTTCGCTTTTAAAAGTCCTCCGTTAATCATTCCTATGAACACGAAGATGGCTAAAGAGTCCAGTCTTCGCCTTTGAAAAGTCCTAAGCTAAACATAGTAAAGTCATCAATTAAATGTGTTTTCTGCGCAACTATTTAGTTGGTCTGCAAGTGCAAATGTTGATTAGTGTGCGTTGCATCACGAGCGGCGATATTTCCTTTGATGGACACGTTCATATGTTCCTTGAGTGTGACTTAATTATTGTTACAAACGTTCAATCGGAATAAAAATGAAGAAGTCTAACACAGTTATACATCCGTATGAATTTCTTTTTTAAGCACTCAAAGAATGATTTCACTGGGAATCGCAAATACATTTTGATCACCACATTAAGTGCAGAGGTCAAAGACCTGCTAATTATCACACATTTGTACACAAACGTTTGTAGATATCCTCATTACAATTCAATAAAGTTGTTACAAAACCTCACTGGTTACATCACTTCACAGTGTCTCAATGGATAAGAGATGAGCGTGACACAAACGACAATCCCAACTGTTCCTGCACAATCATCATATATCTGATGGCTTATATTTGCATCCTTTTTTTTTTAACCCTTGTTTTGCAAACGTGCATCAGTTGAATAGCTGGAGCTCAATAAAAAGTTTCAGGCTCGCTTTTATGGCTGAATCCTGTTTTGAGCTTGTTGACCTACAGCTTCATCGTGATAAACTGACTGCAACGAATTATTTTTACGATGGCGTCGTGTTAGATCTCTGGAAGGTGGTCTACAAGCATCCGGTTTGAGGGCTGAATCAGCCTCACAAACTTCGCACTCAACTAATGTTGAATGGGTTGAATCAGCCTCAAAGCTTGCCCTCAACTAATTATGTCCCAACTATTATTCAACTGAACCGAAATAAGCGGTTATTTTACAAACTCATTCTTCTATGATTTGTTTTGAATGCCTCTTAACATTCCAAGTTATGATGATGCTTTGTCCAAGGCATTGTAGCACGTGAAAAAAAGCAAAACAAGAAAAAGGATGTGCACTGCTGGGTTGTCTACAAATGCACAGACATAACCAACTATTTCGTCTTGGATCAACAATTCAATTGATGACTATATTACTACATCTAGTCCTAAGCTAAAAATCCTCAATTTTTCAAAAATTAATACAATATCCTTTCCTATAAGTACGAAGATGGTCATGGAGAGCGATCTTCTTTGAAAAAAAATCCTCAACTACATCCTTTAAACATGAAGATGGCTGAAGAGCCCAGTCTTCACTTTTAAAATTCCTCCATTAATCATTCCTATGAACACGAAGATGGCTAAAGAGTCCAGTCTTCGCTTTTAAAAGTCCTCCGTTAATCATTCCTATGAACACGAAGATGGCTAAAGAGTCCAGTCTTCGCTTTTAAAAGTCCTCCGTTAATCATTCCTATGAACACGAAGATGGCTAAAGAGTCCAGTCCTCGCCTTAGAAAAGTCCTAAGCTAAACATAGTAAAGTCATCAATTAAATGTGTTTTCTCTGCAACTATTTAGTTGGTCTGCAAGTGCAAATGTTGATTAGTGTGCGTTGCATCACGAGCTGCGATATTTCCTTTGATAAACACGTTCATATGTTACAAAAGTGTGACTTAATTATTGTTACAAACGTTCAATCGGAATATAAATGAAGACGTCTAACACAGTTACACATCCGTATGAATTTCTTTTTTAAGCACTCAAAGAATGATTTCACTGGGAATCGCAATTACATTTTGATCACCACATTAAGTGCAAGAGGTCAAAGACCTGCTAATTATCACACATTTGTACACAAACGTTTGTAGATATCCTCATTACAACTCAATAAAGTTGTTACAAAACCTCACTGGTTACATCACTTCACAGTGTCTCAATGGATAAGAGATGAGCGTGACACAAACGACAATCCCAACTGTTCCTGCACAATCATCATATATCTGATGGCTTATATTTGCATCCTTTTTTTCTCCCCTTGTTTTGCAAACGTGCATCAGTTGAATAGCTGGAGCTCAATAAAAAGTTTCAGGCTCGCTTATATGGCTGATTCCTGTTTTGAGCTTGTTGACCTACAGCTTCATCGTGATAAACTGACTGCAACGAATTATTTTTACGATGGCGTCGTGTTAGATCTCTGGAAGGTGGTCTACAAGCATCCGGTTTAAGAGCTGAATCAGCCTCACAAACTTCGCACTCAACTAATGTTGAATGGGTTGAATCAGCCTCAAAGCTTGCACTCAACTAATTATGTCCCAACTATTATTCAACTGAACCGAAATAAGCGGTTATTTTACAAACTCATTCTTCTATGATTTGTTTTGAATGCCTCTTAACATTCAAAGTTATGATGATGCTTTGTCCAAGGCATTGTAGCACGTGAAAAAAAGCAAAACAAGAAAAAGGATGTGCACTGCTGGGTTGTCTACAAATGCACAGACATTACCAACTATTTCGTCTTGGATTAACAATTCAATTGATGACTATATTACTACATCTAGTCCTCAGCTAAAAATCCTCAATTTTTCAAAAATTAATACAATATCCTTTCCTATAAGTACAAAGATGGTCATGGAGACCGATCTTCTTTGAAAAAAAATCCTCAACTACATCCTTTAAACATGAAGATGGCTGAAGAGCCCAGTCTTCACTTTTAAAATTCCTCCATTAATCATTCCTATGAACACGAAGATGGCTAAGGAGTCCAGTCTTCGCTTTTAAAAGTCCTCCGTTAATCATTCCTATAAACACGAAGATGGCTAAGGAGTCCAGTCTTCGCTTTTAAAAGTCCTCCGTTAATCATTCCTATGAACACGAAGATGGCTAAAGAGTCCAGTCTTCGCCTTTGAAAAGTCCTAAGCTAAACATAGTAAAGTCATCAATTAAATGTGTTTTCTGCGCAACTATTTAGTTGGTCTGCAAGTGCAAATGTTGATTAGTGTGCGTTGCATCACGAGCGGCGATATTTCCTTTGATGGACACGTTCATATGTTCCTTGAGTGTGACTTAATTATTGTTACAAACGTTCAATCGGAATAAAAATGAAGAAGTCTAACACAGTTATACATCCGTATGAATTTCTTTTTTAAGCACTCAAAGAATGATTTCACTGGGAATCGCAAATACATTTTGATCACCACATTAAGTGCAGAGGTCAAAGACCTGCTAATTATCACACATTTGTACACAAACGTTTGTAGATATCCTCATTACAATTCAATAAAGTTGTTACAAAACCTCACTGGTTACATCACTTCACAGTGTCTCAATGGATAAGAGATGAGCGTGACACAAACGACAATCCCAACTGTTCCTGCACAATCATCATATATCTGATGGCTTATATTTGCATCCTTTTTTTTAACCCTTGTTTTGCAAACGTGCATCAGTTGAATAGCTGAAGCTCAATAAAAAGTTTCAGGCTCGCTTTTATGGCTGAATCCTGTTTTGAGCTTGTTGACCTACAGCTTCATCGTGATAAACTGACTGCAACGAATTTTTACGATGGCATCGTGTTAGATCTCTGGAAGGTGGTCTACAAGCATCCGGTTTGAGGGCTGAATCAGCCTCACAAACTTCGCACTCAACTAATGTTGAATGGGTTGAATCAGCCTCAAAGCTTGCCCTCAACTAATTATGTCCCAACTATTATTCAACTCAACTAGCCGGTTATTTTACAAACTCCTTCTTCTATGATTTGTTTTGAATGCCTCTTAACATTCAAAGTTATGATGATGCTTTGTCCAAGGCATTGTAGCACGTGAAAAAAAGCAAAACAAGAAAAAGGATGTGCACTGCTGGGTTGTCTACAAATGCACAGACATTACCAACTATTTCGTCTTGGATTAACAATTCAATTGATGACTATATTACTACATCTAGTCCTCAGCTAAAAATCCTCAATTTTTCAAAAATTAATACAATATCCTTTCCTATAAGTACAAAGATGGTCATGGAGACCGATCTTCTTTGAAAAAAAATCCTCAACTACATCCTTTAAACATGAAGATGGCTGAAGAGACCAGTCTTCACTTTTAAAATTCCTCCATTAATCATTCCTATGAACACGAAGATGGCTAAGGAGTCCAGTCTTCGCTTTTAAAAGTCCTCCGTTAATCATTCCTATAAACACGAAGATGGCTAAGGAGTCCAGTCTTCGCTTTTAAAAGTCCTCCGTTAATCATTCCTATGAACACGAAGATGGCTAAAGAGTCCAGTCTTCGCCTTTGAAAAGTCCTAAGCTAAACATAGTAAAGTCATCAATTAAATGTGTTTTCTGCGCAACTATTTAGTTGGTCTGCAAGTGCAAATGTTGATTAGTGTGCGTTGCATCACGAGCGGCGATATTTCCTTTGATGGACACGTTCATATGTTCCTTGAGTGTGACTTAATTATTGTTACAAACGTTCAATCGGAATAAAAATGAAGAAGTCTAACACAGTTATACATCCGTATGAATTTCTTTTTTAAGCACTCAAAGAATGATTTCACTGGGAATCGCAAATACATTTTGATCACCACATTAAGTGCAGAGGTCAAAGACCTGCTAATTATCACACATTTGTACACAAACGTTTGTAGATATCCTCATTACAATTCAATAAAGTTGTTACAAAACCTCACTGGTTACATCACTTCACAGTGTCTCAATGGATAAGAGATGAGCGTGACACAAACGACAATCCCAACTGTTCCTGCACAATCATCATATATCTGATGGCTTATATTTGCATCCTTTTTTTTTAACCCTTGTTTTGCAAACGTGCATCAGTTGAATAGCTGAAGCTCAATAAAAAGTTTCAGGCTCGCTTTTATGGCTGAATCCTGTTTTGAGCTTGTTGACCTACAGCTTCATCGTGATAAACTGACTGCAACGAATTTTTACGATGGCATCGTGTTAGATCTCTGGAAGGTGGTCTACAAGCATCCGGTTTGAGGGCTGAATCAGCCTCACAAACTTCGCACTCAACTAATGTTGAATGGGTTGAATCAGCCTCAAAGCTTGCCCTCAACTAATTATGTCCCAACTATTATTCAACTCAACTAGCCGGTTATTTTACAAACTCCTTCTTCTATGATTTGTTTTGAATGCCTCTTAACATTCAAAGTTATGATGATGCTTTGTCCAAGGCATTGTAGCACGTGAAAAAAAGCAAAACAAGAAAAAGGATGTGCACTGCTGGGTTGTCTACAAATGCACAGACATTACCAACTATTTCGTCTTGGATTAACAATTCAATTGATGACTATATTACTACATCTAGTCCTCATCTAAAAATCCTCAATTTTTCAAAAATTAATACAATATCCTTTCCTATAAGTACAAAGATGGTCATGGAGACCGATCTTCTTTGAAAAAAAATCCTCAACTACATCCTTTAAACATGAAGATGGCTGAAGAGACCAGTCTTCACTTTTAAAATTCCTCCATTAATCATTCCTATGAACACGAAGATGGCTAAGGAGTCCAGTCTTCGCTTTTAAAAGTCCTCCGTTAATCATTCCTATAAACACGAAGATGGCTAAGGAGTCCAGTCTTCGCTTTTAAAAGTCCTCCGTTAATCATTCCTATGAACACGAAGATGGCTAAAGAGTCCAGTCTTCGCCTTTGAAAAGTCCTAAGCTAAACATAGTAAAGTCATCAATTAAATGTGTTTTCTGCGCAACTATTTAGTTGGTCTGCAAGTGCAAATGTTGATTAGTGTGCGTTGCATCACGAGCGGCGATATTTCCTTTGATGGACACGTTCATATGTTCCTTGAGTGTGACTTAATTATTGTTACAAACGTTCAATCGGAATAAAAATGAAGAAGTCTAACACAGTTATACATCCGTATGAATTTCTTTTTTAAGCACTCAAAGAATGATTTCACTGGGAATCGCAAATACATTTTGATCACCACATTAAGTGCAGAGGTCAAAGACCTGCTAATTATCACACATTTGTACACAAACGTTTGTAGATATCCTCATTACAATTCAATAAAGTTGTTACAAAACCTCACTGGTTACATCACTTCACAGTGTCTCAATGGATAAGAGATGAGCGTGACACAAACGACAATCCCAACTGTTCCTGCACAATCATCATATATCTGATGGCTTATATTTGCATCCTTTTTTTTAACCCTTGTTTTGCAAACGTGCATCAGTTGAATAGCTGAAGCTCAATAAAAAGTTTCAGGCTCGCTTTTATGGCTGAATCCTGTTTTGAGCTTGTTGACCTACAGCTTCATCGTGATAAACTGACTGCAACGAATTTTTACGATGGCATCGTGTTAGATCTCTGGAAGGTGGTCTACAAGCATCCGGTTTGAGGGCTGAATCAGCCTCACAAACTTCGCACTCAACTAATGTTGAATGGGTTGAATCAGCCTCAAAGCTTGCCCTCAACTAATTATGTCCCAACTATTATTCAACTCAACTAGCCGGTTATTTTACAAACTCCTTCTTCTATGATTTGTTTTGAATGCCTCTTAACATTCAAAGTTATGATGATGCTTTGTCCAAGGCATTGTAGCACGTGAAAAAAAGCAAAACAAGAAAAAGGATGTGCACTGCTGGGTTGTCTACAAATGCACAGACATTACCAACTATTTCGTCTTGGATTAACAATTCAATTGATGACTATATTACTACATCTAGTCCTCATCTAAAAATCCTCAATTTTTCAAAAATTAATACAATATCCTTTCCTATAAGTACAAAGATGGTCATGGAGACCGATCTTCTTTGAAAAAAAATCCTCAACTACATCCTTTAAACATGAAGATGGCTGAAGAGACCAGTCTTCACTTTTAAAATTCCTCCATTAATCATTCCTATGAACACGAAGATGGCTAAGGAGTCCAGTCTTCGCTTTTAAAAGTCCTCCGTTAATCATTCCTATAAACACGAAGATGGCTAAGGAGTCCAGTCTTCGCTTTTAAAAGTCCTCCGTTAATCATTCCTATGAACACGAAGATGGCTAAAGAGTCCAGTCTTCGCCTTTGAAAAGTCCTAAGCTAAACATAGTAAAGTCATCAATTAAATGTGTTTTCTGCGCAACTATTTAGTTGGTCTGCAAGTGCAAATGTTGATTAGTGTGCGTTGCATCACGAGCGGCGATATTTCCTTTGATGGACACGTTCATATGTTCCTTGAGTGTGACTTAATTATTGTTACAAACGTTCAATCGGAATAAAAATGAAGAAGTCTAACACAGTTATACATCCGTATGAATTTCTTTTTTAAGCACTCAAAGAATGATTTCACTGGGAATCGCAAATACATTTTGATCACCACATTAAGTGCAGAGGTCAAAGACCTGCTAATTATCACACATTTGTACACAAACGTTTGTAGATATCCTCATTACAATTCAATAAAGTTGTTACAAAACCTCACTGGTTACATCACTTCACAGTGTCTCAATGGATAAGAGATGAGCGTGACACAAACGACAATCCCAACTGTTCCTGCACAATCATCATATATCTGATGGCTTATATTTGCATCCTTTTTTTTTAACCCTTGTTTTGCAAACGTGCATCAGTTGAATAGCTGAAGCTCAATAAAAAGTTTCAGGCTTGCTTTTATGGCTGAATCCTGTTTTGAGCTTGTTGACCTACAGCTTCATCGTGATAAACTGACTGCAACGAATTTTTACGATGGCATCGTGTTAGATCTCTGGAAGGTGGTCTACAAGCATCCGGTTTGAGGGCTGAATCAGCCTCACAAACTTCGCACTCAACTAATGTTGAATGGGTTGAATCAGCCTCAAAGCTTGCCCTCAACTAATTATGTCCCAACTATTATTCAACTCAACTAGCCGGTTATTTTACAAACTCCTTCTTCTATGATTTGTTTTGAATGCCTCTTAACATTCAAAGTTATGATGATGCTTTGTCCAAGGCATTGTAGCACGTGAAAAAAAGCAAAACAAGAAAAAGGATGTGCACTGCTGGGTTGTCTACAAATGCACAGACATTACCAACTATTTCGTCTTGGATTAACAATTCAATTGATGACTATATTACTACATCTAGTCCTCATCTAAAAATCCTCAATTTTTCAAAAATTAATACAATATCCTTTCCTATAAGTACAAAGATGGTCATGGAGACCGATCTTCTTTGAAAAAAAATCCTCAACTACATCCTTTAAACATGAAGATGGCTGAAGAGACCAGTCTTCACTTTTAAAATTCCTCCATTAATCATTCCTATGAACACGAAGATGGCTAAGGAGTCCAGTCTTCGCTTTTAAAAGTCCTCCGTTAATCATTCCTATAAACACGAAGATGGCTAAGGAGTCCAGTCTTCGCTTTTAAAAGTCCTCCGTTAATCATTCCTATGAACACGAAGATGGCTAAAGAGTCCAGTCTTCGCCTTTGAAAAGTCCTAAGCTAAACATAGTAAAGTCATCAATTAAATGTGTTTTCTGCGCAACTATTTAGTTGGTCTGCAAGTGCAAATGTTGATTAGTGTGCGTTGCATCACGAGCGGCGATATTTCCTTTGATGGACACGTTCATATGTTCCTTGAGTGTGACTTAATTATTGTTACAAACGTTCAATCGGAATAAAAATGAAGAAGTCTAACACAGTTATACATCCGTATGAATTTCTTTTTTAAGCACTCAAAGAATGATTTCACTGGGAATCGCAAATACATTTTGATCACCACATTAAGTGCAGAGGTCAAAGACCTGCTAATTATCACACATTTGTACACAAACGTTTGTAGATATCCTCATTACAATTCAATAAAGTTGTTACAAAACCTCACTGGTTACATCACTTCACAGTGTCTCAATGGATAAGAGATGAGCGTGACACAAACGACAATCCCAACTGTTCCTGCACAATCATCATATATCTGATGGCTTATATTTGCATCCTTTTTTTTAACCCTTGTTTTGCAAACGTGCATCAGTTGAATAGCTGAAGCTCAATAAAAAGTTTCAGGCTCGCTTTTATGGCTGAATCCTGTTTTGAGCTTGTTGACCTACAGCTTCATCGTGATAAACTGACTGCAACGAATTTTTACGATGGCATCGTGTTAGATCTCTGGAAGGTGGTCTACAAGCATCCGGTTTGAGGGCTGAATCAGCCTCACAAACTTCGCACTCAACTAATGTTGAATGGGTTGAATCAGCCTCAAAGCTTGCCCTCAACTAATTATGTCCCAACTATTATTCAACTCAACTAGCCGGTTATTTTACAAACTCCTTCTTCTATGATTTGTTTTGAATGCCTCTTAACATTCAAAGTTATGATGATGCTTTGTCCAAGGCATTGTAGCACGTGAAAAAAAGCAAAACAAGAAAAAGGATGTGCACTGCTGGGTTGTCTACAAATGCACAGACATTACCAACTATTTCGTCTTGGATTAACAATTCAATTGATGACTATATTACTACATCTAGTCCTCATCTAAAAATCCTCAATTTTTCAAAAATTAATACAATATCCTTTCCTATAAGTACAAAGATGGTCATGGAGACCGATCTTCTTTGAAAAAAAATCCTCAACTACATCCTTTAAACATGAAGATGGCTGAAGAGACCAGTCTTCACTTTTAAAATTCCTCCATTAATCATTCCTATGAACACGAAGATGGCTAAGGAGTCCAGTCTTCGCTTTTAAAAGTCCTCCGTTAATCATTCCTATAAACACGAAGATGGCTAAGGAGTCCAGTCTTCGCTTTTAAAAGTCCTCCGTTAATCATTCCTATGAACACGAAGATGGCTAAAGAGTCCAGTCTTCGCCTTTGAAAAGTCCTAAGCTAAACATAGTAAAGTCATCAATTAAATGTGTTTTCTGCGCAACTATTTAGTTGGTCTGCAAGTGCAAATGTTGATTAGTGTGCGTTGCATCACGAGCGGCGATATTTCCTTTGATGGACACGTTCATATGTTCCTTGAGTGTGACTTAATTATTGTTACAAACGTTCAATCGGAATAAAAATGAAGAAGTCTAACACAGTTATACATCCGTATGAATTTCTTTTTTAAGCACTCAAAGAATGATTTCACTGGGAATCGCAAATACATTTTGATCACCACATTAAGTGCAGAGGTCAAAGACCTGCTAATTATCACACATTTGTACACAAACGTTTGTAGATATCCTCATTACAATTCAATAAAGTTGTTACAAAACCTCACTGGTTACATCACTTCACAGTGTCTCAATGGATAAGAGATGAGCGTGACACAAACGACAATCCCAACTGTTCCTGCACAATCATCATATATCTGATGGCTTATATTTGCATCCTTTTTTTTAACCCTTGTTTTGCAAACGTGCATCAGTTGAATAGCTGAAGCTCAATAAAAAGTTTCAGGCTCGCTTTTATGGCTGAATCCTGTTTTGAGCTTGTTGACCTACAGCTTCATCGTGATAAACTGACTGCAACGAATTTTTACGATGGCATCGTGTTAGATCTCTGGAAGGTGGTCTACAAGCATCCGGTTTGAGGGCTGAATCAGCCTCACAAACTTCGCACTCAACTAATGTTGAATGGGTTGAATCAGCCTCAAAGCTTGCCCTCAACTAATTATGTCCCAACTATTATTCAACTCAACTAGCCGGTTATTTTACAAACTCCTTCTTCTATGATTTGTTTTGAATGCCTCTTAACATTCAAAGTTATGATGATGCTTTGTCCAAGGCATTGTAGCACGTGAAAAAAAGCAAAACAAGAAAAAGGATGTGCACTGCTGGGTTGTCTACAAATGCACAGACATTACCAACTATTTCGTCTTGGATTAACAATTCAATTGATGACTATATTACTACATCTAGTCCTCATCTAAAAATCCTCAATTTTTCAAAAATTAATACAATATCCTTTCCTATAAGTACAAAGATGGTCATGGAGACCGATCTTCTTTGAAAAAAAATCCTCAACTACATCCTTTAAACATGAAGATGGCTGAAGAGACCAGTCTTCACTTTTAAAATTCCTCCATTAATCATTCCTATGAACACGAAGATGGCTAAGGAGTCCAGTCTTCGCTTTTAAAAGTCCTCCGTTAATCATTCCTATAAACACGAAGATGGCTAAGGAGTCCAGTCTTCGCTTTTAAAAGTCCTCCGTTAATCATTCCTATGAACACGAAGATGGCTAAAGAGTCCAGTCTTCGCCTTTGAAAAGTCCTAAGCTAAACATAGTAAAGTCATCAATTAAATGTGTTTTCTGCGCAACTATTTAGTTGGTCTGCAAGTGCAAATGTTGATTAGTGTGCGTTGCATCACGAGCGGCGATATTTCCTTTGATGGACACGTTCATATGTTCCTTGAGTGTGACTTAATTATTGTTACAAACGTTCAATCGGAATAAAAATGAAGAAGTAACACAGTTATACATCCGTATGAATTTCTTTTTTAAGCACTCAAAGAATGATTTCACTGGGAATCGCAAATACATTTTGATCACCACATTAAGTGCAGAGGTCAAAGACCTGCTAATTATCACACATTTGTACACAAACGTTTGTAGATATCCTCATTACAATTCAATAAAGTTGTTACAAAACCTCACTGGTTACATCACTTCACAGTGTCTCAATGGATAAGAGATGAGCGTGACACAAACAACAATCCCAACTGTTCCTGCACAATCATCATATATCTGATGGCTTATATTTGCATCCTTTTTTTTTAACCCTTGTTTTGCAAACGTGCATCAGTTGAATAGCTGAAGCTCAATAAAAAGTTTCAGGCTTGCTTTTATGGCTGAATCCTGTTTTGAGCTTGTTGACCTACAGCTTCATCGTGATAAACTGACTGCAACGAATTTTTACGATGGCATCGTGTTAGATCTCTGGAAGGTGGTCTACAAGCATCCGGTTTGAGGGCTGAATCAGCCTCACAAACTTCGCACTCAACTAATGTTGAATGGGTTGAATCAGCCTCAAAGCTTGCCCTCAACTAATTATGTCCCAACTATTATTCAACTCAACTAGCCGGTTATTTTACAAACTCCTTCTTCTATGATTTGTTTTGAATGCCTCTTAACATTCAAAGTTATGATGATGCTTTGTCCAAGGCATTGTAGCACGTGAAAAAAAGCAAAACAAGAAAAAGGATGTGCACTGCTGGGTTGTCTACAAAATGCACAGACATTACCAACTATTTCGTCTTGGATTAACAATTCAATTGATGACTATATTACTACATCTAGTCCTCATCTAAAAATCCTCAATTTTTCAAAAATTAATACAATATCCTTTCCTATAAGTACAAAGATGGTCATGGAGACCGATCTTCTTTGAAAAAAAATCCTCAACTACATCCTTTAAACATGAAGATGGCTGAAGAGACCAGTCTTCACTTTTAAAATTCCTCCATTAATCATTCCTATGAACACGAAGATGGCTAAGGAGTCCAGTCTTCGCTTTTAAAAGTCCTCCGTTAATCATTTCCTATAAACACGAAGATGGCTAAGGAGTCCAGTCTTCGCTTTTAAAAGTCCTCCGTTAATCATTCCTATGAACACGAAGATGGCTAAAGAGTCCAGTCTTCGCCTTTGAAAAGTCCTAAGCTAAACATAGTAAAGTCATCAATTAAATGTGTTTTCCTGCGCAACTATTTAGTTGGTCTGCAAGTGCAAATGTTGATTAGTGTGCGTTGCATCACGAGCGGCGATATTTCCTTTGATGGACACGTTCATATGTTCCTTGAGTGTGACTTAATTATTGTTACAAACGTTCAATCGGAATAAAAATGAAGAAGTCTAACACAGTTATACATCCGTATGAATTTCTTTTTTAAGCACTCAAAGAATGATTTCACTGGGAATCGCAAATACATTTTGATCACCACATTAAGTGCAGAGGTCAAAGACCTGCTAATTATCACACATTTGTACACAAACGTTTGTAGATATCCTCATTACAATTCAATAAAGTTGTTACAAAACCTCACTGGTTACATCACTTCACAGTGTCTCAATGGATAAGAGATGAGCGTGACACAAACAACAATCCCAACTGTTCCTGCACAATCATCATATATCTGATGGCTTATATTTGCATCCTTTTTTTTTAACCCTTGTTTTGCAAACGTGCATCAGTTGAATAGCTGGAGCTCAATAAAAAGTTTCAGGGTCGCTTTTATGGCTGAATCCTGTTTTGAGATTGTTGACCTACAGCTTCATCGTGATAAACTGACTGCAACGAATTTTTACGATGGCGTCGTGTTAGATCTCTGGAAGGTGGTCTACAAGCATCCGGTTTGAGGGCTGAATCAGCCTCACAAACTTCGCACTCAACTAATGTTGAATGGGTTGAATCAGCCTCAAAGCTTGCCCTCAACTAATTATGTCCCAACTATTATTCAACTCAACTAGCCGGTTATTTTACAAACTCCTTCTTCTATGATTTGTTTTGAATGCCTCTTAACATTCAAAGTTATGATGATGCTTTGTCCAAGGCATTGTAGCACGTGAAAAAAAGCAAAACAAGAAAAAGGATGTGCACTGCTGGGTTGTCTACAAATGCACAGACATTACCAACTATTTCGTCTTGGATTAACAATTCAATTGATGACTATATTACTACATCTAGTCCTCAGCTAAAAATCCTCAATTTTTCAAAAATTAATACAATATCCTTTCCTATAAGTACAAAGATGGTCATGGAGACCGATCTTCTTTGAAAAAAAATCCTCAACTACATCCTTTAAACATGAAGATGGCTGAAGAGCCCAGTCTTCACTTTTAAAATTCCTCCATTAATCATTCCTATGAACACGAAGATGGCTAAGGAGTCCAGTCTTCGCTTTTAAAAGTCCTCCGTTAATCATTCCTATAAACACGAAGATGGCTAAGGAGTCCAGTCTTCGCTTTTAAAAGTCCTCCGTTAATCATTCCTATGAACACGAAGCATGGCTAAAGAGTCCAGTCTTCGCCTTTGAAAAGTCCTAAGCTAAACATAGTAAAGTCATCAATTAAATGTGTTTTCTGCGCAACTATTTAGTTGGTCTGCAAGTGCAAATGTTGATTAGTGTGCGTTGCATCACGAGCGGCGATATTTCCTTTGATGGACACGTTCATATGTTCCTTGAGTGTGACTTAATTATTGTTACAAACGTTCAATCGGAATAAAAATGAAGAAGTCTAACACAGTTATACATCCGTATGAATTTCTTTTTTAAGCACTCAAAGAATGATTTCACTGGGAATCGCAAATACATTTTGATCACCACATTAAGTGCAGAGGTCAAAGACCTGCTAATTATCACACATTTGTACACAAACGTTTGTAGATATCCTCATTACAATTCAATAAAGTTGTTACAAAACCTCACTGGTTACATCACTTCACAGTGTCTCAATGGATAAGAGATGAGCGTGACACAAACGACAATCCCAACTGTTCCTGCACAATCATCATATATCTGATGGCTTATATTTGCATCCTTTTTTTTAACCCTTGTTTTGCAAACGTGCATCAGTTGAATAGCTGGAGCTCAATAAAAAGTTTCAGGCTCGCTTTTATGGCTGAATCCTGTTTTGAGCTTGTTGACCTACAGCTTCATCGTGATAAACTGACTGCAACGAATTTTTACGATGGCGTCGTGTTAGATCTCTGGAAGGTGGTCTACAAGCATCCGGTTTGAGGGCTGAATCAGCCTCACAAACTTCGCACTCAACTAATGTTGAATGGGTTGAATCAGCCTCAAAGCTTGCCCTCAACTAATTATGTCCCAACTATTATTCAACTCAACTAGCCGGTTATTTTACAAACTCCTTCTTCTATGATTTGTTTGAATGCCTCTTAACATTCAAAGTTATGATGATGCTTTGTCCAAGGCATTGTAGCACGTGAAAAAAAGCAAAACAAGAAAAAGGATGTGCACTGCTGGGTTGTCTACAAATGCACAGACATTACCAACTATTTCGTCTTGGATTAACAATTCAATTGATGACTATATTACTACATCTAGTCCTCAGCTAAAAATCCTCAATTTTTCAAAAATTTAATACAATATCCTTTCCTATAAGTACAAAGATGGTCATGGAGACCGATCTTCTTTGAAAAAAAATCCTCAACTACATCCTTTAAACATGAAGATGGCTGAAGAGCCCAGTCTTCACTTTTAAAATTCCTCCATTAATCATTCCTATGAACACGAAGATGGCTAAGGAGTCCAGTCTTCGCTTTTAAAAGTCCTCCGTTAATCATTCCTATAAACACGAAGATGGCTAAGGAGTCCAGTCTTCGCTTTTAAAAGTCCTCCGTTAATCATTCCTATGAACACGAAGATGGCTAAAGAGTCCAGTCTTCGCCTTTGAAAAGTCCTAAGCTAAACATAGTAAAGTCATCAATTAAATGTGTTTTCTGCGCAATTATTTAGTTGGTCTGCAAGTGCAAATGTTGATTAGTGTGCGTTGCATCACGAGCGGCGATATTTCCTTTGATGGACACGTTCATATGTTCCTTGAGTGTGACAATTATTGTTACAAACGTTCAATCAGAAAAAAAATGAAGAAGTCTAACACAGTTATACATCCGTATGAATTTCTTTTTTAAGCACTCAAAGAATGATTTCACTGGGAATCGCAAATACATTTTGATCACCACATTAAGTGCAGAGGTCAAAGACCTGCTAATTATCACACATTTGTACACAAACGTTTGTAGATATCCTCATTACAATTCAATAAAGTTGTTACAAAACCTCACTGGTTACATCACTTCACAGTGTCTCAATGGATAAGAGATGAGCGTGACACAAACGACAATCCCAACTGTTCCTGCACAATCATCATATATCTGATGGCTTATATTTGCATCCTTTTTTTTTAACCCTTGTTTTGCAAACGTGCATCAGTTGAATAGCTGGAGCTCAATAAAAAGTTTCAGGCTCGCTTTTATGGCTGAATCCTGTTTTGAGATTGTTGACCTACAGCTTCATCGTGATAAACTGACTGCAACGAATTTTTACGATGGCGTCGTGTTAGATCTCTGGAAGGTGGTCTACAAGCATCCGGTTGAGGGCTGAATCAGCCTCACAAACTTCGCACTCAACTAATGTTGAATGGGTTGAATCAGCCTCAAAGCTTGCCCTCAACTAATTATGTCCCAACTATTATTCAACTCAACTAGCCGGTTATTTTACAAACTCCTTCTTCTATGATTTGTTTTGAATGCCTCTTAACATTCAAAGTTATGATGATGCTTTGTCCAAGGCATTGTAGCACGTGAAAAAAAGCAAAACAAGAAAAAGGATGTGCACTGCTGGGTTGTCTACAAATGCACAGACATTACCAACTATTTCGTCTTGGATTAACAATTCAATTGATGACTATATTACTACATCTAGTCCTCAGCTAAAAATCCTCAATTTTTCAAAAATTAATACAATATCCTTTCCTATAAGTACAAAGATGGTCATGGAGACCGATCTTCTTTGAAAAAAAATCCTCAACTACATCCTTTAAACATGAAGATGGCTGAAGAGCCCAGTCTTCACTTTTAAAATTCCTCCATTAATCATTCCTATGAACACGAAGATGGCTAAGGAGTCCAGTCTTCGCTTTTAAAAGTCCTCCGTTAATCATTCCTATAAACACGAAGATGGCTAAGGAGTCCAGTCTTCGCTTTTAAAAGTCCTCCGTTAATCATTCCTATGAACACGAAGATGGCTAAAGAGTCCAGTCTTCGCCTTTGAAAAGTCCTAAGCTAAACATAGTAAAGTCATCAATTAAATGTGTTTTCTGCGCAACTATTTAGTTGGTCTGCAAGTGCAAATGTTGATTAGTGTGCGTTGCATCACGAGCGGCGATATTTCCTTTGATGGACACGTTCATATGTTCCTTGAGTGTGACTTAATTATTGTTACAAACGTTCAATCGGAATAAAAATGAAGAAGTCTAACACAGTTATACATCCGTATGAATTTCTTTTTTAAGCACTCAAAGAATGATTTCACTGGGAATCGCAAATACATTTTGATCACCACATTAAGTGCAGAGGTCAAAGACCTGCTAATTATCACACATTTGTACACAAACGTTTGTAGATATCCTCATTACAATTCAATAAAGTTGTTACAAAACCTCACTGGTTACATCACTTCACAGTGTCTCAATGGATAAGAGATGAGCGTGACACAAACGACAATCCCAACTGTTCCTGCACAATCATCATATATCTGATGGCTTATATTTGCATCCTTTTTTTTAACCCTTGTTTTGCAAACGTGCATCAGTTGAATAGCTGGAGCTCAATAAAAAGTTTCAGGCTCGCTTTTATGGCTGAATCCTGTTTTGAGCTTGTTGACCTACAGCTTCATCGTGATAAACTGACTGCAACGAATTATTTTTACGATGGCGTCGTGTTAGATCTCTGGAAGGTGGTCTACAAGCATCCGGTTTGAGGGCTGAATCAGCCTCACAAACTTCGCACTCAACTAATGTTGAATGGGTTGAATCAGCCTCAAAGCTTGCCCTCAACTAATTATGTCCCAACTATTATTCAACTCAACTAGCCGGTTATTTTACAAACTCCTTCTTCTATGATTTGTTTTGAATGCCTCTTAACATTCAAAGTTATGATGATGCTTTGTCCAAGGCATTGTAGCACGTGAAAAAAAGCAAAACAAGAAAAAGGATGTGCACTGCTGGGTTGTCTACAAATGCACAGACATAACCAACTATTTCGTCTTGGATCAACAATTCAATTGATGACTATATTACTACATCTAGTCCTAAGCTAAAAATCCTCAATTTTTCAAAAATTAATACAATATCCTTTCCTATAAGTACGAAGATGGTCATGGAGAGCGATCTTCTTTGAAAAAAAATCCTCAACTACATCCTTTAAACATGAAGATGGCTGAAGAGCCCAGTCTTCACTTTTAAAATTCCTCCATTAATCATTCCTATGAACACGAAGATGGCTAAGGAGTCCAGTCTTCGCTTTTAAAAGTCCTCCGTTAATCATTCCTATGAACACGAAGATGGCTAAAGAGTCCAGTCTTCGCCTTTGAAAAGTCCTAAGCTAAACATAGTAAAGTCATCAATTAAATGTGTTTTCTGCGCAACTATTTAGTTGGTCTGCAAGTGCAAATGTTGATTAGTGTGCGTTGCATCACGAGCGGCGATATTTCCTTTGATGGACACGTTCATATGTTCCTTGAGTGTGACAATTATTGTTACAAACGTTCAATCAGAATAAAAATGAAGAAGTCTAACACAGTTATACATCCGTATGAATTTCTTTTTTAAGCACTCAAAGAATGATTTCACTGGGAATCGCAAATACATTTTGATCACCACATTAAGTGCAGAGGTCAAAGACCTGCTAATTATCACACATTTGTACACAAACGTTTGTAGATATCCTCATTACAATTCAATAAAGTTGTTACAAAACCTCACTGGTTACATCACTTCACAGTGTCTCAATGGATAAGAGATGAGCGTGACACAAACGACAATCCCAACTGTTCCTGCACAATCATCATATATCTGATGGCTTATATTTGCATCCTTTTTTTTAACCCTTGTTTTGCAAACGTGCATCAGTTGAATAGCTGGAGCTCAATAAAAAGTTTCAGGCTCGCTTTTATGGCTGAATCCTGTTTTGAGCTTGTTGACCTACAGCTTCATCGTGATAAACTGACTGCAACGAATTTTTACGATGGCGTCGTGTTAGATCTCTGGAAGGTGGTCTACAAGCATCCGGTTTGAGGCTGAATCAGCCTCACAAACTTCGCACTCAACTAATGTTGAATGGGTTGAATCAGCCTCAAAGCTTGCCCTCAACTAATTATGTCCCAACTATTATTCAACTCAACTAGCCGGTTATTTTACAAACTCCTTCTTCTATGATTTGTTTTGAATGCCTCTTAACATTCAAAGTTATGATGATGCTTTGTCCAAGGCATTGTAGCACGTGAAAAAAAGCAAAACAAGAAAAAGGATGTGCACTGCTGGGTTGTCTACAAATGCACAGACATAACCAACTATTTCGTCTTGGATCAACAATTCAATTGATGACTATATTACTACATCTAGTCCTAAGCTAAAAATCCTCAATTTTTCAAAAATTAATACAATATCCTTTCCTATAAGTACGAAGATGGTCATGGAGAGCGATCTTCTTTGAAAAAAAATCCTCAACTACATCCTTTAAACATGAAGATGGCTGAAGAGCCCAGTCTTCACTTTTAAAATTCCTCCATTAATCATTCCTATGAACACGAAGATGGCTAAGGAGTCCAGTCTTCGCTTTTAAAAGTCCTCCGTTAATCATTCCTATAAACACGAAGATGGCTAAGGAGTCCAGTCTTCGCTTTTATAAGTCCTCCGTTAATCATTCCTATGAACACGAAGATGGCTAAAGAGTCCAGTCTTCGCCTTTGAAAAGTCCTAAGCTAAACATAGTAAAGTCATCAATTAAATGTGTTTTCTGCGCAACTATTTAGTTGGTCTGCAAGTGCAAATGTTGATTAGTGTGCGTTGCATCACGAGCGGCGATATTTCCTTTGATGGACACGTTCATATGTTCCTTGAGTGTGACTTAATTATTGTTACAAACGTTCAATCGGAATAAAAATGAAGAAGTCTAACACAGTTATACATCCGTATGAATTTCTTTTTTAAGCACTCAAAGAATGATTTCACTGGGAATCGCAAATACATTTTGATCACCACATTAAGTGCAGAGGTCAAAGACCTGGCTAATTATCACACATTTGTACACAAACGTTTGTAGATATCCTCATTACAATTCAATAAAGTTGTTACAAAACCTCACTGGTTACATCACTTCACAGTGTCTCAATGGATAAGAGATGAGCGTGACACAAACGACAATCCCAACTGTTCCTGCACAATCATCATATATCTGATGGCTTATATTTGCATCCTTTTTTTTTAACCCTTGTTTTGCAAACGTGCATCAGTTGAATAGCTGGAGCTCAATAAAAAGTTTCAGGCTCGCTTTTATGGCTGAATCCTGTTTTGAGCTTGTTGACCTACAGCTTCATAGTGATAAACTGACATGCAACGAATTTTTACGATGGCGTCGTGTTAGATCTCTGGAAGGTGGTCTACAAGCATCCGGTTTGAGGGCTGAATCAGCCTCACAAACTTCGCACTCAACTAATGTTGAATGGGTTGAATCAGCCTCAAAGCTTGCCCTCAACTAATTATGTCCCAACTATTATTCAACTCAACTAGCCGGTTATTTTACAAACTCCTTCTTCTATGATTTGTTTTGAATGCCTCTTAACATTCAAAGTTATGATGATGCTTTGTCCAAGGCATTGTAGCACGTGAAAAAAAGCAAAACAAGAAAAGGATGTGCACTGCTGGGTTGTCTACAAATGCACAGACATTACCAACTATTTCGTCTTGGATTAACAATTCAATTGATGACTATATTACTACATCTAGTCCTCAGCTAAAAATCCTCAATTTTCAAAAATTAATACAATATCCTTTCCTATAAGTACAAAGATGGTCATGGAGACCGATCTTCTTTGAAAAAAAATCCTCAACTACATCCTTTAAACATGAAGATGGCTGAACAGCCCAGTCTTCACTTTTAAAATTCCTCCATTAATCATTCCTATGAACACGAAGATGGCTAAGGAGTCCAGTCTTCGCTTTTAAAAGTCCTCCGTTAATCATTCCTATAAACACGAAGATGGCTAAGGAGTCCAGTCTTCGCTTTTAAAAGTCCTCCGTTAATCATTCCTATGAACACGAAGATGGCTAAAGAGTCCAGTCTTCGCCTTTGAAAAGTCCTAAGCTAAACATAGTAAAGTCATCAATTAAATGTGTTTTCTGCGCAACTATTTAGTTGGTCTGCAAGTGCAAATGTTGATTAGTGTGCGTTGCATCACGAGCGCGATATTTCCTTTGATGGACACGTTCATATGTTCCTTGAGTGTGACAATTATTGTTACAAACGTTAAATCAGAATAAAAATGAAGAAGCCTAACACAGTTATACATCCGTATGAATTTCTTTTTTAAGCACTCAAAGAATGATTTCACTGGGAATCGCAAATACATTTTGATCACCACATTAAGTGCAGAGGTCAAAGACCTGCTAATTATCACACATTTGTACACAAACGTTTGTAGATATCCTCATTACAATTCAATAAAGTTGTTACAAAAACCTCACTGGTTACATCACTTCACAGTGTCTCAATGGATAAGAGATGAGCGTGACACAAACGACAATCCCAACTGTTCCTGCACAATCATCATATATCTGATGGCTTATATTTGCATCCTTTTTTTTTAACCCTTGTTTTGCAAACGTGCATCAGTTGAATAGCTGGAGCTCAATAAAAAGTTTCAGGCTCGCTTTTATGGCTGAATCCTGTTTTGAGCTTGTTGACCTACAGCTTCATAGTGATAAACTGACTGCAACGAATTTTTACGATGGCGTCGTGTTAGATCTCTGGAAGGTGGTCTACAAGCATCCGGTTTGAGGGCTGAATCAGCCTCACAAACTTCGCACTCAACTAATGTTGAATGGGTTGAATCAGCCTCAAAGCTTGCCCTCAACTAATTATGTCCCAACTATTATTCAACTCAACTAGCCGGTTATTTTACAAACTCCTTCTTCTATGATTTGTTTTGAATGCCTCTTAACATTCAAAGTTATGATGATGCTTTGTCCAAGGCATTGTAGCACGTGAAAAAAAGCAAAACAAGAAAAAGGATGTGCACTGCTGGGTTGTCTACAAATGCACAGACATTACCAACTATTTCGTCTTGGATTAACAATTCAATTGATGACTATATTACTACATCTAGTCTCAGCTAAAAATCCTCAATTTTTCAAAAATTAATACAATATCCTTTCCTATAAGTACAAAGATGGTCATGGAGACCGATCTTCTTTGAAAAAAAATCCTCAACTACATCCTTTAAACATGAAGATGGCTGAAGAGCCCAGTCTTCACTTTAAAATTCCTCCATTAATCATTCCTATGAACACGAAGATGGCTAAGGAGTCCAGTCTTCGCTTTTAAAAGTCCTCCGTTAATCATTCCTATAAACACGAAGATGGCTAAGGAGTCCAGTCTTCGCTTTTAAAAGTCCTCCGTTAATCATTCCTATGAACACGAAGATGGCTAAAGAGTCCAGTCTTCGCCTTTGAAAAGTCCAAAGCTAAACATAGTAAAGTCATCAATTAAATGTGTTTTCTGCGCAACTATTTAGTTGGTCTGCAAGTGCAAATGTTGATTAGTGTGCGTTGCATCACGAGCGCGATATTTCCTTTGATGGACACGTTCATATGTTCCTTGAGTGTGACAATTATTGTTACAAACGTTAAATCAGAATAAAAATGAAGAAGCCTAACACAGTTATACATCCGTATGAATTTCTTTTTTAAGCACTCAAAGAATGATTTCACTGGGAATCGCAAATACATTTTGATCACCACATTAAGTGCAGAGGTCAAAGACCTGCTAATTATCACACATTTGTACACAAACGTTTGTAGATATCCTCATTACAATTCAATAAAGTTGTTACAAAACCTCACTGGTTACATCACTTCACAGTGTCTCAATGGATAAGAGATGAGCGTGACACAAACGACAATCCCAACTGTTCCTGCACAATCATCATATATCTGATGGCTTATATTTGCATCCTTTTTTTTAACCCTTGTTTTGCAAACGTGCATCAGTTGAATAGCTGGAGCTCAATAAAAAGTTTCAGGCTCGCTTTTATGGCTGAATCCTGTTTTGAGCTTGTTGACCTACAGCTTCATAGTGATAAACTGACTGCAACGAATTTTTACGATGGCGTCGTGTTAGATCTCTGGAAGGTGGTCTACAAGCATCCGGTTTGAGGGCTGAATCAGCCTCACAAACTTCGCACTCAACTAATGTTGAATGGGTTGAATCAGCCTCAAAGCTTGCCCTCAACTAATTATGTCCCAACTATTATTCAACTCAACTAGCCGGTTATTTTACAAACTCCTTCTTCTATGATTTGTTTTGAATGCCTCTTAACATTCAAAGTTATGATGATGCTTTGTCCAAGGCATTGTAGCACGTGAAAAAAAGCAAAACAAGAAAAAGGATGTGCACTGCTGGGTTGTCTACAAATGCACAGACATTACCAACTATTTCGTCTTGGATTAACAATTCAATTGATGACTATATTACTACATCTAGTCCTCAGCTAAAAATCCTCAATTTTTCAAAAATTAATACAATATCCTTTCCTATAAGTACAAAGATGGTCATGGAGACCGATCTTCTTTGAAAAAAAATCCTCAACTACATCCTTTAAACATGAAGATGGCTGAAGAGACCAGTCTTCACTTTTAAAATTCCTCCATTAATCATTCCTATGAACACGAAGATGGCTAAGGAGTCCAGTCTTCGCTTTTAAAAGTCCTCCGTTAATCATTCCTATAAACACGAAGATGGCTAAGGAGTCCAGTCTTCGCTTTTAAAAGTCCTCCGTTAATCATTCCTATGAACACGAAGATGGCTAAAGAGTCCAGTCTTCGCCTTTGAAAAGTCCTAAGCTAAACATAGTAAAGTCATCAATTAAATGTGTTTTCTGCGCAACTATTTAGTTGGTCTGCAAGTGCAAATGTTGATTAGTGTGCGTTGCATCACGAGCGGCGATATTTCCTTGATGGACACGTTCATATGTTCCTTGAGTGTGACAATTATTGTTACAAACGTTCAATCAGAATAAAAATGAAGAAGTCTAACACAGTTATACATCCGTATGAATTTCTTTTTTAAGCACTCAAAGAATGATTTCACTGAGATTCGCAAATACATTTTGATCACCACATTAAGTGCAGAGGTCAAAGACCTGCTAATTATCACACATTTGTACACAAACGTTTGTAGATATCCTCATTACAATTCAATAAAGTTGTTACAAAACCTCACTGGTTACATCACTTCACAGTGTCTCAATGGATAAGAGATGAGCGTGACACAAACGACAATCCCAACTGTTCCTGCACAATCATCATATATCTGATGGCTTATATTTGCATCCTTTTTTTTTAACCCTTGTTTTGCAAACGTGCATCAGTTGAATAGCTGGAGCTCAATAAAAAGTTTCAGGCTCGCTTTTATGGCTGAATCCTGTTTTGAGATTGTTGACCTACAGCTTCATCGTGATAAACTGACTGCAACGAATTTTTACGATGGCGTCGTGTTAGATCTCTGGAAGGTGGTCTACAAGCATCCGGTTTGAGGGCTGAATCAGCCTCACAAACTTCGCACTCAACTAATGTTGAATGGTTGAATCAGCCTCAAAGCTTGCCCTCAACTAATTATGTCCCAACTATTATTCAACTCAACTAGCCGGTTATTTTACAAACTCCTTCTTCTATGATTTGTTTTGAATGCCTCTTAACATTCAAAGTTATGATGATGCTTTGTCCAAGGCATTGTAGCACGTGAAAAAAAAGCAAAACAAGAAAAAGGATGTGCACTGCTGGGTTGTCTACAAATGCACAGACATTACCAACTATTTCGTCTTGGATTAACAATTCAATTGATGACTATATTACTACATCTAGTCCTCAGCTAAAAATCCTCAATTTTTCAAAAATTAATACAATATCCTTTCCTATAAGTACAAAGATGGTCATGGAGACCGATCTTCTTTGAAAAAAAAATCCTCAACTACATCCTTTAAACATGAAGATGGCTGAAGAGCCCAGTCTTCACTTTTAAAATTCCTCCATTAATCATTCCTATGAACACGAAGATGGCTAAGGAGTCCAGTCTTCGCTTTTAAAAGTCCTCCGTTAATCATTCCTATAAACACGAAGATGGCTAAGGAGTCCAGTCTTCGCTTTTAAAAGTCCTCCGTTAATCATTCCTATGAACACGAAGATGGCTAAAGAGTCCAGTCTTCGCCTTTGAAAAGTCCTAAGCTAAACATAGTAAAGTCATCAATTAAATGTGTTTTCTGCGCAACTATTTAGTTGGTCTGCAAGTGCAAATGTTGATTAGTGTGCGTTGCATCACGAGCGGCGATATTTCCTTTGATGGACACGTTCATATGTTCCTTGAGTGTGACTTAATTATTGTTACAAACGTTCAATCGGAATAAAAATGAAGAAGTCTAACACAGTTATACATCCGTATGAATTTCTTTTTTAAGCACTCAAAGAATGATTTCACTGGGAATCGCAAATACATTTTGATCACCACATTAAGTGCAGAGGTCAAAGACCTGCTAATTATCACACATTTGTACACAAACGTTTGTAGATATCCTCATTACAATTCAATAAAGTTGTTACAAAACCTCACTGGTTACATCACTTCACAGTGTCTCAATGGATAAGAGATGAGCGTGACACAAACGACAATCCCAACTGTTCCTGCACAATCATCATATATCTGATGGCTTATATTTGCATCCTTTTTTTTTAACCCTTGTTTTGCAAACGTGCATCAGTTGAATAGCTGGAGCTCAATAAAAAGTTTCAGGCTCGCTTTTATGGCTGAATCCTGTTTTGAGCTTGTTGACCTACAGCTTCATCGTGATAAACTGACTGCAACGAATTATTTTTACGATGGCGTCGTGTTAGATCTCTGGAAGGTGGTCTACAAGCATCCGGTTTGAGGGCTGAATCAGCCTCACAAACTTCGCACTCAACTAATGTTGAATGGGTTGAATCAGCCTCAAAGCTTGCCCTCAACTAATTATGTCCCAACTATTATTCAACTCAACTAGCCGGTTATTTTACAAACTCCTTCTTCTATGATTTGTTTTGAATGCCTCTTAACATTCAAAGTTATGATGATG
>JAZGLO010006680.1:124175-137744 GCA_036873155.1 Biomphalaria sudanica | reverse complement strand
ATATATCTGATGGCTTATATTTGCATCCTTTTTTTTTAACCCTTGTTTTGCAAACGTGCATCAGTTGAATAGCTGGAGCTCAATAAAAAGTTTCAGGCTCGCTTTTATGGCTGAATCCTGTTTTGAGCTTGTTGACCTACAGCTTCATCGTGATAAACTGACTGCAACGAATTATTTTTACGATGGCGTCGTGTTAGATCTCTGGAAGGTGGTCTACAAGCATCCGGTTTGAGGGCTGAATCAGCCTCACAAACTTCGCACTCAACTAATGTTGAATGGGTTGAATCAGCCTCAAAGCTTGCCCTCAACTAATTATGTCCCAACTATTATTCAACTGAACCGAAATAAGCGGTTATTTTACAAACTCATTCTTCTATGATTTGTTTTGAATGCCTCTTAACATTCCAAGTTATGATGATGCTTTGTCCAAGGCATTGTAGCACGTGAAAAAAAGCAAAACAAGAAAAAGGATGTGCACTGCTGGGTTGTCTACAAATGCACAGACATAACCAACTATTTCGTCTTGGATCAACAATTCAATTGATGACTATATTACTACATCTAGTCCTAAGCTAAAAATCCTCAATTTTTCAAAAATTAATACAATATCCTTTCCTATAAGTACGAAGATGGTCATGGAGAGCGATCTTCTTTGAAAAAAAATCCTCAACTACATCCTTTAAACATGAAGATGGCTGAAGAGCCCAGTCTTCACTTTTAAAATTCCTCCATTAATCATTCCTATGAACACGAAGATGGCTAAGGAGTCCAGTCTTCGCTTTTAAAAGTCCTCCGTTAATCATTCCTATGAACACGAAGATGGCTAAAGAGTCCAGTCTTCGCCTTTGAAAAGTCCTAAGCTAAACATAGTAAAGTCATCAATTAAATGTGTTTTCTGCGCAACTATTTAGTTGGTCTGCAAGTGCAAATGTTGATTAGTGTGCGTTGCATCACGAGCGGCGATATTTCCTTTGATGGACACGTTCATATGTTCCTTGAGTGTGACAATTATTGTTACAAACGTTCAATCAGAATAAAAATGAAGAAGTCTAACACAGTTATACATCCGTATGAATTTCTTTTTTAAGCACTCAAAGAATGATTTCACTGGGAATCGCAAATACATTTTGATCACCACATTAAGTGCAGAGGTCAAAGACCTGCTAATTATCACACATTTGTACACAAACGTTTGTAGATATCCTCATTACAATTCAATAAAGTTGTTACAAAACCTCACTGGTTACATCACTTCACAGTGTCTCAATGGATAAGAGATGAGCGTGACACAAACGACAATCCCAACTGTTCCTGCACAATCATCATATATCTGATGGCTTATATTTGCATCCTTTTTTTTAACCCTTGTTTTGCAAACGTGCATCAGTTGAATAGCTGGAGCTCAATAAAAAGTTTCAGGCTCGCTTTTATGGCTGAATCCTGTTTTGAGCTTGTTGACCTACAGCTTCATCGTGATAAACTGACTGCAACGAATTTTTACGATGGCGTCGTGTTAGATCTCTGGAAGGTGGTCTACAAGCATCCGGTTTGAGGGCTGAATCAGCCTCACAAACTTCGCACTCAACTAATGTTGAATGGGTTGAATCAGCCTCAAAGCTTGCCCTCAACTAATTATGTCCCAACTATTATTCAACTCAACTAGCCGGTTATTTTACAAACTCCTTCTTCTATGATTTGTTTTGAATGCCTCTTAACATTCAAAGTTATGATGATGCTTTGTCCAAGGCATTGTAGCACGTGAAAAAAAGCAAAACAAGAAAAAGGATGTGCACTGCTGGGTTGTCTACAAATGCACAGACATAACCAACTATTTCGTCTTGGATCAACAATTCAATTGATGACTATATTACTACATCTAGTCCTAAGCTAAAAATCCTCAATTTTTCAAAAATTAATACAATATCCTTTCCTATAAGTACGAAGATGGTCATGGAGAGCGATCTTCTTTGAAAAAAAATCCTCAACTACATCCTTTAAACATGAAGATGGCTGAAGAGCCCAGTCTTCACTTTTAAAATTCCTCCATTAATCATTCCTATGAACACGAAGATGGCTAAGGAGTCCAGTCTTCGCTTTTAAAAGTCCTCCGTTAATCATTCCTATGAACACGAAGATGGCTAAAGAGTCCAGTCTTCGCCTTTGAAAAGTCCTAAGCTAAACATAGTAAAGTCATCAATTAAATGTGTTTTCTGCGCAACTATTTAGTTGGTCTGCAAGTGCAAATGTTGATTAGTGTGCGTTGCATCACGAGCGGCGATATTTCCTTTGATGGACACGTTCATATGTTCCTTGAGTGTGACAATTATTGTTACAAACGTTCAATCAGAATAAAAATGAAGAAGTCTAACACAGTTATACATCCGTATGAATTTCTTTTTTAAGCACTCAAAGAATGATTTCACTGGGAATCGCAAATACATTTTGATCACCACATTAAGTGCAGAGGTCAAAGACCTGCTAATTATCACACATTTGTACACAAACGTTTGTAGATATCTCCATTACAATTCAATAAAGTTGTTACAAAACCTCACTGGTTACATCACTTCACAGTGTCTCAATGGATAAGAGATGAGCGTGACACAAACGACAATCCCAACTGTTCCTGCACAATCATCATATATCTGATGGCTTATATTTGCATCCTTTTTTTTAACCCTTGTTTTGCAAACGTGCATCAGTTGAATAGCTGGAGCTCAATAAAAAGTTTCAGGCTCGCTTTTATGGCTGAATCCTGTTTTGAGCTTGTTGACCTACAGCTTCATCGTGATAAACTGACTGCAACGAATTTTTACGATGGCGTCGTGTTAGATCTCTGGAAGGTGGTCTACAAGCATCCGGTTTGAGGGCTGAATCAGCCTCACAAACTTCGCACTCAACTAATGTTGAATGGGTTGAATCAGCCTCAAAGCTTGCCCTCAACTAATTATGTCCCAACTATTATTCAACTCAACTAGCCGGTTATTTTACAAACTCCTTCTTCTATGATTTGTTTTGAATGCCTCTTAACATTCAAAGTTATGATGATGCTTTGTCCAAGGCATTGTAGCACGTGAAAAAAAGCAAAACAAGAAAAAGGATGTGCACTGCTGGGTTGTCTACAAATGCACAGACATTACCAACTATTTCGTCTTGGATTAACAATTCAATTGATGACTATATTACTACATCTAGTCCTCAGCTAAAAATCCTCAATTTTTCAAAAATTAATACAATATCCTTTCCTATAAGTACAAAGATGGTCATGGAGACCGATCTTCTTTGAAAAAAAATCCTCAACTACATCCTTTAAACATGAAGATGGCTGAAGAGCCCAGTCTTCACTTTTAAAATTCCTCCATTAATCATTCCTATGAACACGAAGATGGCTAAGGAGTCCAGTCTTCGCTTTTAAAAGTCCTCCGTTAATCATTCCTATAAACACGAAGATGGCTAAGGAGTCCAGTCTTCGCTTTTAAAAGTCCTCCGTTAATCATTCCTATGAACACGAAGATGGCTAAAGAGTCCAGTCTTCGCCTTTGAAAAGTCCTAAGCTAAACATAGTAAAGTCATCAATTAAATGTGTTTTCTGCGCAACTATTTAGTTGGTCTGCAAGTGCAAATGTTGATTAGTGTGCGTTGCATCACGAGCGGCGATATTTCCTTTGATGGACACGTTCATATGTTCCTTGAGTGTGACTTAATTATTGTTACAAACGTTCAATCGGAATAAAAATGAAGAAGTCTAACACAGTTATACATCCGTATGAATTTCTTTTTTAAGCACTCAAAGAATGATTTCACTGGGAATCGCAAATACATTTTGATCACCACATTAAGTGCAGAGGTCAAAGACCTGCTAATTATCACACATTTGTACACAAACGTTTGTAGATATCCTCATTACAATTCAATAAAGTTGTTACAAAACCTCACTGGTTACATCACTTCACAGTGTCTCAATGGATAAGAGATGAGCGTGACACAAACGACAATCCCAACTGTTCCTGCACAATCATCATATATCTGATGGCTTATATTTGCATCCTTTTTTTTTAACCCTTGTTTTGCAAACGTGCATCAGTTGAATAGCTGGAGCTCAATAAAAAGTTTCAGGCTCGCTTTTATGGCTGAATCCTGTTTTGAGCTTGTTGACCTACAGCTTCATCGTGATAAACTGACTGCAACGAATTATTTTTACGATGGCGTCGTGTTAGATCTCTGGAAGGTGGTCTACAAGCATCCGGTTTGAGGGCTGAATCAGCCTCACAAACTTCGCACTCAACTAATGTTGAATGGGTTGAATCAGCCTCAAAGCTTGCCCTCAACTAATTATGTCCCAACTATTATTCAACTCAACTAGCCGGTTATTTTACAAACTCCTTCTTCTATGATTTGTTTTGAATGCCTCTTAACATTCAAAGTTATGATGATGCTTTGTCCAAGGCATTGTAGCACGTGAAAAAAAGCAAAACAAGAAAAAGGATGTGCACTGCTGGGTTGTCTACAAATGCACAGACATTACCAACTATTTCGTCTTGGATTAACAATTCAATTGATGACTATATTACTACATCTAGTCCTCAGCTAAAATCCTCAATTTTTCAAAAATTAATACAATATCCTTTCCTATAAGTACAAAGATGGTCATGGAGACCGATCTTCTTTGAAAAAAAATCCTCAACTACATCCTTTAAACATGAAGATGGCTGAAGAGCCCAGTCTTCACTTTTAAAATTCCTCCATTAATCATTCCTATGAACACGAAGATGGCTAAGGAGTCCAGTCTTCGCTTTTAAAAGTCCTCCGTTAATCATTCCTATAAACACGAAGATGGCTAAGGAGTCCAGTCTTCGCTTTTAAAAGTCCTCCGTTAATCATTCCTATGAACACGAAGATGGCTAAAGAGTCCAGTCTTCGCCTTTGAAAAGTCCTAAGCTAAACATAGTAAAGTCATCAATTAAATGTGTTTTCTGCGCAACTGTTTAGTTGGTCTGCAAGTGCAAATGTTGATTAGTGTGCGTTGCATCACGAGCGGCGATATTTCCTTTGATGGACACGTTCATATGTTCCTTGAGTGTGACTTAATTATTGTTACAAACGTTCAATCGGAATAAAAATGAAGAAGTCTAACACAGTTATACATCCGTATGAATTTCTTTTTTAAGCACTCAAAGAATGATTTCACTGGGAATCGCAAATACATTTTGATCACCACATTAAGTGCAGAGGTCAAAGACCTGCTAATTATCACACATTTGTACACAAATGTTTGTAGATATCCTCATTACAATTCAATAAAGTTGTTACAAAACCTCACTGGTTACATCACTTCACAGTGTCTCAATGGATAAGAGATGAGCGTGACACAAACGACAATCCCAACTGTTCCTGCACAATCATCATATATCTGATGGCTTATATTTGCATCCTTTTTTTTTAACCCTTGTTTTGCAAACGTGCATCAGTTGAATAGCTGGAGCTCAATAAAAAGTTTCAGGCTCGCTTTTATGGCTGAATCCTGTTTTGAGCTTGTTGACCTACAGCTTCATCGTGATAAACTGACTGCAACGAATTATTTTTACGATGGCGTCGTGTTAGATCTCTGGAAGGTGGTCTACAAGCATCCGGTTTGAGGGCTGAATCAGCCTCACAAACTTCGCACTCAACTAATGTTGAATGGGTTGAATCAGCCTCAAAGCTTGCCCTCAACTAATTATGTCCCAACTATTATTCAACTCAACTAGCCGGTTATTTTACAAACTCCTTCTTCTATGATTTGTTTTGAATGCCTCTTAACATTCAAAGTTATGATGATGCTTTGTCCAAGGCATTGTAGCACGTGAAAAAAAGCAAAACAAGAAAAAGGATGTGCACTGCTGGGTTGTCTACAAATGCACAGACATAACCAACTATTTCGTCTTGGATCAACAATTCAATTGATGACTATATTACTACATCTAGTCCTAAGCTAAAAATCCTCAATTTTTCAAAAATTAATACAATATCCTTTCCTATAAGTACGAAGATGGTCATGGAGAGCGATCTTCTTTGAAAAAAAATCCTCAACTACATCCTTTAAACATGAAGATGGCTGAAGAGCCCAGTCTTCACTTTTAAAATTCCTCCATTAATCATTCCTATGAACACGAAGATGGCTAAGGAGTCCAGTCTTCGCTTTTAAAAGTCCTCCGTTAATCATTCCTATAAACACGAAGATGGCTAAGGAGTCCAGTCTTCGCTTTTAAAAGTCCTCCGTTAATCATTCCTATGAACACGAAGATGGCTAAAGAGTCCAGTCTTCGCCTTTGAAAAGTCCTAAGCTAAACATAGTAAAGTCATCAATTAAATGTGTTTTCTGCGCAACTATTTAGTTGGTCTGCAAGTGCAAATGTTGATTAGTGTGCGTTGCATCACGAGCGGCGATATTTCCTTTGATGGACACGTTCATATGTTCCTTGAGTGTGACTTAATTATTGTTACAAACGTTCAATCGGAATAAAAATGAAGAAGTCTAACACAGTTATACATCCGTATGAATTTCTTTTTTAAGCACTCAAAGAATGATTTCACTGGGAATCGCAAATACATTTTGATCACCACATTAAGTGCAGAGGTCAAAGACCTGCTAATTATCACACATTTGTACACAAACGTTTGTAGATATCCTCATTACAATTCAATAAAGTTGTTACAAAACCTCACTGGTTACATCACTTCACAGTGTCTCAATGGATAAGAGATGAGCGTGACACAAACGACAATCCCAACTGTTCCTGCACAATCATCATATATCTGATGGCTTATATTTGCATCCTTTTTTTTTAACCCTTGTTTTGCAAACGTGCATCAGTTGAATAGCTGGAGCTCAATAAAAAGTTTCAGGCTCGCTTTTATGGCTGAATCCTGTTTTGAGCTTGTTGACCTACAGCTTCATCGTGATAAACTGACTGCAACGAATTATTTTTACGATGGCGTCGTGTTAGATCTCTGGAAGGTGGTCTACAAGCATCCGGTTTGAGGGCTGAATCAGCCTCACAAACTTCGCACTCAACTAATGTTGAATGGGTTGAATCAGCCTCAAAGCTTGCCCTCAACTAATTATGTCCCAACTATTATTCAACTGAACCGAAATCAGCGGTTATTTTACAAACTCATTCTTCTATGATTTGTTTTGAATGCCTCTTAACATTCCAAGTTATGATGATGCTTTGTCCAAGGCATTGTAGCACGTGAAAAAAAGCAAAACAAGAAAAAGGATGTGCACTGCTGGGTTGTCTACAAATGCACAGACATAACCAACTATTTCGTCTTGGATCAACAATTCAATTGATGACTATATTACTACATCTAGTCCTAAGCTAAAAATCCTCAATTTTTCAAAAATTAATACAATATCCTTTCCTATAAGTACGAAGATGGTCATGGAGAGCGATCTTCTTTGAAAAAAAATCCTCAACTACATCCTTTAAACATGAAGATGGCTGAAGAGCCCAGTCTTCACTTTTAAAATTCCTCCATTAATCATTCCTATGAACACGAAGATGGCTAAAGAGTCCAGTCTTCGCTTTTAAAAGTCCTCCGTTAATCATTCCTATGAACACGAAGATGGCTAAAGAGTCCAGTCTTCGCTTTTAAAAGTCCTCCGTTAATCATTCCTATGAACACGAAGATGGCTAAAGAGTCCAGTCCTCGCCTTAGAAAAGTCCTAAGCTAAACATAGTAAAGTCATCAATTAAATGTGTTTTCTCTGCAACTATTTAGTTGGTCTGCAAGTGCAAATGTTGATTAGTGTGCGTTGCATCACGAGCTGCGATATTTCCTTTGATAAACACGTTCATATGTTACAAAAGTGTGACTTAATTATTGTTACAAACGTTCAATCGGAATATAAATGAAGACGTCTAACACAGTTACACATCCGTATGAATTTCTTTTTTAAGCACTCAAAGAATGATTTCACTGGGAATCGCAATTACATTTTGATCACCACATTAAGTGCAAGAGGTCAAAGACCTGCTAATTATCACACATTTGTACACAAACGTTTGTAGATATCCTCATTACAACTCAATAAAGTTGTTACAAAACCTCACTGGTTACATCACTTCACAGTGTCTCAATGGATAAGAGATGAGCGTGACACAAACGACAATCCCAACTGTTCCTGCACAATCATCATATATCTGATGGCTTATATTTGCATCCTTTTTTTCTCCCCTTGTTTTGCAAACGTGCATCAGTTGAATAGCTGGAGCTCAATAAAAAGTTTCAGGCTCGCTTATATGGCTGATTCCTGTTTTGAGCTTGTTGACCTACAGCTTCATCGTGATAAACTGACTGCAACGAATTATTTTTACGATGGCGTCGTGTTAGATCTCTGGAAGGTGGTCTACAAGCATCCGGTTTAAGAGCTGAATCAGCCTCACAAACTTCGCACTCAACTAATGTTGAATGGGTTGAATCAGCCTCAAAGCTTGCACTCAACTAATTATGTCCCAACTATTATTCAACTGAACCGAAATAAGCGGTTATTTTACAAACTCATTCTTCTATGATTTGTTTTGAATGCCTCTTAACATTCCAAGTTATGATGATGCTTTGTCCAAGGCATTGTAGCACGTGAAAAAAAGCAAAACAAGAAAAAGGATGTGCACTGCTGGGTTGTCTACAAATGCACAGACATAACCAACTATTTCGTCTTGGATCAACAATTCAATTGATGACTATATTACTACATCTAGTCCTAAGCTAAAAATCCTCAATTTTTCAAAAATTAATACAATATCCTTTCCTATAAGTACAAAGATGGTCATGGAGAGCGATCTTCTTTGAAAAAAAATCCTCAACTACATCCTTTAAACATGAACATGGCTGAAGAGCCCAGTCTTCACTTTTAAAATTCCTCCATTAATCATTCCTATGAACACGAAGATGGCTAAGGAGTCCAGTCTTCGCTTTTAAAAGTCCTCCGTTAATCATTCCTATAAACACGAAGATGGCTAAGGAGTCCAGTCTTCGCTTTTAAAATTCCTCCGTTAATCATTCCTATGAACACGATGATGGCTAAAGAGTCCAGTCTTCGCCTTTGAAAAGTCCTAAGCTAAACATAGTAAAGTCATCAATTAAATGTGTTTTCTGCGCAACTATTTAGTTGGTCTGCAAGTGCAAATGTTGATTAGTGTGCGTTGCATCACGAGCGGCGATATTTCCTTTGATGGACACGTTCATATGTTCCTTGAGTGTGACTTAATTATTGTTACAAACGTTCAATCGGAATAAAAATGAAGTCTAACACAGTTATACATCCGTATGAATTTCTTTTTTAAGCACTCAAAGAATGATTTCACTGGGAATCGCAAATACATTTTGATCACCACATTAAGTGCAGAGGTCAAAGACCTGCTAATTATCACACATTTGTACACAAACGTTTGTAGATATCCTCATTACAATTCAATAAAGTTGTTACAAAACCTCACTGGTTACATCACTTCACAGTGTCTCAATGGATAAGAGATGAGCGTGACACAAACGACAATCCCAACTGTTCCTGCACAATCATCATATATCTGATGGCTTATATTTGCATCCTTTTTTTTTAACCCTTGTTTTGCAAACGTGCATCAGTTGAATAGCTGGAGCTCAATAAAAAGTTTCAGGCTCGCTTTTATGGCTGAATCCGGTTTTTAGCTTGTTGACCTACAGCTTCATCGTGATAAACTGACTGCAACGAATTATTTTTACGATGGCGTCGTGTTAGATCTCTGGAAGGTGGTCTACAAGCATCCGGTTTGAGGGCTGAATCAGCCTTACAAACTTCGCACTCAACTAATGTTGAATGGGTTGAATCAGCCTCAAAGCTTGCCCTCAACTAATTATGTCCCAACTATTATTCAACTGAACCGAAATAAGCGGTTATTTTACAAACTCATTCTTCTATGATTTGTTTTGAATGCCTCTTAACATTCAAAGTTATGATGATGCTTTGTCCAAGGCATTGTAGCACGTGAAAAAAAGCAAAACAAGAAAAAGGATGTGCACTGCTGGGTTGTCTACAAATGCACAGACATAACCAACTATTTCGTCTTGGATCAACAATTCAATTGATGACTATATTACTACATCTAGTCCTAAGCTAAAAATCCTCAATTTTTCAAAAATTAATACAATATCCTTTCCTATAAGTACGAAGATGGTCATGGAGAGCGATCTTCTTTGAAAAAAAATCCTCTACTACATCCTTTAAACATAAAGTTTGGCTGAAGAGCCCAGTCTTCACTTTTAAAATTCCTCCATTAATCATTCCTATGAACACGAAGATGGCTAAGGAGTCCAGTCTTCGCTTTTAAAATTCCTCCGTTAATCATTCCTATAAACACAAAGATGGCTAAGGAGTCCAGTCTTCGCTTTTAAAAGTCCTCCGTTAATCATTCCTATAAACACGAAGATGGCTAAGGAGTCCAGTCTTCGCTTTTAAAAGTCCTCCATTAATCATTCCTATGAACACGAAGATGGCTAAAGAGTCCAGTCTTCGCTTTTAAAATTCCTCCGTTAATCATTCCTATGAACACGAAGATGGCTAAAGAGTCCAGTCTTCGCTTTTAAAAGTCCTCCGTTAATCATTCCTATGAACACGAAGATGGCTAAAGAGTCCAGTCCTCGCCTTAGAAAAGTCCTAAGCTAAACATAGTAAAGTCATCAATTAAATGTGTTTTCTCTGCAACTATTTAGTTGGTCTGCAAGTGCAAATGTTGATTAGTGTGCGTTGCATCACGAGCGGCGATATTTCCTTTGATAAACACGTTCATATGTTACAAAAGTGTGACTTAATTATTGTTACAAACGTTCAATCGGAATATAAATGAAGACGTCTAACACAGTTACACATCCGTATGAATTTCTTTTTTAAGCACTCAAAGAATGATGTCACTGGGAATCGCAATTACATTTTGATCACCACATTAAGTGCAAGAGGTCAAAGACCTGCTAATTATCACACATTTGTACACAAACGTTTGTAGATATCCTCATTACACCTCAATAAAGTTGTTACAAAACCTCACTGGTTACATCACTTCACAGTGTCTCAATGGATAAGAGATGAGCGTGACACAAACGACAATCCCAACTGTTCCTGCACAATCATCATATATCTGATGGCTTATATTTGCATCCTTTTTTTCTCCCCTTGTTTTGCAAACGTGCATCAGTTGAATAGCTGGAGCTCAATAGAAAGTTTCAGGCTCGCTTATATGGCTGATTCCTGTTTTGAGCTTGTTGACCTACAGCTTCATCGTGATAAACTGACTGCAACGAATTATTTTTACGATGGCGTCGTGTTAGATCTCTGGAAGGTGGTCTACAAGCATCCGGTTTGAGGGCTGAATCAGCCTCACAAACTTCGCACTCAACTAATGTTGAATGGGTTGAATCAGCCTCAAAGCTTGCACTCAACTAATTATGTCCCAACTATTATTCAACTGAACCGAAATAAGCGGTTATTTTACAAACTCATTCTTCTATTATTTGTTTTGAATGCCTCTTAACATTCCAAGTTATGATGATGCTTTGTCCAAGGCATTGTAGCACGTGAAAAAAAGCAAAACAAGAAAAAGGATGTGCACTGCTGGGTTGTCTACAAATGCACAGACATAACCAACTATTTCGTCTTGGATCAACAATTCAATTGATGACTATATTACTACATCTAGTCCTAAGCTAAAAATCCTCAATTTTTCAAAAATTAATACAATATCCTTTCCTATAAGTACGAAGATGGTCATGGAGAGCGATCTTCTTTGAAAAAAAATCCTCTACTACATCCTTTAAACATGAAGATGGCTGAAGAGCCCAGTCTTCACTTTTAAAATTCCTCCATTAATCATTCCTATGAACACGAAGATGGCTAAGGAGTCCAGTCTTCGCTTTTAAAATTCCTCCGTTAATCATTCCTATAAACACGAAGATGGCTAAGGAGTCCAGTCTTCGCTTTTAAAAGTCCTCCGTTAATCATTCCTATAAACACGAAGATGGCTAAGGAGTCCAGTCTTCGCTTTTAAAAGTCCTCCGTTAATCATTCCTATGAACACGAAGATGGCTAAAGAGTCCAGTCCTCGCCTTAGAAAAGTCCTAAGCTAAACATAGTAAAGTCATCAATTAAATGTGTTTTCTCTGCAACTATTTAGTTGGTCTGCAAGTGCAAATGTTGATTAGTGTGCGTTGCATCACGAGCGGCGATATTTCCTTTGATAAACACGTTCATATGTTACAAAAGTGTGACTTAATTATTGTTACAAACGTTCAATCGGAATATAAATGAAGACGTCTAACACAGTTACACATCCGTATGAATTTCTTTTTTAAGCACTCAAAGAATGATGTCACTGGGAATCGCAATTACATTTTGATCACCACATTAAGTGCAAGAGGTCAAAGACCTGCTAATTATCACACATTTGTACACAAACGTTTGTAGATATCCTCATTACACCTCAATAAAGTTGTTACAAAACCTCACTGGTTACATCACTTCACAGTGTCTCAATGGATAAGAGATGAGCGTGACACAAACGACAATCCCAACTGTTCCTGCACAATCATCATATATCTGATGGCTTATATTTGCATCCTTTTTTTCTCCCCTTGTTTTGCAAACGTGCATCAGTTGAATAGCTGGAGCTCAATAAAAAGTTTCAGGCTCGCTTATATGGCTGATTCCTGTTTTGAGCTTGTTGACCTACAGCTTCATCGTGATAAACTGACTGCAACGAATTATTTTTACGATGGCGTCGTGTTAGATCTCTGGAAGGTGGTCTACAAGCATCCGGTTTGAGGGCTGAATCAGCCTCACAAACTTCGCACTCAACTAATGTTGAATGGGTTGAATCAGCCTCAAAGCTTGCACTCAACTAATTATGTCCCAACTATTATTCAACTAAACCGAAATAAGCGGTTATTTTACAAACTCATTCTTCTATTATTTGTTTTGAATGCCTCTTAACATTCCAAGTTATGATGATGCTTTGTCCAAGGCATTGTAGCACGTGAAAAAAAGCAAAACAAGAAAAAGGATGTGCACTGCTGGGTTGTCTACAAATGCACAGACATAACCAACTATTTCGTCTTGGATCAACAATTCAATTGATGACTATATTACTACATCTAGTCCTAAGCTAAAAATCCTCAATTTTTCAAAAATTAATACAATATCCTTTCCTATAAGTACGAAGATGGTCATGGAGAGCGATCTTCTTTGAAAAAAAATCCTCTACTACATCCTTTAAACATGAAGATGGCTGAAGAGCCCAGTCTTCACTTTTAAAATTCCTCCATTAATCATTCCTATGAACACGAAGATGGCTAAGGAGTCCAGTCTTCGCTTTTAAAATTCCTCCGTTAATCATTCCTATAAACACAAAGATGGCTAAGGAGTCCAGTCTTCGCTTTTAAAAGTCCTCCGTTAATCATTCCTATAAACACGAAGATGGCTAAGGAGTCCAGTCTTCGCTTTTAAAAGTCCTCCGTTAATCATTCCTATGAACACGAAGATGGCTAAAGAGTCCAGTC